>CM044013.1:66699902-67037736 GCA_024085815.1 Flaveria linearis | reverse complement strand
TTCATCTGTTTCACCTGGATTCCAAGGAAAAAAGTCCATTTTTCCCATGGAACTCATCTCAAACTTCTGCTTCATAATGCTTTCAAAGTCCTTGCACATTTGATCGTTTGAAGAACCAATATGATGTCATCAACATAGACTTGTAAAAGCAAAATGTCTTCTCCACTCTTTCTGATGAAAAGAGTCTTGTCAATGGTACCTCTAGGTGTATCCATTATTCAAGAGAACTGAGACAAGTCTCAACCACAGCCTAGGTGCTTGGTGCAGCCCATAAGAGCTTTATCCAGCTTGCACACATAGTTGGGGTGCTGTGGGTCTTCAAATCCTGGAGGTTGACAAACATAGATCCCTATCTATTATCCCATATAGAAAGCACACTGACATCAAGTTGGTAAGAATGTGAAGTTCTCTGATGCAGCATAAGCATGGAAGATCCTAACTGCTCAAGTCTTGCAACAGGTGCAAGACATCATATAAATCAATTCCTTCTCCTGGTGTACCTTGAACTACTAGTCTTGCCTTGTTCTTGATAATCAAGCCTCTTATCATCTTTCTTGTTCCTGAATACCCAATTTGTGCCTATGGGTACTTGACTAGATGGTAGTGGGCATAGATTCCAGACCTTTGTCTTTGAATTGAAGCAGCTCCTCCTGCATCGATTCAACCCAACTACTATCCTTTAAGGCATCTTCTACCTTCTTTGGTTCCATCTGAGACAGGAGCATGAGTACAAGTAGACATTCCCATGATGATTTTGTCCTCTTGTTCTCACACCCTCAAGACATTCCCTATGATGTTCTCAGTTGGATGAGTGTTGTGAATCCTAAGACGAGAAATCACTTCCAGTTGCAGAGATAAGTCTAGGTAGACATATTCTGATCAGGAACTGGATCACTCTGTCCAACTGCTGTTTCAGGTCATCAATGAGACTGATTGAATGATTGAGAACATCATCAATGGTTGGTTGTGAAGTAGTATTACAGTTGCCTGTTCTTCAGAATACCACTTCCTCAACCTGGTGTATAGTGGATCACCTGAGGAACTTTGAGGTTGATCAAGTGATTCACTTGTTGAAGCTTCACTATTTCTGGAGATAGTTACACTGTCAGATCTGTGAATAGTTGAAGCTGTTGCCCTTCAGCTCTTGGAGAATTTGGAATAGGTGGGAAGCTCATATAGTTGACCTGCATCAGCACAGCATCATTGAGCACCTGTTCCAGCTGAAACATTCTCACAAGATGGTTTAGAATAGTTTGGAAACAATCTAAATCAAAGATATACTCAGGTCCTTCCCCTAACACAAGGAGTGTGCTCATTAACAACTATGTGGATGACTCCTCAATTGTTGATTCTTGATATTGTATACTCTATAAGCTTTGGAGCTAGAAGAGTATCCAATAAAGATAGCATCATCCGACTTCTCAGCAAACTTTGCCAAGTTGTCCTTTGTGTAAGTATGGTACACCTGCAGCCAAAGGACCTTAGAAAGCCAATTAACGGTGGCCTCTTGTTCCATAACTCATAAGGGGTTTTTCCATAGGGCTTAACTACAAGAACCCTGTTCTGCACATAGCATGCAGTGCTGACTGCCTCTGCCCAGAATGTTAGAGGCAGCTTTGAATCAGCTAACATTAGTCCGAGCAGCCTCAATAAGTGTCTATTCCTCCTCTCAGCAACACCGTTTTGTTGAGGAGTTTTGGGAGCACTGTATTGACTGGCAATCCTTTTGAGTCACAGAATGAGTCAGAACGAAGTTCTTAAACTCAGTCCCTTGATCACTTCTAATGATCTTAACCTTGGATCAATTTGTTTCTATTTTAGAATAAAAGATTTTAAAGTTTCAGCAGTTTCATCTTTACTTCTTAAAAAGAATACCCATGTAAATCTTGTAAAATCATCAACGATCACAAGGCAGTATGATTTCCTTCCAATGCTTATTATACTTGTGGGTCTAAATAGATCCATGTGCATAAGTGTAATGGAGTAGTGATAGAGTTAACACATTTGGATTTATGAGATGATCTGTGTTGTTCCCTTTCAGGCATGCAACACAGTTATCTTTGCAGAAAAATTCCTTTTTAGGCAAACCATGTACCAAGTTATTTTAGCCAATTTATTCATTGTTTTAAAATTCACATGACACATGCGTTTATGCCATAGTGTTGACTCTCACTATCAGCTTTGGAAAGAAAGCATGATACTTCACCCATAGGAGAAGCATTGTTCATATCCAGCTTGTACATATCCCCTTTTCTGGGAGATCTAAGAAGCACCAATTCCGGAGGAATTGTCATCCCTGGTTTGAGGATAATGCACTCATGTCTGTGAAGAGCATCTGATCTTCTGGTCACAGAATTGAGAAACACTAACAGATTGTGTTCAAGCTGTTTGACAAAGTGAACTTTGTCAATGTTTATTCTCGCCATTGGATACTTACTCTGCCAGAAATATATCCTCCGGCCTCACCTCCAAATGGACAGGCACTCCATCAAAGTCTGGAATTATTGAAGGAGAGATCTGTTTCCTGTCATGTGCCTGGAGCATCCACTATCTACAATCCAGATTGTTGTTCTTGTCAAATGGATGTCCCTGCACATAAGATGAGATGGTTAGTTTTGTTTGGAAGCCCAAGCCTTGCAGGTCTCGGGCTCTTCCAAAGATATGACATAATTGAACCAAAAGATATGCAATGGGGTTCAATAGAGGTCATTGTTGAAGAAGAGGTTTGGGCTGCAGCATCTTCCTTGATCTTCCAATCCATCCTTTGGTTGATCTTTGAGGATGAGTGTTGAAGCTTTTGCAGCATGGTCTTCTTCCGAAGCTTCTTTCTTTTCGGAAGAAGCCTTCACAACCTTTCTTCCGAAGTAGTCTTCTTCTGAGATGGTTCAAGGGAGCCTTCTTGTTCTTCCGAACCTTAGAAGTTTGGCTCCGAAGCCATTTTCCCTTCGGAAGAAGCAGTTTCTTCCGAAAGCAACTTGGCTTCCGAGACAACTTTCCCTTTTTCATCATTGGACCTTTTGAAGTGGTCCAACTGAGAAACCTTCTCTGACTACTTCTTTTCTAACATTATTTGCATAATGTGTGCTTGATGGATTGTAGTAACAATCTTTAGCCATGTGGTTGTTGCAGACCACAATTATGCATGCTGTTGTCTTCTGGGAACTTGCAGGTTGCTGTTTCTTGGGTTTTTCTCGTCATCAGCAACTTTCCCTTTCAACTTCTGATCCTTCAGTAGGACAGGAGTGCTGGTACTACACTCCTTTCCTGAATCAGGAGTACCTACCACTTGAAATCCGGCAGAAATGAAGACACCCTTTTGCTTTGGGTTGATCTTAAGCTTGGACTCTGCAACCTTCTTGGCAGTCTTCTAGCAGCTTTAGCTCTGCTTCTTCTTGCCTTGGTGGTCAGGATTTGATCATCACAGAGTGGAGATGGGTGTATCTCCTGTTTCTCCCCTGTGGAGGCCACTATTTTCACTTCATCCTCTAGTTCAATGGAGAAGGGTCAGCAGTTGGAACCTCTTGCTCTTCAGTACCACATCTAGGTAGTCTAATAGACTCATAAGAGTGTGGTGGAGCTATTTCACTGGTTCCCAACCCTTCTTTGTTTGATAAAACATTTTGGAATGAGAGGTTGATGCAAGAATAGTTTGGAAGCTTTGCTCAGCAATAGCTTGCTTCCTGGCCTGAGCCTCAGCTGTGACCAACTGGGCTTGTACTTCAGAAAGTTTGGAGATCAGATCTTTGATTGAGTCTTATAGTTAGTTTTTCATGTTTTAAAAGAGACACAGTTTTCTCTAACTCATCAATTTTCCTTTGATAGTCAGATTCAGCTCTCTTAAAGTCAGATTTTAGCACATTAAAGACTCACCTCAGATCTGATTTCCGAAATGTAATCCTATACAGTTAATTAGCAATACAGGCAGGCAGCAGTACAAGATGTTCATATACCTGATCATCATCTGTTCCGGCCATGAGTGCTTGAGCGGGAGTCACATCCTGTACCATAAGCTCCAGTCAACTTCCTGAGCAACAGCAGCTGTTTCAGTTGACTTCTCTTCATGCTTAGGAGCAGTGGGATGTGTGGAGGCCTGTGGGGTTCCCGGGTTGTTCTGGGAGCCTTGCATTCCCTAGCAAAGTGACCAAGTTGGTTGCAGTTGTAGCACCTTGCTTTGCTCTTATCAAACCCAAACTTGCTGTTGACTGGGTTTTGAGGGAATTGCCTTCAGTTCTCTTGAAGAACTTCTTCGCTCTGTAAGTTAAAAGAGACTCTGCTGGACAATGTCCATATACTCCACATCATCTGGACTGAAGCACTCAAGATCATCAAAGCAGTATTGAAAATCACCAGAGTGTCCACTTCCAGAGACAAAGGCACAACTATCCTGAAGGAGTTGTGTTGAACCTTTTGAGACTTTGGAGTCTCAGGTAGAGTGATGAAGGTCCAGTATATGAGTTGTCAGGGTAGCATAGCAACTGATGTTGTGGTTCTATGGTTCCCTTTCAACCACATGAAGGGCTGAACTCTGTGGTTATTGGAGTGATCAGAGGAGTTTTGCATATTCATCTCCATCTGAAATGCACTTAGGATACCATACAACTCTATGAGAGAAAGAGTCTTAAGGTCGAAGTTCTCTTGATGACAAACAGTAGTGAGTCCATAGTTTAGGAAGAGAGACATGAACTTCCTAACTATGTCTCTGTTCTCAAGAGCTACTCCAATATCCGCCAGAGTATCTACTAGCTCAACATACCTGAAGTATTGTTGAGTCAAGGTCTCACCGGCCTTGAAAGTAAGTTCTCAAACTGCTGCTTCAAGAGATCTTTCTTGTTCTCTTGGGTTTCCTTGGATCCCTCATACATCAGCTTCAATGCCTCCCATAAATCTTTAGCAGTCTTGCACTTCTTGAAGCGTCTGTAGACGGAGTTGGAGAGAGCAGTTTGGAGACAGTCATAGCCCTTTGATCTAGCTCTATTCTCTTCCTGTCTTCTCTGAGTAATCATCAACATCTTTTGGAATGATGCGATTACCAGTGGCAGATGTGTGCTTGGTATGAAAGGACCATTGACAATGGAGTCCCACATCCTTGAGTCTTGACACTTGATAAGCCTTCCATCCTGATACACCATGTGTCAAAGTCTTCAGGGGTGATCATAGGGACTTGGTCAAGGTACCAGTTTCATATCAGCCTTGGAGAGCGGCCATTTGAGTGAGTGGATTGTGGTGAGGAGTGAAAAACAGGTTGATTAGGATGGTAAGATCTCACAATCAAGAGCCTGGAGCTTGATACCATTGCAGGATCGGATTTGTATGGTTTTTCTCTCAACTCACTATGAATCAACACTCAGCAAGCAGTCTATGAAGAGTGATCACAATATAACAAGTAACACGTAGTAAGAAAATTAACACAGCAGGTAAATTCAAGGTACTTTTATATATTGCTTCTCAACTCAAAGGATTACAAGACACTTAGACTCAAATCCCTTATGTGAAGAGTTACAAGGAGAAGATATATATAATACTACCTACAGCCGGATATACTTTGATACCAGCTGGACACCTCTAACCTTACATCTATACTACAAGACTCTAGGTGAGGTCTTTCAGACATTTTGTCGAAAGTTGGTAGTCAGGACATGTCCCTGACTTACCTTTTGTCACCAACTAAAGCTGGTAACATGTACTATCATAAAAAGGGAACAGTAGAATAAAGTATGGTCAACAACATGGCTCTTTAGGAAGATGCCATGCTGTATCAGAGGTCTGCAGCGTACTGTCAGGGACCATACTTTTATCTGCTGGACATAGCAATGTCTTCCGAAGGATAAAGTACTTCGGAAGAATAACTTCTTCCGAAGCCACTTATACTCGGAGACTGCTTCTTCCGAGGCTTGGAGTCTTTCTTTGTCTTCGGAAGCAAACTTTGTCTTCAGCTCTTTCATCAGACTTTGTCTTCGGAAGCTCTTTCAGACTTTGTCTTCGGAAGCTCTTTCAGACTTTGTCTTCGGAAGCTCTTTCAGACTTTGTCTTCGGAAGCTCTTTCATCAGACTTTGTCTTCGGAAGTTCTTTCAGACTTTGTCTTCGGAAGCTGTCCTTCAGACTCTCGGAAGATCTCTTCTCAGCTTCGGAAGCCTTTGAATGTAGTACCAAAAGATGACTATGAAGTGATTTTGGTTGCACCAGCCTTATCATGATCCAACAAGCATCTCTACAATTCTACAACACCGTGACCCATTACTGACTTCAATGAATGTCGTTCTACACTAACAATGGAAGAAAACAAAAGAAGCTCCAAACCACCACCGCCGCTGCTGCCGCCGCCACTGCTCTCAATGTCACCACCAATCAACCACCTGCTGATCAAACAACGACCAATTTCTCTGGCCGGAACAGAGTCCGAGGGCGTTCACGTGGCGGAGGCCGCGGCTGTAACAATTTTGGTCGTAACAATTCTGGCCGTAACAATGCCCAGCAACCTACCTTGTTTTCCCTCCAAATTGGAGTTCAAGCCATGGACTGGTCAAAACATTAAATGGGCCCCTAACTCCCACAAGCCCCACCACCCTGCCCCTACCCATCTGCACCTCGGTCCAACAATAATAATAATGGTGCTGGTATTTTGCCAAGGCCCAACCAGGTTTATGCTACTTCGTGCAGCCCAACTGATATAGCCCAAGCTCTGTATACACTCTCTCTGAATCAAGTGGACACCACCATTATAGACACGGGAGCTTCCAGCCACACCTACAATGATTCAGGTACAGGTTCTCCGTCTAATTTTAAAACTTGCACTAAAAATCATATAATCGTTGGCAACGGCATGACCATACCCATTACAGGACAAGGCAACAAAACTCTTGACCCACCTTATCCTCCCCTCAAAATAAACAACATACTTTATACACCAAACATTATTAAAAATCTTATCTCTTTCGTAAATTCACTACTGACAATTTAGTTTCTGTTGAATTTGACCCCTTCGGCTTGTTGTGAAGGACCTCAGACACAAGCTCCTACCTTCGATGCAATAGCTCGGGCGACCTCTATCCACTCACCCTTCCTCTCTCAAGCACGCCATCTTCACCAACAATCTTGCTGCCATTTCTCAAGATCGTTGGCATTAAAGTTGGACACCCGGGGAACCAATTATTACAATCTTTAAAATTATCTTCTTCTAATGTTGAAAAAATAAATAAACGATTGTCAGTCTTGTGTTTTTGGAAAAAGTATCAAACTTCTTTTCGTGTGATCTATAAATGCTACTTGTGCATCGTTTGATATAATTCATAGCGACTTATGGACTTCCCGATACTTAGTACCGGAGGACATCGTTACTACATCTTATTCCTTGATGATAAAACTAATTTTGTGGACCTACCCACTAAATCAAATCAGAAGTTTACTCTTGCTTCACCAAATTCACAAATAATCCACACACAATTCGAACGTAGCATCAAACAATTTCAGTGCGATAATGCAAAGAATACGCAAACAAAAACTTCTTTCAGTTTTGCAACCAACATGGCATGCAATTCCGTTTCTCTTGCCCGCACACATCCTCCCAAAATGGCAAGGCCGAGCGAAAAATCCGTACATTAACAATATGGTTCGTACCATTCTCGCTCAAGCTTCACTCCCTAGCAATCTTTGGCATTTGCCCTCGAAACCGCCACTTACCTCTAAATATACTCCCAAACAAAAATCACCACTTCCTCTCCCCCACCACCCTCCTTATAATTATCAACTGAATACGAACACTTACGCGTTTTTGGGTGTCTATGCTACCCACTTACCCCTTCCACCACAATTCACAAACTAAATCATCGATCACACCATGTGTCTTTCTTGGTTACCCTCCTAACCACCGAGGATATCGATGTTATGATCTCCAATCCCACAACACCATCACTCTCTCGTCACGTTCACTTTGAAGAATCTATCTTTCCTTACAAAATCCACAGCCATCCCAACCCAACCACTACGATTTCCTCGGCCCACCAATACACCCGTTCCTATGGCCCACAGATCTTATCACCCAGCCCATACCCGGCCAACTACCCACTGATCCTCCCTCACCACCGTCAAATCCCACTCTGCTTCCCCACCCCCACACTTCTTACCCGACCCACAATCTCCACCCATCCCAAATACATCGCATGACTCAACCAGCCCACCTAACGACACACGACTCTCCATCCTTAGCACACAGTCGGTAACCACCCGGCTTCCACGCCCTCACCATCCCCACCACCACCTCCGCCACAAACAGTCCCACCATGCGCACACGAGCCATGGATGGCATTACTAAACCAAACAATTTTTTAACCTCCACACCTCCACCATCGCTCCCATACCCAAATCACCACAAGTTGCCTTGACCACTCCTGATGGTTAATGCTATGCAGGATGAATTTAGTGCACTTATTAAAACCAAGACTTGGGAACTTGTTTCCTAGGCAAACAAACATGAATGTCATTCGCTGCATGTGGCTCTTCAAACATACTTCAAATCCGATGGCACTCTTGAGTGGTACAAAGCTCGGCTGGTATGTGAGCAGAAATAAGCAAGCAGGCATTGATTGTGGAGATACAGCGGTTGTGAAACCAACCACGATACGCAGGGTTCTTTCCCTGGCTCTGGCCCAAGCATGGTCTATCCATCAATTGGATGTCTCCAACGCTTCTTCACGGAAATTTGGATGAAATCGTGTATATGCATCAACCGATGGGTTTTTCGACATAAAGCTTTTCCAGATCATGTTTGCCGCTTGAAAAAGTCCCTATACGGTCTCAAACAGGCTCCTCGTGCATGGTACAAACGCTTCAGGATTTCATTATTCTACAAGGTTTGTTCAGAGTAAATCAGATAACTCACTCTTCATCTACGGAATGGTCATCATACTGCATACTTACTCATTTATGTTGACGACATTATCTTGACTACCTTATCTAATTCCCTCCGTCAACATCTTATGCACGTCCTAGCAGGAGAATTTGCAATGAAGGACCTCGGACCACTCACCTATTTCTGGGCATCAAGTTACCCGCACCGGCGATTCCATGTTCTTATCTCAGCAGGCATACGCTAGAGATATCATTCACCGTGCCGCCAGGGACTCTTGTAAACCGGTAGCTACACCTGTAGACACGAACTCTAAGTTAAGTGATAGAGAGTCCACTTTTTGATGATCCCACAAATTACGGGGCCCTTCAGTATCTCACATTTACCAGACCTGAATCTCTTACTCGGTCCAGCAGATTTGCATGCACATGCATGCTCCTCGGGTTGCACATTGGAATGCTCTCAACGGATCATCTGTTATCTACAGGGCACTATTGATTTTGGACTCCACCTGGGCCGCCATCCAACGTCTCTCTTTGGGCTTATACTGAAGCAGACGGGCCGGCTGCCCTGACACTCGGCGATCGACATCCGGCTATTGTGTTACCTTGGTGACAACCTTGTGTCTTGGCCATCCAAAGACAGTCCACGGTCTCGTTCAAGTGCAGAAGCAGAATATAGGGGTGTTGCCAACGTCGTTGCAGAATCTGTTGGCTACGTAACCTACTGTGAGCTTCATCGGCCTCTCTCTCATGCCACGCTCGTATACTGCGACAACGTTAGCGCCATTTACTTATCTGGCAACCCGGTACAACATCAACGGACAAAACACATCGAATTAGATATTTTGTCGTGCGAGCAAGTACAGCGAGGACACGTACGAGTCCTACACGTCCCTTCTCGGTACCAAGTCGCCGACATCTTCACGAAAGGCCTTCCACGCATTTTATTTGAAGATTTCCGTACCAGTCTCAGCATCCGTCCTCCTCCCGCTTCGACTGCGGGGGTGTAATAGCAATATATATTTGGAATATATCAATCACAAATGGTGTATCAATCATGTATCAATTTGTATCATCCTCCTAAAATAGGGGATATGTTCTGTACTTATTATAGTGACGGTAAATGAATTGAAGGCAAGCTTTGAGCCTATCTTTCAGATGATAAGTATGAAGTAGAAATTAAAGATGACTATTTGGAATTGCAAAGTAAATACCATTTGTAGTATAGAGTTCCAATCGTAACTATAAAACCTGTAAGGTTTATATAAAAACTGATGTAAGCAAAGCAAATAAAGGTTTTCTGTATGCATGTACTATGTACAAGGTGAAGTTGCTTTGGAAGTTTTACACTCTACACAGAAAATATTCTAAGTGTAAAATCTTCCGAAGCTAAACACCAGATCTTCTGAGCCCAAAGATGAAATCTTTTGAATCTTCAAAGACAAAGTCTTCCGAAGCTTCAAAGACAAAGGTGCTGTTGTTTTTTCTGCAGAAAAATGTCTGCAGTCTGCGGATCACATCTGCAGACATCTGCAGCAGAAGAGATGGACCAAATGTCTGCAGTCTGCCAGAAAAAGACTGTTTGTTTTTTAACATCTGCAGAATGCTGAAATATTCTGTAATTAAACTAAACCTATTTTTTAAACTAACATCCACAAACAAACTTATATTATTATCACAAATTAAAGTATAAAACATGTTTCGTCGGTTTAAAAAAAAAGAAAAAGAGCTAGAAGAGGGGTGAAAGAAGAAAACAATGAATACAAGGGCTATCTACATATACACATACAAACAAACATCAATTTATAGCAAACTAGAATCACATATTTAATTACCTCTTAAATTAATGTTTGCGATTAAAGCAAATCGCCAATGATTAGATTAGTGCTTACTCCTTATCAAACAATTATCCAAACACTGGCCACAATTCCCGCAATAACTTCTTAACATCTAACAAAAAGAAACACTGTATATAATTTCATATAAACAAATCGCTCACCGAGAATATGGCAAAGCTTCTGCACGTCGGAAGGAGACGGAACCATTCCGACGCGTTTGAACGCATCTAAACACACATATACAGCCTCTGCAAAGGAACGACGTCGCCAGAAGAGTCACCTTCGAATCCACCATCTACCTCCGCCGCCCGTGGCGGACCTCGTAGCGTCACCAAGGGGAACTGCGCAGCGGAGGGGGAGGCGGCGCGGCGGAGGGGAGGCGACAAGGGGAAACTGCGCAGCGGAGGGGGAAGTGGCGTGGCGGAGAAGAGGCGGCGCAACCGAGGAAGTGGCGGCACGGCGGAGAAGATGGTGGCGCGATGGAGGGGTGCTGGAGGGGGCTGTCGGAGGGGGCTGCAGGAGGAGAGGGTGGCTGGTGGTTTCGGACTTTAGGGGGTTGTTTGAGTGAAAGATAAATATGTTCAGAGATTTAAGGAGAAGAGGTTAGAAGAGGTGGAGAAGTGGTAAGTCCATGTCTTCTCCATGCAGACCTCAGGAAGAGTTTTTTAATGAAACGTCTTCAAAAAAAAAACAAAACTCTGCGCACTCAAAACCTCTTCCCGCGTCTGCGTGCGCGCAGATGAAGAGGTGGGAAGAGGTTTGGTAAAAACAAACAAACACCACCCAAGTCTCCGAAGCCAATGAAGTGAAGACTGATTTCTTCCGAAGACAAAGGAGAATATGCTTTCCATGATGTACTTCTGCATAAAATAACTCACTTTCTGCCACAAATAAACTATGAAGTCTTGTCAACTTGCATAAGTTGATGAAAAGGTTGTAGAAGATAAATCAAGGCTCGGCAAAACATACTGTGCGATAACCAGATCCACGCGACAACAAGAAGTCAGCGCGAAGAAGCTACCAGTGCGAAAGACCAGATCCATGCGAGTCGCAGACTACGCGAAAGACAGCTGCGCGCGAAGTATGATCCACGCGAAAGGGATCTCGCGCGAGAACTCGTAGTTTAGTATAAATAGCTAGTTTTCGTTTTGTAATAAGCTTTTCATTCATTATCATTGTATCTGTGCGAAATCGCACAAGACCTTTATAGGTTCTGTTAATCAATCAAATATCATCTTTAGTGATTCAATTCATTCTTCTTCTACTCCAATCTTGTTTATATTCCGCGTTCACAAGATTGAGATCGTGTGTTACTGATTTCTGGGAGATTTCAAGGTTTTACAATTGGTATCAGAGCAATAGGCTCTTGAACCACGATTTGGAGAAGAATTGGATTGTGTTCTACTCGATTTTTGAAGAATTCATCATCGATTACCTTAGATTCTGAGATGGAAAGTTATGCTGCTCGATTGTGGAAGATTTGGACTAATCTGGACTAATTGAACGTAATTAGTGGACTTTAAGCTTAATTTGATTAAAATTGACTTAAAATTCATTAAATTGGATTAAAATGGGTTTAATCAAACTTAATCAGTGAGCTGGAGGTGATATTCGCGTGAACAAACAGTTGGTAAACTGTTCTGCACAAAATTGACTTTCGCTTGATCTGCAAGTTCTCGCACGCGAAAACAGGGGTGTTTTCGCTCAGTTAGGTATTTCACTTTTTGTGCGATTCGCGTGAAAAGGTAATCTGAAAATTCGCTCAAAAAGATCCATCGCACGCGAAAACCCTCTACGCGAAATCAATTTTCGCACGAATTCTCTTCTCGCACGAGAAACCAGATTTTGACTTTCTGATCATTATGGCTTCAACACACCGAATTTGAAGCATCTTACTGCTTCACTTCATCTAGACACTGAGATTGGAACTGGTAACAAGCCACCGAGGCTTTATGTGAAGATGATTATACCGATTGGGCGTTTCGATTTGAAAGATATGTCATTTACACGGAACCTAAAATGTGGAGGTCTATACAATATGGTCCTTACATTCCGTTGTACAAAAATGACAAAGGAGAAATGGTTCAGAAACCTGAACATTTGTGGGATGAAGACGACATTAAGAGATTGGAATGGATGATAAGGCGTATGCTGCAATTACTATGGCTCTTACTACTGAGATCTCACAAAAGTTTCAAGAGTTCAGGGGTGCTAAAGTGCTATGGGATGCTCTGGAATCTCAGATAATGGGCAACAAAGACATGAGAGAGAGCAAGAAGGATATGTTGAATCAAGAATTCAACATGTTCAATCATATTGTTGGTGAGGAGTTGGAAGCTCAAATGGCCAGGTTTGTTAGACTGGTCACAAAAATGAAGAGTGCTGGTATTACTATGGAACCCATTACTGTGAATAAGAAGTTACTCAACTCACTTCCTTACAGTTGGAATAACAACTGTACATTGATAAAGAGAACCAAAGACTTGTATACTCTTCAGTTGACCGATCTCATCTCAACTATCAAGTCTTATGCTATGGATGATAAGCAGCGAGCTGCTAATCATCTCAGTTCTCTAGGTGCTGAAGGAACTGCTCTCTACGCAAAGATGGCTAGTAATCCAAATTACTATGTCAGCTATACACAAATGTGTCAGCAACAACAATCGGGAAGTGCAGCATCTTCATATATGCAACCAGCAGTAACTCATCAAGTTCATGTTCCAGCAGCTCAACATTATTCCCCATCATCCACCAACAAGTCTCTCAACCTCAAGATTCTCATAGTGGTCAACATGCTTATGTTGCTACTACTAATCCATCCAAGCAGACTGTTCAGATTGCTGAGGAGCATCTTGCTCTTTTCACCACATTTATGTCAAGTTATGAAGCTTTTATGGCCGGAAGACTTTCTGCTCCAATATTCTTGTTGATGATCTTCAACAAGTTAATCCGGATGATGTTGAAGAAAACGACATCAAATATCAGATGGCCATGGTAGTTTACAGGGCGAAGAATTTTGCTAGAAGAACTGGAAGGAAAATGTTTGGTGTTAATAATTCTAGCAAAATCGGTTTCGACAAATCCAACCTGAGGTGTTACAACTGTAACAAACCAGGTCATTTCGCCAGAGAGTGTACTGAACCAAAAACAGTTCAAAATGAAGCCCCAAAGAAGATGGTGACTGTGGAGATAGAGCAGAAGAAAGACAAAGCTGGTACTTCTAGTGGCAATAAAGCATTAGTTTCTCAAACAAATGCTGAATACGATTGGTCTGATCAAATGGAGGCCCTTGATCTGACTTTGTCTCATGCACTCATTGCAAAGATTGTGCCAGAACCAGAAGAGGAAGAAAACTTGTTTGCTGAATTCGTGTCTGATGATTGTTGGAGGGCTTGTTTGCTACAGAAGAAGAAGAGAAGGAGAGAATGAAGTGGAGAAATTGAAAGTTGATCAAAGATTGAGAAAGTTGAAGAGGAGAAAGAGAAAGCTGAAAGAAAGAACAGGTTGAGAAGGTTGATGAAGAAAAGATTGTGTTTGAAGATGACACTGTTGAGCTCACAGTCAAAAGCACATGTATTGATCAAAAGACTGTTGTTAGTGCTCCAGTGGAAAAACCAACTGATAACATGAAAGCATTCATGGTCAAGAAGGCAGAGGAAACAGAAGGGGAAACTTCAGAACCCAAGGTATATGATGACTTATGTCAAAATGCATGTGTTGAGAAAGTTCAAAGATACAGAGTTCACAATGAAAGCCTGATAATGGAAGTTGAAAAACTTCAGTATCAAGCGAGTAACACAAGTCAAATGAAAGGATTTTTAAAGAAAAACTTGAAGGTTTAAACAAACAATTTATAATTTGAAATTAAATCTTCATGATAAAGAATGTACTAATAATGACTTGACAAATAGAAATAATGAACTCGCTCTAGAAATTAACAGACTCAACAGTGAATTAGCCACGGTTAAATTGACTGTTGAGAAATTTGAACTTTCATCAACGATGGTTGAAGGCATAATCAAGTCACAAATGACTCAGAAAATCAAAGGAGGAAAATGTGGTGTTGGGTTTTCTAACATTGCACCTCCAATTAATCATGATTATTCATGTTTACCTTCCTCTGAGAACATTTGTGATTCTGATATGGTCTATGGGATTGGTTTTTCTCCATCTCAAAACATAAAACCTTCTGTTAAAATAAACTTATCAGTTGATCCTATCATAGCACCCAAAACTAAACAATCACCTGAAAATCTTTTTGCAGATAAAATGAAGGTGGATGGGTTGGTTGAAGATTGGGAAAGTGAGAGTGAGGATGAAATGAGAATGAATGTTTAAATAATAAGAATGTAAAAGTTTCACAATCTGCTTGTACTCAAAATTTGTCTGGAAATGAAAAGAAGGTTGATTTGAATGAGTTGCAATCTAATAGTAAAAATCATTTGAATGCAAATCAAAGGGCTAATCAAAAGGAAAGAATTGAAAATGATTTTAAGAGTCGATTCATTTCTAAGGGTGTAATTGAAAATGAAGAACATATTTTTAAAGAAACGAATTCTCGATTCTTTAAAATAACTTCATTATAATGCTAACCTTGTGAATCAAGATGTTTGTAGCCCAGATTTGCAAATGAATAATTCTTCTGCATGCAATCTCACAATTCAAAAGCCTGGTCCTTCTCCAGCACCAATCCGTATATCTAAGCCTGGTCCTTCTCCAGCACATTCAAAGTCTGGTCCTACTCCAGCAAAGACAAAGACTGTTCATATTCCAACACCAACAATTTCACAAGTCAAAATTGCCAAATCTCCGAATCAAAGTGGTCATAATTTTTCGATTTCCTCGAATCTGCAAAAGATGAATTTGCAATTGTCAAACGAGACAAAGATTCGAGAGACTGTGGAGAAAGTTAAACCTAGTCAATCTGACTTTGGTTTTTATGACAATTTCATAATTGTCATCCACAGTTTGTTTTCCACACACAACAGAAGAGATGCTTTCAGTGTGGAAACACAAATCACTTGGCAAATAATTGTCCTTTTAGACAAAAATCATTAAGTAAACAAAGATTTCATAAATCTATTTCTCATAATAGAAAATTATTTTTCACTCGTGGAAAATTATCAAATAATATGAAATCAAAGGTTGCTAATGAGTTTAATGTCAAACGGGATAAGAATTTGACCAATGATATAAAAGAAAATGTCAAGCCTAAAAGCATAAATGAAAAGAATGATGCACAAACAAAATATAATAATCTCAAATCATTTTGTCTTACTGCAACTCAGAATGTGCTCAAGTCATGTTTGACTTGGGTACCAAAATCTAAGTAATTTTGTTACTAATGCAGGGACAACCGCGAAAGGCTACTGACAGTCTATGGCATGTTGATAGCGGTTGTTCAAGACATATGACTGGTAACTTATCATTACTACAAGATGTGCAATCATACAACGGAGGAAGAGTGATATTTGCAGGAGATAGAGGAGGACGAATTACAAAACGGGGTACAGTTACAAATGGCGTCCTGAGTTTTGAGAATGTTAATTTTGTTGAGGAATTAAAACATAACCTGCTAAGTGTGTCTCAAATCTGTGACAAACAATATTCAACACACTTTACTAATAACGAATGCTTAATATTAAAACCAGGTTTTGTTGTTCCAGAAGAATGGGTTTTGATGAGGACTCCGAGAGACAATGACACATATCTTCTTGATATGCATTGTTCTAATTCTTTGGTAACAGCCTCTTGCTTATTATCCAAAGCCTCGGAGAATGATTCCATGTTATGGCATCGTCGATTAGGACATGTCAATCTTAAAAACATGAATAAACTTGTACGTGGAAATCATGTAATTGGTTTACCTGAAAAAGAATATCATTTAACTGAACATTGTTTGTCATGTTCAAAAGGTAAACAACATAAACTTCCTCACAAACCAGTTGCACACAACTCAGTCGAATCAATCTTACAACTCTTACACATGGATCTTTTTGGTCCAGTAAGTGTTCTAAGTTTGGGTCGAAGATCTTATTGTTTGGTTGTTACTGATGACTTTTCAAGATTTACTTGGGTGTTTTTCTTAGCATCTAAGGATGAGACTCCACATCTATTGATCAAATTCATTACTTTGGTGGAGAATCAGACAGAGAAAAAGGTAAAATGCATCAGAAGTGACAATGGGACAGAGTTTTGCAATCAAACTCTGAATGAGTTTTGTGAATCCAAGGGAATTGCCAGACAATTCAGTGCTGCTGGCACTCCACAACAGAATGGGGTTGCAGAAAGAAGAAATAGGACATTAATTGAAGCTGCTAGAACAATGATCTCTGCCGCCAAATTACCTTTGTTCTTCTGGGCAGAAGCAGTAAATACTGCATGTTATGTTCAGAATCGTGTGTTAATCAACAAAGATTAAATAAGACTCCTTATGAAATCTTTTATAATCACAAACCCAAAGTTAAATATTTTAAAGCCTTTGGTTGTTGTTGCACTTTGTTACATACAACCGAATTATCTTCAAAATTTTCTGAAAAGGCTGATGAATGTTACTTTGTGGGATATGCTGCCAATAAGGTTGCATATCGTGTTTATAATAAAAGAACTAGACAAATAATCGAGTCATTTAACATTGATTGGCACGAACTTAACATAACTGATGCAGGTTCAGCTCCTTCATGGTTTATGATTATGAATCTTTGTTCATAAATTTTAATATTTCTAAATCTTCATCTGCAGATTCTAATTCTCAATCAATCACCTTGGATAACCAAATAATTGAGGAACTTCCTTCTTTGATATCTGATGATTCTGCTACTGCTTCATCATCCAAAGATATTCCGACAGCTTCTGTGCCAGTATCTGCCTGTTCTGAGTCTTTAGATATTTCTTCAGAACAAATTCCTACTCAGGAGCTGGAAGAATCGTTGAGTTCTCCGTTATCTTCATCTTCTTCAGACACTATACACACACCGATAGAGATCATTCAGGTTCCATTTGATGAGTCTCCAAATGTGTCAACTGCTTCTGAAACTCCTATTTCAGATGACACAATTGATGAAACTTATGTGCCTCTATCTCAACATACTGAAGAAGTTCTTGATAATGTTGAACATATTACAAATTTGGAAGATGGAATGGTTGCAGATGAGATTCCTCAATTGAGAATACATAAAACTCATCCAACTGAAGCAATCATTGGCCCGTTGCACGAAGGTGTAGTTACCAGAAGTCGATCAGGAGCAATCAATACATGTTGTATGCTTGCTTTCTATCACAAACAGTGCCCAAGAATGTGGAAATGGCACTTAAAGAAAACAGCTGGATAGAAGCAATGCAGGATGAGTTGATGCAATTCAAGAAGCTCAATGTTTGGCATCTTGTTGAACTACCAAAAGATAAGCTTCCGATTGGAACAAAGTGGATTTTTAGGAATAAGACGGATGAAAAGGGTGTTATAGTTAGAAATAAAGCACGCCTTGTGGTGCAGGGATTTTATCAAGTTGAAGGCTTAGATTATGAAGAAGTGTATGCTCCAGTTGCAAGACTAGAAGCAATACGCATTTTCTTAGCCTTTGCCTCATTCATGAACATCAGGTGTACCAATGGATGTTAAGACTGCGTTTTATACGGAGAAATGAAGGAAGAAACCTATGTTTGTCAGCCTCCTGGATTTGAAGACCCAGATCATCCTGATTATGTTTACAAGTTGGATAAGGCTTTATATGGTTTACATCAAGCACCTCGTGCTTGGTATGCAACTCTGACTGAACATTTGCTTGCAAATGGTTATTCAAGAGGTGCAATTGATCAAACCTTATTCATACGAAAATCAGGGGATGATATATTTTGGTTCAAATCTACGTCGATGATATTATTTTTGGTTCCACAAATGATAGTATGTGCACGGAGTTCGAAGAGGTGATGAAGAAGAAGTTTGAGATGAGTTCACTTGGAGAAATTTCATTTTTCTTGGGTATTCAGGTTACTCAATCTGAAACGGGTATTCTCATTCATCAAGAAAAGTATGTTCAGACAATTCTTGAGAAATACAAGTTTCAAGACTCCAAAGTAGCTCCAACTCCAATGGCTTCTCGTCCTACTCTTACTCCAGATCCATTAGGCGAATCAGTTGATCAACATCTTTACAGATCAATGATTGGTTCCCTTATGTATCTCACTGCAAGCAGGCCGGATGTTATGTTCCCTGTTTGTCAGTGTGCCCGCTATCAAAGTGATCCAAAGGAATCACACATGAAAGCTGTCAAGAGGATTTTCAAGTATCTCAAGGGTCAACCCAAACTTGGTCTTTGGTATCCTCGAAATTCCGATTTCAATTTATTTGCTTATACTGACAGTGATTATGGTGGTTGTAACTTAGACAGGAAATCGACCACAGGAGGATGTCAATTCCTGGGCAACCGACTCATTTCTTGGCAGTGTAAAAAGCAGAACACTGTCTCTACATCCACTGCCGAAGCTGAATATGTGGCTGCTTCGAGTTGTTGTTCCCAGCTTGTCTGGATTCAGCAACAACTTCTCGATTATGGTCTCAACATTTATGACACACCAATTTGGTGTGATAACACGGCAGTTTTAAACATCGTGAAAAATCCCATCCAACACTCAAAAACTAAACACATGACATCCGCATACATTTTATCCGCGACTGTTTTGATCGTAAACTTATTCATCTTAAACAAGTGCCGTCAACTGAAAATATAGCTGATTTATTTACCAAGGCGTTTGATCATTCTCGATTTGATTTCCTAGTGCAATCATTGGGAATGATTAACTTTGGATAAATTGGTTTAATGAATCTTCACAAAAAGATTTTTCAGTTTTTAATAATGAATAAATTGCAATTGTTTCTTTTTCTTAAAAGGACAATCACAATTTTAGGGGGAGAAAATTAGAAAAGCAAGTTCTGAAAAATATTTTGGTCTTAGGGGGAGTTAAGATCAAAGGATTGCCAAACAAAAAGAAACAAAATTTTCATGCTTAAATGAGAAATGATATTACAAAGTTCAAAACGAGTATAAGTACTTTCAAAGGCTTAAATACGAATACACTTGGATTATGTTTGATATGTTGATAGGCTTTGCTTTCAGAAATGAAAAGATCATAATTGAGTGATTACACTTGAATTAAAGAAATATGATTTAGTGGGGAACATATCAGGATTCTGTGCCAAAAATGTTCTAACACAGACTGAGAGATATAATCTTGTCATACTCAAGCCTGTATATGATTGATTCAGTGATTATCATAACTCTATATATATATATAAAGATAAAAATACAAAAAGAAACAAAAATAGAAAAATACAAAAAGAAAATAATTGAGCAAAAGATGCCAAAAGGAAAAGGCCATATAGGATAAAGATGCCAAGAAGCACAACAAATCAAAAGATATGTCTATATGACATACATACTATATGGTATATATTTTCTGATTTTGAGAATAGTTTTTAACTTTGGAAGGCAAAATCGAAAGATGGGGCATGTAAGTCCGAATGGCTTGTAAGTCCTAAACATCTTGAGAGGGCAGACGTAAGTCCGGATGGCTGTCAGTAAGTCCTTAAACTTGTTAATATTCCGGGTTAAGAAATATTTCTCAGGCTAGTTATGCTCAAATAGTTATATTTAGGATTACAATAAATGATATCACTGATCATCAATGCATGGTTTAAGTCAAATTGGGGTGACTTGAAAATCTCAATAGTGTCTTGAAGGATAATAATAATTCTACAGAAGTTCTGATTGTGGGATCCACTGACTTATATCAAATTAACACAAAACATGATATATATATCACTCATTATGTGTCTGAGTAAAACCTGAAGTATAAGTTTAAAAGGACAAATATATTGACAATCAACTTAACCAGTTATTTTAAATAAAGCTGGACAGAGTCTTAACTTGACAAAGAACTATATGATCTCATTATGAAAATTCTTACAAACAAGCAAATCCGATCTTGATTCTTCAATTGTTTTCATTCTTTTGTTATTTTGTATGTAAGTGTTTGTTTTTATTTCACTTTTATAGTGTTTTATTTTTAGGACAAAGAAATAACAAGAAAATATTTGAAAATTGAAGATTCATTAAGTTAATTGGTCACTTGGTAAATAACAATTTATGTTGACATAATTCATTGAAAATAAAAGGATTGAAAAGTTTGAAACATAAGAAATACTATGAAAAACTTTGAAAACATTTGAAAATTTTGAAAATTTGAAATAATTGTTTTGCGCGACAAGGAAAGTCACGCGAAAAGGGTGGTTCGCGAAACTTGTTTTTCGCGTGATACGGTTGGGTATAAAGGCACAATGTTCTAGACAAAGCCACTTTCGCTCAAAACCTACCCGAAAACCTTTTCGCTCACATTCCGAAATCTCATCTCGCATACACTGTTTCACTCCAAATCTGTTATTTTGATTCACATAGCATACCTAAACGTGCATAGTGTGATCTTGAAGGTATAAACAACTTGATTTGGTTACTGTAGATCTGAAAAACTAAGAGAACTTAACATCTTGAACTTAAAATCTAAATAAATAGACTTAAATGATGAAATTGATCAACGAAATCAACCTAATAGACTAGGCGACACAATGATCGGGAAATCACAGTTTAAAAACAAGTTTTGAAGTGTTAATTTGAAATTTGAGTTGTGCGAATCGCACCTGAAAACTGAACAGTCGCGAAGCGATTTCGCGTGAAAAGTTTATCGCGTGAAAACAGTTTCGCGTGATAAGGGTTTTCGCATGAAAACATTTTTCGCAACTTGTCAATTTCGCATGAATTATGAATTATTGAGTTCTCGCATGAATTGAGTTCTCGCGTGAACACATGTCGCGTGAACACATTTCGCACATTTTGCACATTTCGCACATATTGAGTTCTCGCTTGATCATGTTTCGCATGACAGCTAATTGTTGTAAAAGTTTCTAAGTGTTGAACCATTTGTGTCTCAATTGTACCTGTACACAATAACTTTTGATAATAACCTTAAATGTAATAAATTTGAAATGATTAAGTGTTTTCAAGTGATAAACTTTCTAAGTAAAAGTTTGTGGTTCACATGTTCTAAGTGTTGAAACTATTTTGAATAATTAAGTTATTTTCAAGAGTGTTCTAATTTTGATCTTATTTGACAATGCAGATGGCACAAATGATCTTTAACAAGAATCATAATTGTGTTGCTTATCTGGACGAGGTTCCGGAAGGAAAGGAACTATTTCATTCTATGATCGAAGGCTTGAAGAACTCTCGTATTGTCTATGCTATATCAGCTGATCCTGCTATTTATTCTGAGCTCATAGATTCTTTCTGGAGCACTGCTGCTCTGGAAAAGGACCAAGCAGGAAACCAGATTATCACGGCTACTGTGAAGGACAAACAAGTGACAGTTTCTCAGTCCATCCTGAACCGAGTTCTTCTATTCGATGATCAAGAAGGAGCACCAACTAGACTTGATGATGACACTGTGATTGATTGCTTGACTCGTATGGGTACGAGTACAGATATCCAAGTCTTGAGAAGAAATGGTTACCACCGTACTGGAAATACTTATTTCATGTGGTGATTCACTGTCTGAGCAACCTCAAGGCTGGGATGGATAGCTTGAGTGCAGTGTTTGGCTCATTACTAGTTTCATTGGTGATGACATTCCTTTAGCATATCTGGGGTTATATTTCAGGAGATGGTAAAGAATGCTACAGCAAATCCTGGAAAGAAGTTCATTATGTACCCGAGATTTATCCAGTTGGTGATTAATGATGCTTATCCTGAGCTTGCTACTCAGAGATCTCCTAAGTATGTTGTACAGACTGTGAAGAAGGAGATTTTCTCACATCTAACTGGAGCCAGAGGCAACAAATGCTCTGGTGAAAGTTTTGCCAAGATCGGCAAATTTTCTGAGATTGATGAACATGATGATGAGGTTGCTGAAGGTGATCTGCTGATGATGCACAGACTGGTGCTTCTACTTCCTCTACTAGAGAAAATATTGATGAAGAGATTGAAAAGCTTTTTGAAGATGAACCTACACATGAAGGAGGAATGGAAGAAGTTGTTCATTCTGCTTCTAGTTCCGATACTGTTAGTGATCAGATAGGGAATGTTCCTTATGTGATTCAGACTGATCCAACCCCTTCTACTCCAACATCATCTCGACCAAGTGAGGAAGACAGGGACACTGATTATGTCCCGGAAGAGTCTCCTAGTACATCATCACGACGCAAACGAATGGCAAAAAGAAGAGACTTCCCATCGAGAAAGAGAGTTCGTGGTGGTATTATTCCCAGGAAACCACGAACACAAGTGGTTATTACAGAGGCTGATCAGACCACTTCTTCTGAAGTTCAGAGATCACCTGCAAATGTGATCACGAGGGAAGAATCTCATGTTGATACGACTACTGTTAGTCCTGAACAGAAACAGTTCCTGTTTCTGGAGCATCTAATATTCCTGTTTCTGGTTTCTCTACACCTCTCATCAGGAGAATTTGGAGTTTGATGTAGATACACTGTTGAATACTCCTCCTGAGTTCAGAGGAGAGAAGAATCAACAAGCACTCCAGGTTCTATCACGTGGAAGAAAGAATAAAGAACCTGGAGAAGGAAAATTTTGAAATATGAAATTGATTGCTGAGTTGAAGAAAGTAATGAAGAAAAGTCTAATCAGATAACCATGATTCATCTTGACTCAGCTATCAAAGATACCAGATTAGCATCTCTTGAGCAACAAATGAAGAGCATATTTGACTACTCTTCTGGATTGGAGAGACAACTAAACGAGCTGAGAGAATTCATTCACAACTATTTTCATCAGCCTCCTATCATAAGGTCTACTACGTAATTGGTGAATCAAGTAGACGCTCTCCTAGTCCACCTCCCACTGAGATAGTTCCTGAAAAGGAAACGGTCAACGAAGCCCAAACATCTACTGTACAGCAAAGTGGTAGCACTACTGAAGATGTTCCAGTTTCATCTGAAGTACCGATCACTGAAGCGTACACTTCTACTGCTTTCGTTGAGCCGGAACACATGGTGTCTATGCCTATTATTCATGAACAGGAGGATGAAGAGTTAGTTGATTATGCTGATTCTGATGATGATGAGGATGAAGATGATGAGAATGACGATGAAGATGATAATGGTGATGATAATGATGGTGGAGATGATGATGGAAATGATGGTGGAGATGGTGGTAATGTTACAGGTTCTTCTTCAAGTCCTACTGGAGAGACTAACACTGACAATGTCGATAGACCAGTGTTAGTAATCCAGAAGGATATGATCCAATAGACCCTGCCACAGAAGTGTGTATGAAAAGGAATTATATTCTTTTCAACAAACTTCATCTGAAACTGTTGAAGAAGAACTTGATATTTTTGAAGATCTGGAGGAACAAACTGAATACACAGATATTTTTGGCAACAATCTTCAGGAATTATTCAAGGACATTAATCTTGAAGAAGGAGAAATTCCTACAGAGACTGTGAGTGGTGAAACTCCTACTGATACTACAAAGACAGATACTACTGGTCAGATTGCCCTATACACTAGAGGAGGTTTGCAATTCAAAGCACCACCACCACCTACTGAAGCTCACTTTTTGTTTATATCTAAGCCAAAACAAAAGTATGGTGAATGTCTCACGTTATTAGCTGGGCTTATGATGGTGAGAAAAGAATGTATGTTATAAAGAGAAGAAATGGAAAATTGATTATCTAAAGAGCACACAAGACCTTCATACTTTACGTGCTGCTGATTTATACTCTATGGGCAAAGCTCCATTCTTCAATGAGAGTAATCACAGTGAAGCTGAGCTCATGAGATCCATGATAAGAAGGGAGATGCGCACAAATTTCAAAGACTTTAAGACTGCAAAATCGAAGTTGATAGATGACTCAACACGAATTGATGAAAATACTAAAGCTCCAATGAAGATACGAGTCTATCAACATCCTAAATTTATCAGAAAAGTCCCTGTGCATGCTCCAGTTCCTCCAAACTCTTTGAAGCAACTTCTATCCTGGAGATGTGAAAAGGATTCCGGTCACGCTGTGATCAAATGTATAGACAGGTCTTATCGAATCATTGATCCAGCAGACTTAATAAAGTTTGGCAAAGACGACTTATCCAAGCTGTTACACTGCCCAATCTCAGCTGATGAGTCTGTTTATTTTCTATCTTGCCAGTACGTATGGATGATTGACCGGATCCTGAGAAATAAATGGTATGCTTATGCTGGCTCTTACCAGAAGGCTAATGTTGACTTTGATTGATTATGTTTCACCGAGCCTAGGGGGAGATTGTAGAAGATAAATCAAGGCTCGGCAAACATACTGTGCGATAACCAGATCCACGCGACAACAAGAAGTCACGCGAGAAGCTACCAGTGCGAAAGACCAGATCTATGCGAGTCGCAGACTACGCGAAAGACAGCTGCCGCGCGAAAGTATGATCCACGCGAAAGGGATCTCGCGCGAGAACTCGTAGTTTAGTATAAATAGCTAGATTTCGTTTTGTAATAAAGCTTTTCATTCATTATCATTGTATCTGTGCGAAATCGCACAAGACCTTTTATAGGTTTCTGTTAATCAATCAATATCATCTTTAGTGATTCATTCATTCTTCTTCTACTCCAATCTTGTTTATATTCCGCGTTCACAAGATTGAGATCGTGTGTTACTGATTTCTGGGAGATTTTCAAGGTTTTACAAGGTCCATGCTTTTGTAACTGTAACTTTCTACTTTATGTACTTTTATCTTTTTGTAATATATTAGGATGTGAGCTATGACATATAATAGTCACTAGTCAAAGACAATCTACCTTTTGAGTCTACATTGATCTTGTTGTCGATTAATGTTTCCAGCTGGCTTTCAAAGTATAGCTGGTTGTAGAATGTAGTATAAAGAATCCCAGGGTCTTGTATCTTATTTATGCATTGTAAAACTTGTAAAAAAACTTAAAATTAATATACATCATTCTTAAAAAACATATATATTGTTCTAAGTCTAGGTTTTAAGCATTGATGTTGATACTTAATTGTTAATGCATGTTTCGGATACAAGGTTAAGACATCTTCAAAGTCTAGGTTTTAAGCATTGATGTTGATACTTGATTGTTTTAAAAGAGAATTCGAAGGTTTATATGTTGGCACGATCGGTAGGATGTGTTATAGCCGGTGTGTACACTCAGGTATGGAATGACACGTGTCAACAAATGACTTCCCAAGATTCAATATAGCCCATATGAAAATCGACGGGTAAACCCTAAATTCGATTATCTTACACAATGTGATGAAAATGAGTTTAAGAGTTTGACTTTTGAAGGCAATAGTCTTTCTTAGGAATGAGAATGTAGAAGATTGAAGCACTTAACCATCAAGATTGAATACTTGCATGCAATTAACATGCAAGACATGTTAATTACTTGGTTTGAACATGCATTCTCGTTTCTAGTGACTCATAAATATTTTTAGATCTAAGTTTACTTGTTTAATAGTATGATTGGTTTACCATCTAGGTTTAAATGAATTTTGATATGACATGAATTTCTATTGTTGATTTAACCATACGAGATTTATTGACTAAAATTCTAGTTCTATGCAATTGTCATGAATATTTGTGCTTGTGTTGATCGATTATATCATTGGTTTGTGTGATTCAATGATATTGGCATGAAATACCCACAATTAATAGCAGTTCTTATTTTAGATTGTTGATTTCTGATTTGTTTGATGAGGAATGGTGATTGACGTATCAACATTATAGGTGGCACATAACTGTGCATCCATAGATAAAAGGTTTTGAAATATCATTATCTATGGTGCAAACCTATCATAAGCATTCTTGATAAATTTATAGGCTTGTCGGCGTAAGATGCATATATTATTTTGTGTTTTGAAGTTTCTAAGTTGCAATTTGGTTGAACCAAGGTTGCTATATTATTTAAGGTTTGCTTACTGTTGTCTAAGGTGTTTGTGGATTAAATATTATGGGATTATGAGCCTCTAGCGCAGAGTTATTGTCTTTTAGCATTTGAACAATAGTAGGAATATTGATTATTGGTTTTTTTAATACCCTTATTTAACCTAATTATGTAATAGTTTTCTAATTAAAAATCACATGACTGTTTAGAAATCATCATGCGTCTAAATGAGAAATTTGCATAAATTATCAAATCAAAGGATTAAAGCAATCTAAGAAGGAAGTTGAAATTGCTAAAATACAGTTGACGATACGATGTAATTATAAAGATTTCTGGAAAAGTAACAATTGTATAAATATAAACAATCCATATAAATAAACCATGATAATGAACATCTTAAGTTTATACCAAAAAATATTAGAGTTAATACAAAGTCCTACATTGAAACTCTTTAAGTTAATACAGAAGTCCTACATTTGAAACTCTTTAAGTTATACAAATAAGTCAAGGTTTTGTTATCAGTCTAAAATCATTACACCAAAGAAAGAGTATGACTCGAGTAATGAAGTTGCGGGATCATCAAAGGCTGAGCACATCACTAGCATATCTTTCGAGAAGTTATCAACAATGATCCTGTAACCTTTTTCCGTGGGATGAAAACTATCCCAGAAAAGATACTTAGAGATATTTGCACATGTCGGGCCAAATGTGTTACACAACCAGCTCACTTCTATCTTTCCCGTGCCACAACAACCTCGGTCCACAATTTCAAACCCTAAAATCAGTCGCATTGACACAAACATAAATATAGGCATACTCCTTTAATACCGCATGCTTGACACTACTACACAGCTGGGTACTTGTGACCAAAGAAAATAATCACTATATTTAGCGACTAGGTTGACAAAAACCACAACTGTCGCAAGTTAGCGACAAAGTTCTTTTTGAATGCAAAATGGTCGTAAAATTTGATACCTTTAAAATTCGATCCTCAATAGTCTCAAACTTTATGACCCCGTATCAATTCAGTTGCAAAACAATCACAAAAAATAAAAATTAAATAAAATTTAAACTTAATGTCAGTCATAAACCGACCATAAATTTCCAAATAAACAAACTAAATTAAAAATTGTATTTGGTCGCTGACGGTTCACAAAGTTAGCCACGCAATTTGGTGACAAAGCAGTAGCTAAAAATAGGTTGCAAAATATAAAACTGATATATCGGTCAATGGTTTAAGGGTGTGCAAGAAACCATAATAACCGAACCGTTACCGAAATAACCGACAAAACCGAACCAAAAAAACCAAACAATAAGAAACGGACGGTTTGGTTTGATGGTTTTTTAAAACCGATTTTTTTGATTTGGTTTCCGTTTTGCTTGTAACAAAAAAAAAAACCCGAAACGAAACCATACAAACCGAACCCGTAAATTTAAAGGTGTATTCATATACTTATAAACATGATTAGCCTATTACTTATTTAACTTATATCATAGCTAATTGTTTTTTTGAATATTTAGATTTCAGAAATAATATTTGAACTTTTTTGTTTGAATTTATAAATTTAAAGAGTAAATTACCATTTGCATCCTTGAGGTTTGGTGATTTTAACCATTTGCATCCCTACAGTTTAAAAATCCTCATATACCCCATAACGTTTCATTTTTGTTCTCATTTGAATCTAAAACACTAACACCGTTAAATTATTCAGTTAACTCTCTGTTAAAAGACTAAACTACCCTTCAAATTAAAACCCCTAACCCACTACCCCCTTCTTTCTCTCTGGAGTCAACAACACTGTAGTTTTCGTCGAAGCCCTAATATGTAAACGGGAAGATGATGGTGGTATGCAGGTAGTGAGGTGGCGCACAGGCGGTGGCGGGCCGGAGGTGGTGCGTCGGTGGTGGTGGGCTGGAGGTGGTGTGCTTGGGGTGCCCGGTGGTGGGTGGTGTGCCACGATTTGAAGGTGTGTCGCCGGTGGTGCTTGTAGGGTTGGTGGTGGTCAGCGATGGAGATGGTTAGGAAAACAGGGGTTGGGGATGGTGTTGGCAACGTGGTGTGGCGGTATTAAAGACTTCATACCCCAAAAACCACCCCTATCGTAACCTTCCGATCGTGATTTCCCCGCCGACAACCACCCTCCCGGCGACACCCATCCCCGCCGACAACTACCCTCCTTGCACAATAGTCGCATCCGATTTGTGATGGTTATAGTGTCAGATTTTGATGATTAGATTCGGTGATTGTGATAGTGGTCACCTGATGCAGGCGATGGTGATGGTGCACGATTTTGATATTAGACCAGCTGGTGATCGGCGAAGGTGGTTGTCATGTTTTGCAGGTGGTGATGGTGGTTGGCGGTGGTGATGGTAATGGTAATTTCACTGCTACCACAACCACCACCATATTTTTAACGGAGGTGGCCTCGCAGGACCTAGTGGTGGCGGTTGGTGGTTTTAGGCCGGTGGTGATGTGCCGGCAGAAAGGAAACGATGGGGAGAGGGAGGGGTGGGAGAGGTGGAGGCGACGGCAGAATGAGGAAGAAGTGGAAGTGGCGGTGGTTGTTGACTCCAGAGAAAGGAAGGGGTAGTGGGTTAGGGGTTTTAATTTTAAGGGCAATTTCGTCTTTTAACAAGAGAGTTAACTGAATAATTTAACGGTGTTAGTGTTTTGGATTCAAATGAGAACAAAAATGAAACGTTTGGGGGTATATAAGGATTTTTAAACCGTAAGATGCAAATGGTCAAAATCACCAAACCTCAAGGATGCAAATGGTAATTTACTCTAAAATATTTTATCAATTTTTTTTTTATTTTTGTATTTTAAATTGTAATTCATTTTAATGCCAAGTAATTTATTAAAATATGTTGATTATATTTAAATAACATAAAATATTATCAGCCTAAAAATTTTAGTTAATATTCAAAAACCAAAACCGAACGATTCTAAAAACTTAAAAATCAAAATATCGGTTTTTGGTTTCTGTTTAGACTAAAACCGAACCAAACCAGCCCATGCTCACCTCTAAATGGTTGTAGAACATTTGCCCGTCGCAAAGTGGTCTCATATTTGGATGAGCTTCATGTATTTTTTTTATCAAATACCCGGTTTTCTAGAAGAATGAAAAAAAAAAAGAAAAAAAAACCCAGCTTTAACAACAAATTAAAGAGTGATAAAAAGTGGTGAATTACCGTGGGATTGTGGATTCTTGACTATGTCAAGCAAAGGTTATATGTCGGCAAACACGACTTTTACTGGCGGTTTCCTAGTTCTAAGAGATTGAAGCTCAGAAGATAGCTTCTTGTTGAAGAGTTTAGCTGCTTTGTTGTGCATCGTTGAACATGATCTATTTTTACCTCCATTAAAAGTTATTGAAGTTGGCATACACCCAACTGGAGGTAAACTAAGTACAACTACCCTTCGTGCTCCAAGTGAGTGTAGTCCCTATATACAATTAAAACAAAAACAAATATACATGTACGTGATGATTATAAAAGAGTAAATGGCCGTTTAATTAACAAATTAAAGAGTAGTTAAAACTTCACCTGTATAAAGTAGAAGCTTCGGACACAAGAAAATTAACGTAAGAGGATACATCATATTGAATTCTCCTCATGGGTAGGTGAAGTAATCATCGACGAAATCATCACTTCCTGTTGCTACCAGAAACAAGCTGTTGTTTATGATATGGTTTGCTTGCTCTTTACCCACCAATACATTGAGTTTCCTAATGTAGTTTGAGAACATTTGTAGCTGATCCCCCATAGGTATGACCATCTGGTGGGTTTTATATATATATATATATGGTCGATCAGCAGAACATACATATCAGTATGCAAACACTAGAAAATATTGTTTAAATGCGTATTAAACTGTATATATATCATGCGTACATTTATCGTCGATGTGAGAGGATCAAGTCCTGTGGCTCCTGATGCAAAGCTTACGCCGGTTATCAGATCTTCGTCTTCTATGAATGGGTCTAAGTATGGTGGCACATACTCCTTAACATTTATTTTCTCAGCTGAAATGAAATAGTTGAATAACTTAAAATTGATTTACAGGTTTATAGATCAGTCGTGACGAAAAACAAATAACATTGACCCATTTAAAAAGCTGACACGTGGTAATACACACGAGTAAAAGGTATCATGAGTATTAGATGTCTTCTTTTAAAAAAAATGTGTGATCTTGGTAAACTCACAAACTGTCAATATCCTGCTAACACATGACAAAACACAATTTTAATTTTGAAATTTTAGTTGAATTTAGGAAAAACACCGTTTTATAAAGGACCATCAAAAGAGTAAAAGATATTACGAGTATAAATGTCTCCCAAAAATTAAAATTGTGTTTTAGCAAAACTCATGAGCCCCTCAATACCCTGTCGATGAGATCAGATAAATCGCATATATTACGTCTTCAAGAGATTTTGGCGAGAAACAACAGAAAGTAAGATTTGAACCAGAGACCTCTGTTAAATGGAAATCACGTGTTAACCATAAAACCGCCTTTTAAAGGTTAACTTATACTATATATAGTTAACTTTCTTAGCCAAATGTATAGAGAGAAATATTACCGATCAAGTCTACAGGCGTCTTCGCATTGGAGAACCTTCCTGTTGCTCTTTCACCCAAAAAGTTCACTCCATATGGAGGGAAGTTTGCTCTTATGAACGTTGGAATGTAGTTGTTATTTCCTTGATCCAAAATTGAGTCTCCAAACGCGATCACAGCTGGAATCGTCACGTCTTCAGGCAACTTGAACGTTGCAACACCAGAAACAACTAGTAGACTAACACAGGCACACAATAGAACAACAGTTGCAGGAATTCTTGAAGGAATGAAACTGAAATCCATAATGGTTCTGATTAGTGAGTAAGTCAATGCTTCTTAATGTTAATGTTATCGACTTATTGTAGTAACACTTAAACATTGGTTTACTTTTAGAAATTAACAAGTGTTTGCAATTAGTAAAACACTCATCTCATGAAATATTTATGATAATTGGTTTTAAAACTGATCTCCTTAACTTATGCCGTGGTTAATTTTTACTGTTGGAAAACACTAAGTTTGTGATCAGTAAAACACTCACTTATGTTGTGGTCTTTTAACCCAGCTACTATTATCTTATTATGAGACTATCCCATCGCGCGCCCGTGGCCGGCCCGTCACCGACATGGACCGCGCCCGCCGGAAGGGCGGCGATGGGGAGAGGTGCCCGTAAAATGTTGCCCGTCTGGAAGGGCGGTGGACGAAGGGGTTGGTGGGCCCCACCACCATAAATAATAATTTTAAATTAATTTTTTTTAAATTAAAATATTTTAAAATCTTTTAATTAAAATAAAAATATAAGTATAAAGTTTTAATTAAATGAGTTAATTAAATAAAAACATTTTAATTTTTTTTTACATTTCTAGTATTAACGTAATTAGTTAGAGTTAATTAAAATAAGTTAATTAAATATAATTTAAGTATAATATTTTAAATTTTTTTACATTTATAGTATTAAAATATTTTAAATTTTTTACATTCATAACGACTATTTTTTTTATTTTTTTCATAACGGCTACTTTTTTTGTTTTTTCATAACATAATGGCTATTTTTTTTATTTTATTCATAATGGTTAGTTTTTTTATTTAATTCATAACGGCCAGTTAACCTATTATATATGTTTTATTCAGTTGAGAGTTTTTCTCAAATCACACTTCATCATCTTTCAAACATTTACGTTGTTGTTTTTATTTTATTTTAATAAAATATTTACAATAATTTAAGTATCTTTATTTAAAGTAAATTAATAAAGAAAATATGAGGTGGAAAATAAAGGTGTTTGTAGGAAGGATAGTGTTGGGGGTAAAAATGTTTATAGGAAGAATGGGTGAAATTGAGTAAAAAGCTGATGTGCCATGCTGATTAAGACTGTTTGTGGGAAGGATGGGCTGTAGCGTTGGGAACAGTCTGACAACCGGTCACACATTGATTCAAATTTTTAATTTGGATTTAATTATATGTCTATGATTGCATGCTAATAATAAGTTTAGTTGATTGAGAGATTACTAGGACTCTAATTTTTCAAAAATAACATTTTATTTAGCCTCTTAAACTATTTTTAATCAGTTCTGATATTATGTTGTTTTTATAAAGTTTTTGACTTTTATTACTGAGCTATCAATTCAAATGGCATTTACCGTACAGATTGGGAGCTTCAAATGTAACCACTTTATTTTTATTTTTTTGGAGGTTAACTTTTACTTAGAGTTATACTTGGGGATTTCATTTGGTATATAGATATCTCTACACCCCACTAATTATATTTGGTTTTATAAGAAGTTTGTGATCTCCAGAAAACAAGTAGAACCCAATTTAGCTAGAGTAAATCGAAACCAAGCCTTATACATATGCAATTGTATTATTTTGGTACTTAAAAACTAGGTTGCGTATACAATTATAATACATATTATTACCTTTAGTCGGTGGCTACAGTGCCACCATACCAAAGGCAAAGCACAAGGTACAACTTGCAAAAGCTTAAGTCTTAAAAGCATAATGTACAAGTCCTGATGCTGAAGGTACAAGCTGATAAATGCACGACTGATTTTGGAGCTGTTTCCAGCTCGGTGAAGCCGCCGCTGCCGGAGGTATGGTAGCGGCCACGGGTCTATCTTTCGGTCGCCGTGATGGAGTAGGGTTAGAATTAACATGTAGTTGTGATTGTGCGTAGTTACGGTAGTTGTGGTGGTGCGATGGTTGCGGTAGTTGTCGTGATCGGTGGTGGTTAACGATGGTAGCTTGGTGTTGGGAAGATGAGGCGTGCGGTGGCTGTAGGTGTGGTGTTGTCTGTGGTGTTGGGAAGATGAGTCGTGCGGTGGCCGTAGGTGGTGGTGGTCGAAAACCATCGTAGTCGGAAACGATAGTGGTGGGTTTGTAGGGATGAGACACGACGGAGTACGGACGTGACGGTTGCAAGGTTGCGTGTAGATAGTCCTGGTGGGGGACATGTGGTCTGATGTTGGCGGTGCTGGTCTGGTGGTGGTGGTGTGGTGGCTTGGGTGGTAGCGGTGGTGTGGTGGTGGTAGATAGGTGAGTGGTGTGTTATTCATTATATCTCTCTGCATTGCAATTCAAAAAAAAATCTCTCTCCTCTTTATTGAAAATGATAGATTAAAATCTGAGAAATTAAAAAAAAGTCTGTCATCTGCCACCATAAGAGATTGTGCCATGAATGATGATTATTTCTAAGATTTTTTTTGTAATTTCAAAGTATGTATAAAAAGTCAAAAAAGACTTTGAGGACATCTTAATACAGAACGTAACATTAGAATATTAGATCATACTTTCAGTTATGTATACACCGTAATTTTAATATATTTAAGGTCCTGCATTTTAAAATTTATTTTAGTGTTTTGCTTATTTAAAATACAATTATGTGTGTATTTTAATACTGCTATTAAACATCATTATATATGTATGACGTACGTACGTACGTACGTACGTATGTATGTAAAAATACCATACAACTAAACCTTGCCTAATAATTATCAACACGTGTAATAGTAAACCTCCGCCGCGAAACGTGGGTAGAATTTCTAGTTATAATAATATATATACATACATAAACAAATAAATATAGTAGAGCTCCTGTTGTGACGAAAAAAATTCAAAAGCTTGTATAGCCTATTTGGTAATATGAATGGCTCTATTACCCGACATGATGCATAAAATATTTTTCAAAAGCTTAGAGTGTTTTTTTTTTTGGTAACATTAACCTAACACATCGAAAGTTTAAAAACTTATAGCGGCCACTTTTAGGTAAAACTGATCGAGTATCACCCCAACCCGACTTTCAATAACTTCATTTCCGTTCACCTAGTAATGGAAAAGGAAAAAAAAATTGAACTTTCGAAAATCATTTGAAAAAGACCATAAAAAAAATTGAACTTTCGAAAATCATTTGAAAAAGACCATAATTGTATTATTATTTGAAGGTGTTAATCTTGAATTTTACTATTGAAACAAGTCACAGATTGATGGTTCAGAATTGTTGGGCATATTGAGTGTCGCTCAGTGCTCTCTCTCCTTATAACAATCAAGTTTTTTCTTTCTTTCAAGAAGCACGAGTGAAACAGTAAAATTGTTAAGTCAACAGGTTGAAAAAGAGATTGATTCCCAAATACGACATTACCATCAGCATGAGATTAGTCGTCATATATGAGATTCAACTCAGTCCTTTGTTGTTTGATCTTTTATTTGGACAAGTGCTACAACCATCGAGTTGATGAGCGAGACTAGGGTCGGTCATGTTCTTGATCCTTCCTTTTAGTATCCTTAGCTAGAATAAAATGCTCTGCTTCTACTTCTTCTCCTTTGAGATAGGGATGTCGCTCATCCTTTTCAAAACTAAAATACTAGTTAGAGTTACTAAGTTAGTTTGAGTTATTAACTAAATTTATGGAAGAAGGAGAAGAAAGGAATTGGGATAAAAGTGTATAGAGTAAATTAAAGGTTTGAAGATAAAATTAGTTTGAGTTATTTACTATTTATCTATTTAGTTGTTTGGTATTTAGAGATAATTAAAGTATTGGTGTTATGATTGTTTCCTAGTCTTAAGAGTTAGTATTTTAGTGGCCATAAGCCCTCGTTTACAGACAACCCCATTGTTAAATTAAACATCAAAAACACAAAATTCTTAAACTTGAAAGAACTATGAACATATCAACAGAAATTTAAATATCATTACAAGAAACATTATCTATCATCATAAACTAAAACATATTCAGAAACTTTATCTTTTAAAATACTAGATAAGATTAGTCGGGTAACTCCACCGTCATGCCAAGCTTTCATTCTTTATTTTATCGTATTCATAACTATCAAAGTAATATGCATACAAAAGTTAGCGTTACTGGGTGATTTATAATTTTACAAAAATACTTTAGCATATCAGTTTTCACTTTTCATTGGCGTAACTAGGCCATCCTGGACTTGAACCAAATACCTCGCCCGTCAAGTAAATCATCGTACCTATGGTCGGGCAACGCGCTTTGAGATGCGGAGGAGCTATTATCGCCCGGTTCCCTAACCTAATGCGACACCATGTTGGTAAAATTCATTTTTGGATCACTTTTTTTGGGGTTAATATAAGCTTCTTTCCCATGCATTTCTTAGGGCTTTCAGGTATGCCACGTTGCATTCCAGTTTATCCAATGCTTACACTGGATGGAATGCCTTTAGTAGTTCTATGTGTCTCGTTTCTATGCTTGTTTAGAGTTTCCATTTTAATTAAGTATTTATCTATGACACCCTGCGTTTTCAGGTTAATATCGTTAACGTTACGTTAACATTCTTTAAATTTTCCTCTACATATTAACCCAGTGACTAAATTAATAATTAGTGACTTAATTAATAACTACCCAAATTAACCTAATCTTAACTTTATAATAATAAAAATAAGTTTTATCAAAACATTAACCTTAACTTAATAGTAATAATAATAGAGTCAAAAATGCTATTTAAAAGAGTTGAGGGACTTGTTTCGACAAAGTTGCAAAGTATATTCCACTTAGATAACCACCCCACCTATCTCCTTCTTCTTCCCGTAACCCTAAACCATCTGCCGTCATCCCCCTCTTCGCAACTTCACATCTCCGGCAATCCTTGAGCTCTCGCGGCCGTGGTGGTTTTGGCGTCTCCACCAATCGCCGCACTCCAGCAATAACCCGCACGGTATGTCCATGATAGTAACCCGTTGAGTGGGTCAATCTCCAAGAATTTAGAAAAGAGAAACAAGGAAGTTTGGAGCAATTTTCTGGTTCAATTCCTCTGCCAAATGAAATTACATCGAACTAAATATGCAATGCAAAGACTAACCTACCCACTACTAGCACTAACTTATTCTTAGGAGTGAACCACTAATCCACTCATGCATGAACTATAAATTAAACATGTGACATATAAAAGAAAAAATCAGGAACAATCTTGGTAACCAAGTTATTCCAGAAAGCGTGTGGGCTTCACAATGCTCCTCTTGGGCCTGGCATCATTCGACTGGGCTGTTATCTTAGATGGACCTGGGCTGGTTACATCATCACTCCCCCCCTGACAACTAACATTGACCCCAATGTTAAAGAATGGATAGTTGGTCTGCATATCCAGTTTAGACTCCCAAGTGGCCACCTCCAGTGGTTTTTTTCCCATTTAATCAGTAGTTCTTCTTTACCATTTGAAGTCACGCGAGTACGTAATATATACTCCGGGAGGTACTCCAAGTTATCTCCGTCTTCGACATCTGGTACTTCATTAGCAACAACCGTAGGCGCTTGAAAACTCTTTTTCAGCAAAGAGATGTGGAAAACCGGGTGAATACGCGAGCCGACAGGTAGTTTAAGCTTGTAAGCAACGCTACCTATACGTTCAATGATTTCGTAAGGTCCAAAAAATCGCCGGCCCAGTTTCAGATTCTTTCTAGCTGCTACTGAATGTTGTCTGTACGGTTGTAATCGAAGATAAACAAAATCACCAACCTCAAATTCCTTATCCAGCCTACTTTTGTTAGCTTGTTTCACCATTCTAGCTCGAGATGCAGACAAGTTATTTTTAAGAACAGCTAGCAAGCGTTCATGTTCCAGCAATGAGGCATCAATTGATGCTGTTTTGTTAGTACCCGGCTGGTATTCATGAATAGATTCAGCATCCTTTCCATACAAAGCCTTGAATGGAGTCATATTAATTGAAGAGTGATGGCTAGTATTGTACGAAAATTCAGCCAAGTAAAGATACCGTTCCCATGTCGATGGTTCATTGAAGACAAAAGCACGTAGATATGCCTCTAAACATCTATTAACGACCTCCGTTTGACCATCCGTTTGAGGATGGTATGCACTCGAATGTAGTAGCTTAGTACCCATTTGTTTGAACAGCTCCTTCCAAAAACGACTAACGAACAAGGGATCACGATCCGATACAATGGATTTTGGCAATCCATGCAACCGATACACTTCTTTTAAAAATAACGTAGCCAATGAAGCAGCGGTATAATGGGTCGGTAATGAAATGAAATGGGCAAATTTGGTTAGACGATCGACAACTACCCAAATCGAGGTCTTTCCTTTTGACAGTGGAAGGTGGGTAATAAAATCCATAGACATATCTGTCCATGGTGCATCAGGGATGGGTAGGGGTTGTAGTAATCCATATGGTTTGTGATTTGTTGATTTTGTGGTTTTACAAATTGTGCATTTACGGATAAAAGTGGTGACGTCTTTTTTTAGCCCAAACCATGAAAATGAAGCAGAAATACGTTTGAAAGTAGCTTGTATCCCTGAGTGCCCTCCTAAGTATGAAGAATGAAATTCATTAAGTATGTTTTCTCGAATACCTGCAATAGGAGGGACCAATATGCGACCATGAATATAAACCAACCCGTCACGAACGTTGTGGTGCGGAAAGGAGCCTGAATCGTGTTTAATCTGTGCAACCAACTGTTTACCTACAGAGTTAGAAGCAAAATACTCACGAATTTCTTCCAACCATAGGGCTGTTGGATGTGAGAAAGCTAGAAAAGCCGCTAACTCTACACGACTCAACGCATCCGCAACCGTATTCTCCTTACCCGGCTTGAAGTGAACTTCAAAGTCATATCCCATAAGTTTAGTGATCCACTTTTGTTGTTCTAGTGTATGTATTGTTTGGGTGAGGAGATGCTTGAGGCTATGGTGATCGGTGAAAATCTTGAATTTACGACCCAATAAATATTGCCTCCATTTCTTTACCGACTCCGTGATTGCGTACAATTCTTTAGTATAAGTTGATTGACCTTGCATAGTTTGGCACAACTTCTTGCTAAAAAATGAAATAGGCCGATTCGCTTGAGATAGAACTGCTCCAATTGCAACTCCTGATGCGTCGGTTGTGAGATCGAAATCTTTGGAAAAATCAGGGAGTGCAAGTGTAACCAACCTCTCCATTTGTGCCTTGAGTGTTAAGAATGCTGTTTCAGCAGTAGGAGACCATGAGAAGGATTGCTTCTTGAGGAGGTCGGTTAATGGTGCTGCAATCTTGGCGTATTGCGGTACGAACCGCCTATAGTATCCCGTAAGGCCTAAAAAAGCTCGGAGTGCGGTGAGAGTGGACGGGATTGGCCATTGTTGTATTGCAGCAATCTTGTCGGGTTCAGGGGCCACACCATCATTAGAAATACGATGACCCAAAATGCAATTTCATGCACAGCAAAAACACATTTTGATGGCTTTGCATGATATTGATGAGTCATCAATGTTTCAAAAACAAACTTGAGGTGAGCGTAGTGTTGTTCAATGGAGGTGCTGTAAATCAAAATGTCGTCAAAAAAGACCAGAACGAATCGTCTAAGAACGGAGCGAAATAAATCATTCATAGCAGCCTGAAAAGTTGACGGTGCATTTGTGAGACCGAAAGGCATAACGAGAAACTCGTAATGACCATCCATCGTCCGAAAAGCCGTTTTGTGAACGTCTTCTTTTGCGACCCGAATCTGATGATAGCCGGAACGAAGGTCAATTTTGGAGAAGACCGTTGAACCGTGCAACTCATCTAACAACTCGTCGATTGTTGGAATAGGAAAACGATCTCGTACGGTCACTGCATTAAGTGCTCGGTAGTCGACGCAAAACCTCCATGAACCATCTTTTTTTTAACCAAAAGCACAGGTGATGAGAATGGGCTTTGGCTAGGCTGTATAATTCCATCTGCTAGCATCTCCTTGATCAAACTGGTCATCACTTGTTTTTGAAAATGCGGGTAGTGGTAAGGTTTGACGTTCACAGGTTGCGTTTCATTTAGTAAAGGGATGTGATGATCGTGGGGTCTTCTAGGTGGTAAGGTGTGGTTTTTCTCAAATAAGGTTTGAAAGGTTGACAGTAGGGATTGAATGTTGTGATCGACATGGGTTAATGGGGTATGGTTGTCAACCAAAGAAGGTAGAATGGTTAAGGTATGTAAAGATGCAATTGAGTCCTGACGGACCAGTGATGATATAGAGCTGGGGGTGACCTGTTGAACAATTGATTCACCTTGCAAAGTACATGGAGTGCCATCTTTAGTGAATGATATTTCGGGAACTGAGAAGTCTGCCAAGAGCCGACCCAATGTACTTAACCATGCTACGCCAAGAATTACATCCACGCCTTCCACCGGTAACAAAAAAAATGGGATTTTGAACTGGGATTTATTGAGATGCAATGAAACGTCCGGGTAGAACCCCTGACAGTGGATGTGTTGGCCATTTCCTACCATGACAGAAAAGGGTTTAATTGGTTCGGTGGTGAGGTTAAGTTTAGAGGCGATTCTAGGCTGGATGATGTTGTGGGTGCTACCACAATCAACAAGAATGGTGACTGGTTTCCCGTTAATATGGCCGGTGAGGCGAAGGGTTTGGGAAGACGATAGGCCAAAGAAGGCCGCTTGTGACAATGATAAGAATTCCGGTGGGTGTTGATTAATGGTGGGTACAGCGGGCTGTTCCGGTGGCATGTCTTCGGAGTCGTCGTTATCAACGATAAGGAGAAACTATTGTGGAGAGCATTTGTGACCTGGGAAATACTTCTCTGGACATTTAAAGCACAAACCGTCTTTACGACGTTGTTGGAGAGCTTCTGCATATAAGCGAGTAAATGGCAAATTCTTTGGTGTGTTAGTTGGGGTGGGTAAAATTGCAGATGAGGAGGGGTTTTGTTGTGGAGTGTTCGGTGATGATGAAGATGGGGTAGTTGGGGTCCATGAACTGGTAGTGGGCTTGGAATAAGTGGAAGATTTGGGCTTTGGGGTTGATTGCAATTTTTCTTCAACTAAACTAGCCAAGGCATAAGCCTGATGCAAGGTGGTCGGTTTCAATATTGCTAATTCATTCCGGATGTCGGCATGTAAGCCCGATAGGAAGCAGTTACGAAGGGCTTGTTGGGAAAGACCGTCGACTCGGTTGCTAATGCGCTCAAATTCGGTTTTGTAAGCAGCCACAGTGGATGTTTGTTGTAATTTAAATAAGGTGGCTTCATGATTCTCGTAGGTGGATGGACCAAAACGTAGCTCTATTTCTCGTTTGAAAGCGGTCCATGTGGTGAGCAGGTCGTTATTGGCTAAATGCTTATACCAAGAGAGAGCATCACCTGTGAAATAGAAAACCGCTAAGTCTAGGCGGTCCATAACTGGTGTTTGATAGTATGAGAAAAAGTTCTCGGCTTGGAAAATCCAATCCAAAACGTTAGTACCATCGAACAAGGGAAGTGTAATTTTGGGTTGACGGGGGTTATTTGGCGATTGGGAGAGCGATGGCGTGGTGGAGAGCGACGGTATGGTGGTGTTTTGTTTCCAGAGGACTCGGAAGTGACATGAGTGGTAAGATTATCAATTTTTTGGATGAGGTCAGAAATCATAGATTGGTTTTTGGTGGTGGCATCGACGGTGATGGAGATCAAGCGATTAAGCAATTGATCGGTGGTGGGAGGAGGGGGGTTTTCGGGGTTGGTATTTTCAGGGCGTGGTGGCATGGTGGAGGTATGAGACGTGAATGAAAGCACCAATTGATAGTAACCCGTTGAGTGGGTCAATCTCCAAGAATTTAGAAAAGAGAAACAAGGAAGTTTGGAGCAATTTTCTGGTTCAATTCCTCTGCCAAATGAAATTACATCGAACTAAATATGCAATGCAAAGACTAACCTACCCACTACTAGCACTAACTTATTCTTAGGAGTGAACCACTAATCCACTCATGCATGAACTATAAATTAAACATGTGACATATAAAAGAAAAAGTCAGGAACAATCTTGGTAACCAAGTTATTCCAGAAAGCGTGTGGGCTTCACAATTCTCCTCTTGGGCCTGACATCATTCGACTGGGCTGTTATCTTAGATGGACCTGGGCTGGTTACATCAGTCTACTACTATTCGCATAAACTTGACATGTACGGCTTCGCGAATCGCGATCTCGAATATGATTCTGCGTGAATCCGGGGAATCGGGTTCAAGCTATGGGGTGATCGGTTGGGTAAACGGGGGGCGTCGGGTGATCATGGTAGTAGTTCTGTTTGTTTTCTTTGTTCATTATGCAACCCACGGTTGCTAGGCATGGTGTTAGTATGCATTTGTAATCGTGGTGTATTGAGGTACACGTATGCGTATGTTCTTGTTGTATGACTTTAGGCCGCATGATGCATGGTGTGTGGGTGTTCACCCGTGCATAGTTACATGAGATGTTGCATGAATCTGCGATGTGTATGAGCGTGTTCATATGGGTTGATGTTGTTATTGCATGTGTAGACTTGGCGTGTTCTGCGCAGGTGTCATGTGTCTATGGTGTGGGTGCGTGTGCGAGTAGGTAGGATGTGTGTGTGTGTGTGTTTTGAAAGGTGATTTGTATGTGTGTTCATGTTGTGTGTTCTGTTGATGCATTGTTGGGTCATAGGTGAGAGTTTGGTGGAGGATATGTATGCATTGGTAATATATTTTTTGTTTTATTGTATGATGGTTGTATGTTTACATGGGGGTAGGCATCGATGCATGTTAATGGACATGGGATAACAGTGGGTTTAGCTCCTGACTTTTGACATTTGATTTGTTTTTTATATTGTATGCATAGGTATGTTTTTTGGATTAATATCACACGTCTAACGGTATTACTTCATTTGTAGAAATTTGAGGGTGTGACAGAATGTTTGTTTTCATTATAAGATAACGAGATGCATGATTCGGAATATGAATCTACTCCGGAATAAGGTGATTGCTTGAACACCTGGCACTGCCAGGAAGGTTGCCAAGAGTTTAACACCACCGACCTCTTTCTTGGATCTGGTGGAAATTCTCTCGATTTAGTTTTTCCTACTCCTGAACCTGTCATCAAGAAGAAGAGCATTCCTGAGGAATATCTAGAAGAAGAGAATCAACCTAGTGTTTCCACCTACATATATAAGATATTTTAGGAAGTGACTCCTTGCTTCCGGTCCGGTCTGTGCTTGCTGTCATGCTGGAAAAAGTAAGGCATTCGAGTTGTCCAATAAGGTTTCCCAAGGTTCGGATAATGGGCGCACTGAGACCTACTCCTGCTTAGTGCACGAGACTCGCTTTACCCTAGCTTATTTGCTCACTTTCCAGGCGAATATCATAATTCGTAGGAGCTTTACTCTTATCTCGGTTGCTACCGGTGTGGAATTCAATCTTAATGGCGCCTAGTTTCTTTATTTATTACTTCATTCTATCACCAGCCTAGACTATAGAATCCCACATTATACGCTATCAGCTACTCTAATTTTAAGTTGGGCATAGGTTGACAGTTTTCGGGGTTTTCTAAGGGTTGAAAGAAAGTATTAAACTAGTCAGCTAGCTGAAGTTAGAAAGTTTAGAAGTAGCTGCTTTCCTAGCTGCACATTCATCTTTCTCTCTTGCTCCACTTTCACTACCCTTGACTATAGCAGCCAAGCTAGGAGATTCCAAAATACCCTGTTAGGGGGTACCATTCATTTTTTTATCTCTCTCGCTATACAGGGCTTGATGTACCATTTTGCTACCATGTAAAGTGTTAAGCCATCTGGAGGGCTTTTTCATTTAATTTTTATCATTTTGCCCATGATAGATGCAAATGTCCAATGATAATGCTCTTGGCTGAACCACCAGGTTTTCAACCTTCAAAATGGTTGCTTTTATACTCAAATACAAATGAAATTCGTGCTAGATTCAATCCAGCAACATCTATCTTTTATGCAAGGTTTATAGAAGAAGTTTACCCATTATTTAAAATCTATATCCCAAGCGACCAGACTGAACTTAAATGTAGCCACTTACCACCTAACTAGTAAAACGTCCTTGCACTAAAAAATAAACAAATAAAGTAGCACGCTCCTAGTTAAACTACTTATAGTCATTCTACTTGCGCTAAAAAAATAGAAAAAATGATAAAGGGAATCACCCATGATTCAATAGTTCCATTTTTCGTTGATGCAGGCTGGTTGGCGTCCTAGCTGCCCGCCTACTGGCTGGGTGAATCTAAGATCTCTTCCGATCAACTGTCCATCCAGTATCACTTTAACATTAACAAGAAATAAAGTAGAAATTATGTTTCAAATGATGTCCAAGGATTGAAAGAAAGTAGTAAACCGGTATAAGAATAAACCAGATCCTTATACATCAGAAAACCATCGAGCCTGACATGAGTGGAACTTTTCTTAAAGTGAATCTTTTCCTTTATACTTTACTTAGATATGTTTTTGCTATTAGCTATTATGTTGATTCTTTTCCAAACAGAAACCACCGATTTACAAATTTTATTAACCACATAATTTAGTGAGCAGTGCCAAATCTATCTATGGATTGCTTGAATACAGTAAGTAATTCACTCAAACCGATGAACTCATTATACTATGAGAAACTCATACCTTCTAATACCGATAGTAGCTCCCGCTGATGCAAATGTAGTAGCTCTGACTTATTCTAGCCAACGAAGCTCTGTCTAATAAAATAGGGGCTTGGTTTGTAGGCTGAAAAAAATCATAGAGACGTACTAATATGATAGGACTTTGATTGGTATGGTATTCTATTCTTATTGTTTAATTCCTGTCTATCTCTATCGATCAAAATAGATCCTTTTTTAAACGGAAAATATCAGTTCATATAACTAGATTTACAAAATTCACATACATGAAGGGTGAGTCTACTTTCTATTAAAAAAGTAGAGTCATAAAGACTCCTATATGGGTGACCTAGCAATACTAATTAAGTTTAAGGTTTGTTCATTCTTGATTCATTACTTTTTTTTCTTTTGAGCCTGCAAGGATAGAAAACTCATGTATGGGTGAACTAGCAATAAATTATTAAGCTCATATCATGTGAGTATACATAAGGTATAACTCCTATAAGGGTGAACAATGCAATAGGGCAAAATTCATATCAGGTGAGCGTGTACAAGAAACAACTCCTATCGTTTGAGCAGTATACGAGTCAAAGCTCCTACTAAGGTGAGATGGTACAAGGCACAAATTGACTATAAGGTTGAGCAGTGCATGATGCAAGACTACTATTAGAAAGAGAATGCAATATGTGCAAACCTCTATCAGTGCTTGCAAGACTCCTTTACGTTGGTATCACATGTGAACTTTAGCATTTGGACACATTTACATTCTTTAAGTACTAGTTTCTTTCTTTATATTTTCATTTCACTTTATATAAGAGTAGGTATCACAAAATGTGGGGGAAAGACCGCGTACATCTTCCCTTAAATGGGACGGACCCTCCCTGGACCCTGCGAAAACGCGGGAGCTCTTTGCAGCACCAGGTATGCCCTTTTAGTTATCATTCAACTCTCTCTCATTATTTACTATAAATGCTTTATCATACTATCTTTTACATTCTATAAAAACACATACTTTTATGACACTTTATTTTACATTCATCCATATAAACAAAATAGTCGCATTCTGTAATCCTCTATAACATTGATCACAACAACTGGGCTATTACAACATCATTGAATACATCAACTAGATGAATATTCCTACCTAGCCAAGTACCCCATCATCAGCCGAATACTTTCATATACCCAAGTACTATACTAAGGCCGAGAACTTAAGTTGCGTACTATATCATGTGAGAACTGTACCGAAAACTATTGCTTGCAAGAAATATATTGGGTACTATAACAAGAGAGAAATATACCGATTACCCTACCATGCGAGTACTTTGTCGAGTCTTATAATAGGCGTGGACTATACATAATACCTTGTCATGAGAGTACTATATCGAGTACCATACTATATGAGAACTATACAGATCTAAGATTTTCAATCAAAATGTATTGTTCAATTGAATCACTTTATAAAATGCTATCTTTGCCATAAAACCATGAAGTTTTGAGTAAATAACCTCCTATATATAGCTCTGACATATGCATAGTACTATTAACTAAAATACATGACATTATACTATTACATCAAAGAATATTTACAAGTCAAAAATAAAAACAATTTGTTCATCCGCTTTAGAATTTTTCAGCTGCATCTGACTTTTGTGTATCCGCATCTAACTTGCCTTAGTCGAATTATATCAGATGCGGATGACTGTTTCTTCATCCGTATCTCCTTTTGCTAATCTGTAGCTCATCTTCCTTCATCTGCACCTCGCTTTACTTCATCCACATTACATTTGGGCATCAGAGATGTCTTCATCAGCAACTTAGTTAAGGTAGTGCATCCGCATATGAAATATCACATCCGCATGTGATAGGAGTTGGTCATAATTTCACATGAGATATTTCACCCACATCTCCATAGCTTATCTTCATATGACTATACTTGTGTGATTATTCCAAACTAACAACAATCCTATCACCATGAGGGTTATCAAGCATGATCCTTTGAAGTTCCAACACCGTCCTTCCCCTAGATACATAACGTATGTTGGTTACTTCATATCCTTACTAGCATTTTTCCCCTTTTGTATTACTCTAGCTAAAAGTTACATGTTTGAATTATTGGTATATGCAACTAAATATATAGTATACACATTCTTAAGGTGCTCATTTAGGAAATAATCACCAAGTTCTATTATATGCGACACCAAAGTGTGTTGTTCGTCTGTTCCATAAATACTTCCCAACAACTATTTTCATTGTGCTTGAGTTCTGCTTTTTAGAATTTGTTATATTTGAATCAAACGATGTATATGAAATTAATCACACATCTATCTACACTTAATTCTTTTCTTGATAATATTCATGTAACACAATACTCTAGTTTTCAAACAAATCTTTCACTAGATCCGGCAGAATAAGATTAATAAAGATGTCACTTCCTTTCTCTGTTGGATGCAGACTATCCCAGAAAAGAAATTTTGAGTCGTTTCGACATATTTTGCTGAGTTTATTACACGAAAAACTCATTTCTATTAGTCCGGTTCCACAACAGCCCCTGTCTGTAACTTCCAAGCCTAAGTAAACAACAAAGAGGAAAGCTTATTGAATTGACAAATTTTAAATAATATAAAATAAATTTATTCGCCATTTTTCAAATCTAAAAGAATTTCGATCGCAAATCGGTCAGAAATAGCCTTTTGTGGATGATTTACGACAAAAATAGCAGTGACAAAACCCGCACGGGTAATTATGTTCAGATACAATTTGTGACTGTGGATATTTTGCTACTGGTTTTAGCAACTGACATGTTGGTCTCAATTATTACGACCGGATATTAGTGACCATTATGCGACTAAATAGTTAGACCACTATGCGACTAAATAGTTACCAAAAGATTTGCAACTGCCATTCATGACCGCTTAGCACCCGCTATTTTCCAACAGGTGTTTGGGTACAAATTTGAGACCGAAGCATAAAGTTAAAAAAATTGCTTAGTTCGCAACTGAATCAGTTTTAGTTGCTAAAAGCCATAAATTAGTCCTAACTTTTAATCGCGAATCGCCTGTTGTGTAGTAGAATTAGATGATATATTGAATCTAGTTAATACCATATTCCAGAGGGTTTTCAATAATGCTTATAAGAGGATTGTAGAAATCAGCCAAGATAACCCTTGTCCTAGGCAGACTACTTGCAAGAAACTGGATCTCTTGTTTAAGCTTGCTATTGAACATTTGTGCTGCTGTATTGTACTTGTCTACACATCGTCTATGTAATCCTCCGGCTATCGTTCTCTCAATCGGTATACAACCATACGGGGGCGCGCTAAAGACGACTATCCTTCTTGCTCCAAGTTTGTGTATTTCCTTATCGAATCATTAGAAAATATTTGTAAGTACTTAATCTCATTAAATACCAGTTCTTTCAATTTCTGTATGCATAAATTTAAATGTGTATTTATGTTTATGACTTAACCTTATACAACTTTTTAACTTATAAAAGGATCTACATGTGTGCTAGATTGAATGTGTTCTAAAAGACATGTACATAATTCAATAAAAATAACATAGTTTTGTTACCTGTATATATTCTGAAGCCAACTTTACTAGCTTATTACCATACCCCGGGACATCATATTGTAATCTTCTAAAGGGGTAGATAAAGTAATTCGTTAGAAAATCGTTGCTGCTTGATGAAACAAAAACAACGCTATTGGCGATTATATTTTGGCAGCCTCTTCCCCAACTTTCATCTTGATCTTTGAAATGTACTTTCTGAACATATCCAACTGAACTGATAGCGGTATAACAGACTGATAGTGTCCCCAAGAAATGAAACAAATAAGAAGAAAATATATGCATATATCTACTTGAAGCACAAGGTGCAGTGTATTATCAATTATGAAATGTGTCAGAGGGAATTAATGAGTATAATTAAAAGAAGATTAGTATGCATACCGCTAGTTTGGATGTTAGGGGATCATATCCGGTGCCACCAGAAGCAAAACTTACACCCGTTAGAAGATCGTTGTCTTTTATGTGAGGGTCTAGATATGCTGGAAGATATTCCTTCACTCCTAATGCCTTGGCTTAGATATTGAAATCAAATGTTGCATTCTGTGAGTTGAATTTACTACAAAGTACGAAATGCATGTATTATATATTATATGACTCAGATCCCTCTTGATTTTTATATTAACTCTGTACAATGTATGAATTTCCATTTTATTTAGAAAGCATCACATCCTTAATTTATGGAGATAATGCTAAATTTGGATCACGTGTGAAAGGTTAGTTTGGTTAAATCATGAAAGATGAAGCATTGAAAGACAACAATTATGGAAGATTTTGTTAGTTAAGGCCCTGTAACACACACACACACTAAAAACTCACGATGAGAAGAGTTTTCCATTTCAGTTATCTCTGCATTTTATTCAAATTCTAAAAACAAATATATACCAAATGCAAATTCACGCGTTGTCTACATTAATCAAACAAACCCACTGGTCTACATACAAGGAAATATGACCCATGATCTAGATCCATTATTTTGACTCCAATGAACAAAATTATATTGAATCAAATCCAAGCATATAAGAAGTGGCTTATAGAGAACATCTTTGGATATTTGATAATCTAAAAGGCAACTAGTGCTATCTGAGGAGATGGGCTTGCACTTGTTTACTAATGAGATGGGGGCCTTTTTCCTTCTTAGTAACGGTCTTACTCTATAAAATGACTTTTTAAATAAGATATTAAAGTTAGGAATTGATGAAGAAGTTCTGAAAGTGAATCAAATCTTGGCTGTTCAGTGGAGTTGTGCAAGAGAAGTTGCTACACTAGTCGAAAGTTGAAACGGTAAGTAAGGAGTTCTTTTGTGACTAAATAAACCATTTGCTGCGAATGTTTGAGTTTTTTTAAAGATGTTAATCCCTCACATCTTAAGTACAAGGGTCTTAGTCTAAATAGTTAACACTATTTGATCATGTATTTAGAATGTTTGTGAAAGTCTATGGTATCTTTTGCCATATTAAAAGTCACCAACCATGAAATTGACGTGTCCATCAAATATTGATTACGAATTACCACCACCAACGAATCATAACCTTTCATATCACATTTCATGACGAATGGGCATGTACATAGGTTTCATGGTCCAAGAGTCTGTAACACGATTCTCGATCTTAGTAAAGTTTTGTTAATTTGATTTCTCATTTATCATTGTTTATGATAATCAAGTTCATGAATCTATGAAAGAATTAGTATAGAACCTTAAGCTCTTGATAATGAAAATTTGGTGACAACAATCGCAAGTACAAAATATTTGGGGGGGGGGGGTTGTAATCAGTATTTGGTTGTGTGAGGTTTGATTAAATTCAAAGGATAGGATCAAGGTTGGTTCAAGGGTTGTGTTTGAATCGGGATAAAGAGCAAAAAAAAGGGTTTCTTGATTGTTCAGGGTGTAGGTAAATTCTTAGGAAGGGAAAAGATTGAAATTGAAGAAAAAGGAATCAAGATTCAAGACAAGTTCATTAGTTCCAGGTTTTCTTTTCTAAATCTGAAACCTTGGAATTCTGATATTGATTACATAGTCTAGAAAAAGAAACTGTATGCTGGTAAAGATTTCAAGTCACCATGTGAAAATTACATGGTCAAAACCCATGTTTGAAACTGTTGAACTCAATAATCGAAAACAAGATCAAGAACGAATTGAACAAAGAACTACTATGATTGATTCGATGAAAACGATTACAAAAAATCCCCTAAGAATGATCAAAAGGATTTCTATATATCCCCAAACACAACTAACTACCGATTAACAAACTAACTACACATTGATACCTAAAAGAATTAGGAATGTGCACAAACAGTCCTTGCACTATTACAAGAATTAAGAAATGACAATAATAGTCCCTCATATATCATGTAACTACAATTCACTCATAACAAACTCCACCTTGAATTGAAGTTACTCAATATGCAACAGTTCCAGGCAATACTCAAATTTGGGACCTGGTAATGTCTTTGTAAACATATCAGCTGCATTGTCAAGTGTATCAACTTCCTTGATGTCCACCTCTTTAGCTTTAACAACATCTCTTATAAAATACAACTTGACCCCCACATGCTTGGTTCTTTCACTATGCACCTGATTCTTTGCTAATTCTATAGCACCTCTATTATCACACAGAACCATATTACCTTGTATTTTGACTCCCAACTCAGTCACAAAACCATTCAACTACATTGACTCCTTAACCCCTCAGTCAATGAGACAAATTCAGCCTCAGTAGTTGACAATGCAACTGTGGGCTGCAACCTTGCTTTCTAACTCACTGTACCACCCAAACAGGTAAAAACATAACCAGACATAGATCTACCATTATCCAAATCCTTAGCAAAATCACTATCCACATAGCCTTTGATCTGAGCAGTTTCATTCTCAATTTTACCAAACATCAAACCTACATCTTGAGTTCCATTCAGGTACCTTAGAATCCATTTCACTGCCTGCCAATGGACCTTACCTGGATTAGCAAGGAACCTGCTCACCATACTCACAGCATACGCTATATCAGGCCTAGTACATACCATCAAATACATAAGGCATCCCACTGCATTGGAATAAGGAACATTCTGCATGAATTGAATGTCACTTTTAGTTGTAGGTGAGTCATGATTAGACAATTTAAAATGCTGAGCCATAGGAGTAACAACTGGTTTACTTGAGTCCATCCTAAAATTACTCAACACTTTTGCAGTATAACCACTTTGTGTAAGCTTTAATTGTCCCAACCTTCTATTTCTCTGTATCTCCATACCCAGAATTTTCTTGGCTTGTCCTAACTCTTTCATGTCAAATTCTCTCATTAACATACTTTTAGTAGCTTGAACTTCATCCTTACTTTTACTAGCCACCAACATGTCATCAACATACAAGAGTAGGTACACATACTCACCAGCTGAGAACTCTCTAAAATAGACACAACTGTCATAGCAGCTTTTCATAAAACCTTGACTGATCATGTACTCATCAAACCTTAAGTACCACTGTCTAGGTGATTGTTTCAAACCATAAAGAGATCTTTTTAATAAGCACACCTTATCTTCACTGCCCTTCACCTCAAACCCAGGAGGTTGTTTCATATAGATAGTTTCATCTAATGACCCATGCAAAAATGCTGTTTTTACATCCAACTGCTCAAGCTCATAATCATAGTATGCAGTCATTGCCAACATTACTCTGATTGAAGTATGTTTCACAACAGGTGAAAATATTTCATTGTAATCCACACCTACCTTCTGGGTATAACCTTTGGCCACTAATCTTGCCTTGAATCTCTGCCCCTCTTTAATCTTATAAAGCCAATTACAGTCTACTAACTTCTGATTCACAGGCTTATCTACCAAATCCCAGGTTTCATTCTCATAGAGTGAATTAATCTCATCCTCCATAGCTTGAATCCATTTAACTCTATCTTTAGAACTAACAGGCTCTTTAAAACTCAAAGGTTCAGTCATACTTTCTTGTGTAGCCATAAACACAAAAGCATTTATATCTTCTTCATCAGAGTTCCTGAACCTTATAGGTTTGAGGATTTTCCTCTTAGCCCTTCCCTGAGCTAAGCTAACAGGGATAGACCTAGAGAGTCCTTGATCTGTACTCCCTTCAGCATTGCCATCAGGAGTACTACCCAATGGAACACTATCAGGCATTTCAGGGTTGAGATCATTGATAGATCCCATATTCTCCACCTCAGCTTGATACCTCTGTTGACTATCTACAGCCTTAGACTCCTTTGACACATCTTTGTACAGTTGATTTTCTTGCCATGTCACATCCCTACTAACAAATATCGTTGAGTTCTCATGGGTATCTAGTTTCCATAACCTATACCCCTTTGCTTTATCTGAGTAACCCAATAAGATGCATTTGATGGCTCTTGGTTCCAGCTTGTCTTGTTTGACATGTGCATAAGCCAAAGTACCAAATACTCTTAGATTGCTATAGTCAACCTTCAATCCAGACTATTTTCCATAGGCACCATCATTCCAATGGCTGATGATGGTGACCTGTTTATGAGATATGCTGCAGTATTAACAGCATCAGCCCAGAAACTCTTAGGCAGGCCTGTTTCATGTAGCATACACTCACCTTGTCCAGTAAGGTTCTATTCATCCTCTCAGCCAGGCCATTCTGTTGGGGTGTGCCTGGGATTGTTAAATGCCTGCTCATTCCTTGATCTCTACATAGTTGAGCAAATTCCTTATTGCAAAACTCAAGTCCATTGTCAGTTCTGAGCTTCATAACCTTTCTCCCAGTTTGTGTTTCAACCTTAGTCTTCCACTCCTTAAACTTCAAGAAGGTTTCATGTTTATGTTTTAGAATAAACACCCAAAGCCTTCTTGAGTAGTCATCTATATTGACAGGAAGTAATGACCACCCCCTAGAGATGCAGTTTTAGTTGACCCCCACAGATCAGCATGGACATAATCCAGAATACCCTTCGTATTGTGCATTCCTTTAGTGAATTGACTCTGTGAGCCTTTCCCATCACACAATGCTCACAGAATCCAAATTCACTTTGTGTTAATTTCCCTAGAACCTCTTGTTTCTTAAGTTCTAATAGACCTTGACCACTCATGTGGCCTAATCTCCTATGCCACAGCATAGCTTGTTGTCATGGTTACCCTCTGACACATTCACACTTCCCATATCAGCATACCCATCTAGACTGTATAGGTTGTTACCACTCCTTGTGCCAGATAAAACCACCATAGACCCTTGATTACTTTGCCTTTCCATTTTTAAGACTAACATTATAGCCATCCCTTTCAAATGTTCCCAAAGAGATAAGATTCTTAGTTAGTTTGGGGATGTACCTGACTTGTTATAAGTCCAACTTGGTGCCGTTCTCCAAGCAAAGGCTGATTGTTCCATAACCTTGGATCTGACAACTCCTATCATCCCCTAACTTCACATACCCAAGATCCTCGTGCTTGAAGTCCTTAAAGAACTGTCTATGAGGGGTCATATGATATGAGCATCCTGAGTCCATGATCCATGAATCTCTATTTATGCCCTTTGACACCATCAAAACCTCAGAACTCTCATATCCATCTAAAGAGCTTTCAGGAGATAGGTTCCCTTGTTTCTTGGAACTATTTCCTTCAGTCCTTAACAGTAGTCATATGGAGGTGTATAACCTCTTCCAGTAGTCATATGGAAGGTGTATAACCTCTTCTTTAGATATAGCCGATTGGCTAAAGACTTTGTCATGTACAGGCTTTGTAACTTCAACCAAATACCTGCAGCTGTAGTCTCGTTTGAAACCTCTCTTAACACCCGATCTCCCAGGCTTAAGATGATTGTGCTATGAGCCTTTTCCATCATGTCCTTCCACTTGTTCTCAATCTCTTTCTTCTTGTCTTCTGGTGTATTCGCTGATACCTCAGCTTCTCCACCTTTAAGTGCATCTACAACCCCTTGGTGGACCAACAGAGCTCTCATCTTCATCCTCCACAAACCGAAGTCATTTCTTCCATCGAATTTTTCCAATTCGAATTTGGTGGACACTATCTTGGTGATCGAGGCCTGTTGGATCAATCGATTTGATCTTTCGCACCAGAATTTCCTTCGGATTATCGAATCGAGCCGGTACCGTGGCTCTGATACCAATTGTTGAACTCAATAATCGAAGATCAAGAACGAATTGAACAAAGAACTACTGTGATTGATTCGATGAAAACGATTACAAAAAATCCCTAAGAATGATCAAAAGGATTTCTATATATCCCCAAACACAACTAACTACCGATTAACAAACTAACTACACATTGATACCTAAAAGAATTAGGAATATGCATAAACAGTCCTCGCACTATTACAAGAATTAAGAAATGACAATAATAGTCCCTCATATATCATGTAACTACAATTCACTCATAAAAGAAACAATATCTAGAAATTTGGGTAAAAAATAGTAATACAAAATGAAGTATGGTCTCTGTCTTATTACTAACGTCTATTAATCCTGCAACCTACAAACTATATGGTATGGGCTATACATGTTTAAACTACAATAGAAGCAAACACACTTTCAAAGACGAATGAACCTTTAAAAGGAATGCAACCAGACATATAGAAGACAAGGTGGTAGTTGCATACCTGTTCCACGCAATACTAGAAGATGTGATACCACAAATGGCAAGATTTAAGACCACTAGGAAATCTGGAACACATTAAAAACAAGGCACATTGGTGTAGATCGATTGCAGAAGTCACATTTACAAACACTCATGATAGAATTTGAGTTATTCGAAATGAACGATGATGATATGATAAACTCGTTCTTTACGAAGGTAAATAGTATGGTCATAAGGGAAAGTGAGCTGGGAACAATACTAAATCAATTGACTCTAGAATGAAAATTCTTAAAAACCGTACCAAATAGATTCATTCACATTATCACTTCCTTATAATAATATTCTGATCTAGATACAATTTGGAAGAAGCAAGCAGGAGACTAAAGGAGTTTGATAAAAGGAATAAGTTAATTAAAGGAAGCTAAGATAAAGGCCAATATAGATTATTGTTCAAACATCATGACAATAACTTGAGCAAATGAAGAAAACTTGTAAAGCATAGATGAGGCACGTTTAGTCCATCATATCAAAACTTGTAGAATGACAAACATAAGAAAAGTGTGAGAAATCAAAGCTCCTCACATAAATCCAGGTCCACAAATAGAAGATGGAGCAAGTTTAAAAAGAATGTAGATAGGGTTTAGTGCTACAAGTTTTAGAAGTTTGGACACTTTAAAAAGGATTACCCTTAGAAAGTAGACATAACAATCTAACTTTGTACAAGAAAATGAAGAACCAACGCTACTAATGACGGTTCCTAAAGATAGGGGTAATCAAGAGAAAGTTCTTTTGAATCAAGGTCCAACAGAATAAGGGAAGTATGCTACAAAAGATGAAAACCTGTTTTTTTATTTATACAACGGTAGAAGTAATCATATGACTGGTGTATGAAGCCACTTTAGAAATTTATGAAAGGGTAAATGGGAAAATATGGGGTCATATGTTGAGATCAAATGAAAAGGTTCAATACTTTGGAATGAAAGAAAGAATCATGAACATAGAACTATTTCTTAAATGTACGACACTCGAAATTTGAAAAATAATATATTAAGCTGTGGACAACTAACGAATTAATATATGGTGTATAGTGATCATGAAGTGAGATCTATACATGATTAAAATCATAGTTTGCTGATGAGGGTCAGAAGATCAAAGAGTAGGTTGTGCAACAACATGTTGTGGATTGGAATGTCAATTTGCCTTTATCATATACTAAGGATCAAACATGGTTATGGCATGCAAGGTTAGGCCATTTACGTTTTGATGTTATTAGGTATATGACGCAAAAGAATTTGGTTCAAGTGATTCCGAAAATAAGTTATGCTAGTCAAGTCGATCTGCGATACTTGCTTACTAGGAAGATATAATAGAACTCCGGTTTCCAGTCATGCTAAGTTCAGGTCCTTAAATCCTTTAGACTTGGTCAATAGAGATCTTCATGGCCCTATATACCCACCTACACATGCATGTAGGGAAGAAAAGCATATTCGTACTTGGAAACAACTACACATGTTACATGTTTGTATATTTTCTCACTTCCAAAGATTAAGCATTTGTACTTTTCAAGGACTTCAAAGAAATGGTGGAGATAGAAACAAGAACTAAGTTAAAGATACTAAGGAATTTTAGGGGAGGAGAATTACTTCTAATGATTTCTTGCAATGTTGTAATGATAGTGGCATAACAACTCAACTTACAGCACCATACTCACCATATGAGAGCTGAGTAGTTGAAAGAAGGAAAAAACAACAAAACAAAGACGATGTTATCTCCTATGTGAAGCATGTTGAAGGCAATGAACATGCCATAATTTTTTATGGGAGAAGAAGTATGTCACGCTATATACGTAGTCCTATATAATGAAGCTAACGTTCAAGGTATCAGAAGATGTGTTTTTTTTAGATACTTTTCTTATTATTATTTTTGATAAAATTTTAAGGATGTACCATGAATCCTTTATTTATAAATACTATGTGAATAGAAAAACAGATAAATTGGTAAGTTCTCAATGGAAATGTAAATATGATGAAACAGTATTGGTTGTATAAATTATTGGATATTGGATTGTTTATTACCATTTGTTGGTTGGTAGATCGTTTGTCTTAATATTTCGTAAAAGGTATCTTTGGTAGGCGAAGGTAGAAGGATGGAAGACAAAACTAGTTGGGAGAAGGTGGAATCTAAAACTGAAAATCAAGTGTAATAACTTTAAAAATAAAATATTAGAAAATAAGAGATTATTTAGCTACTAATTAACCTACTACGATGCATTTAGGAATGGAACTATGTCGATACAACTTGTTGAAATCTAGGAAGTGCCTAAGATTTGGTGACCCGGTCATAGATAGCTTCATCAAATGGGGTGTATCCCATGCTTCTTTTATTGAATCCTTCTTTGATAGCATAGGTAGCACTTCGATCTCCAAGGACTGCTTTGTGACAACCCTAAAAATAGATAGACGATTTTATATTTTAAATTTTATTACGATCAACATCTTATGAATATTATTTAGTCAATTATGCATGTCATGTATATATATATTTTACGTATGCATGTTTTCATGCATATATATATATATATATAAGAATTATTTGTGTGTACATGCTTATATATATAAAAATCATTACCAAGTATATATATATATAAGTCTAGATAGGATGCATACATGTATGAATGTATTAACTATGTTTACATGTTTGCATGAAAAATTATGTATGCATGGATCAAAATTTACGTATGAATGTAGTCATACATATAAGTTTATGTTACCAAACCTTGGTTAATGAAAATACTTTAACATTATGAGATCAAATAAACTATGTCAAAACCTAACTAAACACCACAATACAATGAAACATCAAAGGTAATTTGTCATTAAAACAAAACTAAGCAAACCTTAAACACCTAAACTTTTGTCTCAACTCATTAGAAGCTTAAACTAACCAATTAAGATCTAAGATTGGTAATTAAACCAAGTAATCGGCTAGGATACTAGGACATCCCTATGGCCGCCACCTTGCAAGACACTAAACCTATCTTCTTGCTTGACACTTAAGCCTAGCAAGGCAACTAAGCAAGCCTAACCTAGACACCTCACATAATAATCAATACTAAGAAAACTATTATTAAACTCCTAGTAAAAAAAATCTCAAAGCCACAAGAACTCTCGGAACATATCTACCTCTCGGCTCATATGCATCATTATCATTAACATTGACACTAAGCTTGTCCATGAACTGACACCTCATCTAAATGACAATCATTACTATGTGATTGTTGTCAAGCTTTGGATCACCTTGATACATTGCAACCGCCACCATCTCCATTATATAATTACCTCTCGGTCGAGACACCACAACAACCACATCACTTCCAACTCTCGGGTCTTCATCTTTCTCTATTTCTGCCCTCTAGATACTTGGTCCTCAAATCACACAATCCATAATCATCTCTATCACCATCACCCATAACCAATACCACCATCAACATCCATAATCATCACCATCCACCACCTTTGTTCCCTCTCTCCCGATTTCTTTGAGCACCACCTTAGCCAAACCCGCAACCACTCACCATCTCCAACCCCCGGATCACCCTCAACACACAACATCCAATCGTGACCAACTCCACTTCACCTCTCGGATAAACACCACCACCACCTTCACATACCACTCGATCGTGGACTAGTTTCTTCGGTTCTTAAACAGCATCATCAAGGTTATCATTCTCATCATCCACAAAGTTGTAATATTCTTCTATATGTTTTAAAAATCAATATTACATATGTGTTTTAAACACATATACAATTAAGTATTGGTAAATACACACCAAGACTAACTTTAAAACACCTTAAAATCTTTATTTCTCATCAAGCCACAAGGATGAGATGTTAAAATTCAGAAGCTTGTGACATAAATAAAAGTTTTTGAAAATTTTAAAATAAATCTTATAAATATTAAGTAAAATAAGCAAAAATATTAGATAAATGCGATTGTGAGAATAAATATTAGAAAATTTTTAGAAAAATATTGACTTATAATTCTGTAAATTTTAGTAAGAACATCATAAGTAAAATAAATTATAAAAATTATTCAAAACAAAGAAAAATACTCAAAAATATAAATAAATTTGAGAAAGTTCTGGAAAAATCACAGAATTACTCTTTTGAGATATAAAAGCTCCAGAAATTATTTTGTATTTTATTTCCTTATTATGATTGAAAAATGAATTTTTAAGTGAACTGTAAAAGAAAAATCAAAAGAAATACTTAATAAATACCATAAATCATGAAATATTCAATGAAGAAATTATAAATAAAATTCAATAGATGTGTAAATTTTATAATTTTTGGAGTTATATAGGTATTTTTAATGAATTTTTGGAATATTGTAAGATTTACAAAAAGAAATCTGTTGTGAATTAGAAATCAGAAAATTTATGGGATTATATAAACTATTGAAGTAATATTCTATAAAAGTTTTAGAATTTTTGAAGAACAGTAGCTATTTTTGGTGATTTATGGTAAATTTAGAATAATTATAACAATTTATATATAGTAAAATAAAAATTTGAGAATTTTATGGTAATATTATCTGATTATATTACAGCTAAATTTTCAAGAATTAGTTATATCTGAGGTTCTAAAAATTTTAAAGAAATTTATTCTAACTTATGAATTATTTTTATAGGTTACACTTTGGAAACATGTGAGACTCATAGCCCCATTTTGGTATTTATAAAGTTTTTGGGGAAAAACATACTGGTTACGTTGATGTATTATTTTTGAAATTATTTTAAAATGTACTGTCATTTGTGATACAATCATTAATTCGAATGAGGAACCGTCTGATAATATTAGTAGCGCTACTTAGGAGAATATTTTACACCAACAGGATGAGTGTTGTGATGCTATTTAAATATTTCCTGCACCAACAGAATGAGTGTTGTGATGCTATATTATCTGATCTTGTGAATTATTTCGTGACAGTATGATTATGTGTGTGATCAGGTTTGGTTGTAATTGGTGTATCAATAAAATGTTTTGTCTGGAAATAAACTTATGATCTCACCAACTTTATGTTGACTATTTAAGTATGCTTTTTCAGGTGAAAAATGACTAACAATGTAGAATTCTCATTTGATGTATACAACGGTTGGGGCGAAGTAGTGGGAAGGGTGTGTGTAAACCTAACCGTCAACATATACGATGACAGCGTTGTGGTGGACGCGCACTTCCATCGCATTTGAAGATGTTTAGTTAAATAAAAGTTGTAATAAGGATTATATCAAATTTTGACTTTATATGTAATGATGTAATCCTAACTTATGATATATATAATTAAGTTGTGTTTTATGTATTAATATTGTTGTGATTTAATTTCCTTTAATCAATTGCGTTCTGAACAAACAAGTCACATCCAGAAATCGCTTCACGCTTCCGCCGGGATGTGACATGCTTGATAGTTCACATCTAGTGTAAGACGTTCTAATCTCTCTTTAATGTCCTAATGTCGTGTTGCAATCCATGCTCTTTGTGCTTGCAAGCTCATCCCCATCTTCAAAGCTCATATTGAGTAATAACACTTTTTAGGCATCGGGTAATGCTAGGTGACACTACGCTTCTCACAGAAACTATATAATTTTCGTTCTATTGTTGATCCATATATCTGGGATGTGAGCTCAACATGATTAGCCTCTATGTAGCAAAGTGGTTACTTTGATACTACTTGTTGACTTTTGGATCATGTGTTACTACGTTTTGGTTGTCGAAATGCTATTTTGACCCTTCGAAGATGGTTGAAGGATGAAGAACGAACCTAGTCGAGAGAGTGGGGAAGCGATTAATTAATGAAAACTAACATAACGTGAAAATTACCATACTAAAAATGAATGCTTAGTTGCTTATATTAATCTAGTGAGATGCATAGATAAATGGAAATCTACTACCATAAAAATACTAAGAAAATGTAATTCGAATAAGATAACGGGGGAAGTGCAATTCCGACCATTTACTTAAAGACTTAAGTCAATAACAACTTGCAGAAGACTATGAAATTGCACAACACTTAAAAGAACGTGATCAAGCTTCTTCAGGTATTGGTTCACCCCTCCAGATTCGGTTTATACGTTACATCAATGTTTTTAAAACCGGACCAGAAATCAAACTGAACTACTTGCTAGTTCACTGGCCGGACCAATTCAAGCGGATTTGAAACGGGATTCAAGATAATTTAATATTAAATTATTGGCACACAAAGAAATAAAAAATATGTATTGCATGATACAATTGTAGTTGCACTACAGCCGGATAGTATACAACTTTAGGGGGAAAATACATATTGTTTGACCGATTATTAAAGGCGGTCCTTTCTTCCTTTCAGATTTACTATCTAATATCTATTGTGCCTCTTGTTAGATATCTTAGTATAATTATATCGACTAATGACTAATGTGTTTCTATTAAAAAAGTCAGAAGGTGCGGAGTACACGATTGTTTGGGTTTATTATAATCTTCGATACATAATACCTCTTAAATAATGGGGGTTCAAAGGAGGCAACACCCCCTTAGCGGGGTTCCGGGTTCAGCGCCCCTAGTAGCGGGGTCCAATGGGCGGGGGGCCCTGGCGGGTTCTAGGGGGCGGGGGGCCCTGGCGGGGTCTAGGGGGCGGGGCCCCCTGGGCGGGTCGGGGGGGGGCTGGCGGATTCCAAGGGGCGGGGGCCCCTGGCGGGGTTCGAGGGGGCCTGGCGGGTTCCAAGGGGCAGAGCCGCTGGCTGGGGTAGAGCTGATTCTTCTCGGTTCACGATCTTGACACATACAAGAAGTAACTTTGATTTTTGAGCACTTTGATTTTGAACTTGAGTTTTATTTTATTGAGTAAATTTCGGTTTTGGTCCCTGTGGTTTAACCATTTTAACCATTTCAGTCCAAAAAGGAATCTTTGATCATATCAAGCCCTGTGGTTTCACTTTTGTAACGATTTTGGTCCCTGACACTAACTCTGTTAGTTTTTACAGTTAAATGTGAGGGTACTTTGGTCATTTTACATTTGAAGGACTAGTTATGTAAATTATATTAGATTAGGATCATTGTTGTAATTTTTTAAAACAATAAAAAATAAAAAAAATAAAACTTAAATGTAACCCAACCCAACCCAAACCCTAATTGGAACCCTAACCCCCACCACCCTTCCACCGCTTGCATCACACCGCCACCGCCACCTCCATCGCCAGCTCCCCTTTCGTATGTAGAAGATAGAGAGCTTATCGTTAGGGTTTTCAGCCCTAATTTTGACTGTTAAACGCGGAGACATCGTCGACGATGAAGTGAGATTGACGCCTCCTAGCTCACTGGTGATCAATCTAGCTCTGTCTTGATCATCTGCGAGATTGAAGAGTGTAGTAGCAGCGGCAATTTGGGCCTCCGGTGAGGAATCTTCTTTCAGAAGCTTTAGCAGTGGCGGAATCCCGCCTTCTTCTGCTATCATCTTCTTGTTTCGATTGTTGTCGTTTGCTAACAAACAGAGTTCATTAGCGACTTCAATTTTAACATTCAAAGGACTGGAGTAAAGCGAAGAGATGTAAGACCAAACCCACGCGATGATCGGATCGTTGCTGGCGATCGGCGGCAGCGACAGAACAACGCCGGAGTCAGCGGCGGACTCGAAGACACTGAGCAGCCACTTCATGTCACCGATGGAGGCGTCGAGGAGAGCGAAGAGTTTTCGGAACTCCGCGGCGGTGACGATGGTGACGACGCGGAGGAAGAAGACTCTCCGGTGGCATTTGCGGACTAGGGTTAGGGCACGGGAGAGGGTGGCGGTGGCGTCGGAGAAGACGCGGCGGACGGGGCGGTCGTAGAAGGAGGTGATGGCGGTGGTGAGGCGGACGAATGACCGGAGCATTTTGGAGAGGTGGTCGACGGCGCGGCGGATTCGGTCGGAGAGGACGATGGGGGTAAGATAAGATGTGGTCGATGGGTGGTTGGTGGTCTTCGCCGGCGGCGAAGTCCATTGGTGATGGTGGTGGCGGTGGTGTGAGGGTTATGTATGTGTATGTTATCAGGTGTGACGATGGGGTAAGATAAGATGTGGTCGATGGGTACTTTAATTATTTATTGTTTTAAAAAATTACAACAATTATCCTAATCTAATATAATTTACATAACTAGTCTTTCAAATGTAAAATGACCAAAATACCCTCACATTTAACTGTAAAAACTAACAGAGTTAGTGTCAGGGACCAAAATCGTTACAAAAGTGAAACCACAGGGCTTGATATGATCAAAGATTCCTTTTTGGACTGAAATGGTTAAAATGGTTAAACCACAGGGACCAAAACCGAAATTTACTCTATTTATTGAACATTTGGTGTGAACTCAAATAGTTTGATTCTGAAAACAAATTTATGACTCTCAAAATTTTCAAGTTATCGGTCATCTTATTACGAAACCTGTACATCTCTCACTAAAAGAAGATCCCACCGAAGAATAGGCTCGTGTTTTTTAGTTGAACACAGGTTAAGCGTTGAAGATTCTGGTTTTTATCTTACTCTATTTCTCTATACTAGTTCTTTATTTTCTTTCGAACAATAACGGGACAAGTCCGGTTATTACTCCAGCGATAATCTACTGCTCTTCTCTGTTAGATCCATCAATATCTGGTTCGCTCGTGGTCACTGGCCGTCCGGCCACTCACAACCATCGGAATTGGTCAGTTTCTTTAGAAACGACTCTAAGCAGCATATATTATTGTTTTAAACATTTAAGGACTACTTCAACACATCCATGGTGAGCGTCTACCTCGTTTACATGGAAAAAGTGGTTAATTAAGTGGAAGTTGTTAATTTTTAGATTATATGAACATATAAGTAATCACACAAGCGAAAACGAAAGAAACTAAGTAAAAGAATAGGTACCCAAAAGATCGCCTAATGTTTTCCCGTTGGTAAATCTTCCGGTTGGTTTTCCACCCATAAAATCCTTACCATAAGGGCGGAAATTAGCTTTAGTAAGAGTCTTGAGATAGTTATTGTTCCCGGTATCTAATAAGGAGTCCCCGAACGCTAGGATCGCTGGCACAAAAACATTATCTGGTAGATTGGTTGTTCCTTCGTTGCCATGTAAGTAGATCGAAGCCAATATGCAAATCAAAATGACTTTCATAACTAAATGAAGAGTTGAGGAAGAATACGACGAACATTAAGAACATGTAACAAGAAGTAGCTAGCTCGATCTTCTATAAAAAAATTGTTATGTTTTACAAACTATGAGCTATATATATGTTCGAACGATTTAACTCGCTATCCCCGAATTAAATGGCTATACATTGCACATATATATTTCTTTAATGTATAAGATAGCTTAGTTACTTTATCGGTAGTCTTTTTCTAAATTGGCTATACGTTTGAACAACTTTGATGTTCCGGTGTAGTTTCTATATCTATACGTTGTTGGTACGTGACTGCTTTCTTCGACCATTTAGCGACTGGAATTTTACGTTTGTTTTAAAACCACGTAATATTTTTATTTTAATATTATTTATGATTTTGATGAATGTACGATCGGTGTGCGACCAATATATACTTTTTATTTTTTTTAATTATTTTAGTGACATATTTGCGATCGAATCTAATATTTGCAACCATTTTAACAGTTCTAGATTTAGGGTGCAAATGTCAGCTTTGTAATTGTGTTACCTATAATGTATAAATTAAATTATACTGCTTGAAGTTTGAAAATTAAATTATTAACTAGTATTAAGCCTTACGTTCTGAGAGGAGGACGTAAAACCATGCTAAGTAGCACCAATGTCATACTATCATTAGTGTTTAACAACACCGGAAAGCTTAATTGAATTTCAACAGGAGACAACGCTAAAAACAATCCCCAATCAAAAACCCTAAAGGGTTAACCATCATGTCACCGGAAATATAGTCGGAAACCAAGACGAAACCATACTTGAAAACCATAAAGGGTTAACCGGAATAATAACTAAGTCGATCTAGGACTGTACATTGCGTTGGAGCAGTTCAACGAAATTTTTTTGTGTAAAAGTGTTGAACCACACACGTATATCATAGCGTCTAACTCGTAAAATTTAAACCGTGACGTTAAAAAGAAAATTTGTAAAAGATGTAAAGCAAGGTGAACAAATTTGAAAGTAAAAAACTATTAAGGTTAAATTATTAAATATATAAAATTAAAAACAAAAGGGAAAAAAACACCAAATAGTAAGTACAACTTAGTATAGCACAATATATATCAAAAAATAAAAATAAAAGTTAGTAATAAGTATATAGAAACGAAACTTATTAAAAATTAATGTAAGAAACTGGATTCTTTTTTTTGGACGAGTCTCGTGTACCCTTTAGGTGGAAAGTTTAGCTAATTTATTAAAGTGGTTAAGCTGGTATAGGTTTCCATCAATATTTGTTTTGTTTTAGCAATTGATATGAATTGCTTATAAAAGATCTCATGTCTCAACGCTGTTTATAACCATCAAAGCCCAACATAATATTTAAAGTACTAAATTACTATTTGCATCTCTGAGTTTTGGTGATTTTAACAATTTGCATCCCTATAATTTAAAAATCCACATATCTACCCCGACATATCATTTTTGTCATCTTTTGCATCCAAAATGCAAACGCTGGTTAACTTTGCTGTCAATAATCTCTCTCTTCCAGGGGTAATTTAGTCAATTCGTCCCATACTGAAATTCATCTTCTTCTTAAATTCTATTTTAAAAACCTAACCTTCAATCTTAAAACCCATCTTCAACCTCACCTTCAAATTACTTAAAATCATCTAAAATTATTGAAATTAGTGAAATGGTGATTAACAATTGGATTATTCACGAAGAAGATCTTCCGTTGTTTGACCCAATGGAAGTTTACGTTATGTATTCTGATAATCACTATCAAAAATGGGATTTTTTGTTTATTTTGGTATTTTCATGCTTAGTAATGCATTGTTTGATTGTTTCAGCTAATGAACCCACTATGTTTTCACTAAAAATCCACCATGGGGATAGTTTACAAAGTTCCCAGGAACAAGGTATGTCAAGGGTAAAGTTTCATTCGTAGACATGGTGGACATTGATGTTTTCAGGTCCATGAGCTTGATGACATGATGCAAGAGTTAGGTTACCCTGGGGATGAGGTAATGTACTATAGTTTTAAGATTCCTGGTGGGGACTTGGATGTAGGGCTACGAGCTATTGCAGGTGATATGGATGTGATTCACATGCAGCAATACGTGAACATGTTTAAGTTGATTGAAGTTTACATAGAGCACAAAGTTACAAGGGTTAACACCTATTTGAAGTCACCTAACCAAGATAGCAGGGTGATAATTGAAGAGATTGATAATATTAGACCCTCTAAGCCTTGTAGTAGACAGTTACAACTTGGGTGGTATGAAGAAGGGGATGAACAAGATGTAAATGCACATACAGATGAACATGTTGCATAAGTACAAAGGTTGGAACAAGAAGGGGTTGAACATGAGGATGAACAAGGGGATGGACAAGTGGATGAACAAGGGGATGACCAAGGGGATGAATAAGGGGATGAACAAGGGGATGAACAAGGGGATGAACAAGGGGATGAACAAGGGGATGAACAAGGGGATAAACAAGTGCAAGATGAAGAGGTTCAGCAGGATGCTGAAGGGCAGATAACACCCAATATGGAAAATGAAATTTTCTTGTCAAATTTTCTGGAACCATTTCATATAGAGGAGAATGACATTGAGGGAGACAATGCTGGTACAAAGGAGAATGATATTGAGGGTGACAATAGTGGTACAGGGGGTGGTATAGGGAGAATGACATTGAGGGTGACAATGTTGCTTCTGAATCAGGTGATTCTGACTATATTATAGATATGGATAATGAAATGGAGGATGTTTATATTGACATGGATCAGTATAGAGCATTTGTTGATATGATAGAAGATGACATGCTCGGAGATGACAATAGTGATGAAGGTGATATGGATGATATTGAAGTTGATCTAGATAACTTTGATTGTGCAAGTGATGAAGATGATGTTCCAACAAAAAAGCAATTAAGAAGCTTAATAGGAAGAATAAAAACTGGAAGTCATTTGGATCATGTTCACTGGATGGGCAAACATTAAAGATAAGGAAGAGATTAAGGATATTGTTAGGGCAATTGCTATGAAAAATAGGAGGCAAAGGATCAGAGTGGTATGTTATGGGGCGAATCCTGATTCTGTCTGTAGTCAAGGGTAAAATGGTCAAAGTTCAAATATAAGTGGATCTAATACATAAGAATCTGGAAAAGATAATGCATGTAAAGGTGTTGGTGGTGTAATTAATAATAAGACAAGAAATAGGTACCCACCTTCCACTTGTCCATGGACTCTGCATATATCAAGGCCCAACATTCAAGAACTATTTTTAGTGAAGACTTTTATAGAAGAACACATGTATATGAAAACAAAAAAGATTAGACTATACACAAGCTCAGTGATTGTTAAAGAGGCTGAACCCATACTTGAGTGCAACCCTCATTTACCTCTAAAGGCCTTCAAGATATTCTACAGAGGAAAAACCAAGTACAGATCTCATTAAAAAGATCTTTGTGGCAAAGTCGATGGCTTTAAAGAAAATAGAGGGTGATTAGATATCTCAATATGGTTTATTAAGGGATTACTGTGAAGAGTTGTTGAGATCCAACCCTAGATCAACTGTTAAGCTTGATGTTGAAAGTCAGTGTAACCCAAGTAGTCCAACAAGGCAATTCAAAAGAATTTACATATGTTATGCTGCTTTAAAAGCTGCTTTCAAAGCATGTGGGAGAGTTGTTAGGTCTAGATAGGAGCTTTATTAAAGGGCTATTCCGAGGACAAATTCTTTCTGCAGTTGGAGTTGATTCAAACAATGGAATATACCCGATAGCATTTGCAGTAGTTGAGGCTGAAACCTGTGATTCATGGACTTGGTTTCTTCAAAATCTTAGAGATGATTTAGATTTGGACATGAACTCAAAATTTACCTTTATAAGTGACAGACAGAAGGTATTGTTTAATTTAGATCTGGACATGAACTCAAAGTCTAAGTTTATTATTTAATTTTATCTGGTCATGTTTCATTTTTCTTTATAGGGCATTATACCTGCTCTTAAGAATGTCTTTCCAGCAGCTGCGCATAGATATTGTCTAAGGCACATTCATGAAAACATGAAAGCCAAATGGAGAGGCCACATGTAAAAGGATCTTTTATGGAAATGTGCAAGTGCAACCACAATACCCGAATTTGATAAGCACATGAAGTCAATAAGAAAACAAGATTCATCATTATATGATTGGTTAAAACAAATCCCAACCAGACATTGGAGCAGGGCTTATTTTAGTGGTAGACTATATTTTTTGAACAACCCATAAAACAAGATTCATCATTATATAATTTGTGTACATATTTAATGCAGGTTAGAGCACAATGTGATGTTTTATTAAACAACCTTTGTGAGGTTTTTAACAAGAAGTTGGTCGAAGGCAGAGACAAGGAAAAAATTACATGTTTAGAGTTTATCAGGGAATACTTATCGAAGAGGATTGTTGTGGTTCAGAAGATGATTTCAAAATGTCCAGGGCCTTTTACACCCTCTGCAGCCAAAACCTTTACACATATTAAGTCTCAAGCAGCAGAATACACTCTTATAATGGTAGGACATAAGAAATACCAAGTTAGTGGGCCGTGGATGGATAAAGTATGTGTTGACTTAGAGAAAAGAGCATGTACGTGCAGGAAATAAGAGCTTACAGGCATGCCTTGTAAACATGCAGTTGCTTGCATATGGGATTTGGCTACATATGACCAGGAGACTACAATTCCTGAGTCTTGGGTTTTAAAAGTTCATCTGTTAGAGACTTGGAAGGACGTGTACAGAAACACCCTGGAACCTATCAATGGGAGGCCCATGTGGATACCATCAACCTGCCTAACAACACTAAACGCACCAAAGCATCATACTCTAGTGGGGAGACCTAAAAAGAAGCAGAAGAAGTAAGTTGAGGAGGTGGTTCAAGGTAAGGTTGACAAGGATGGGAAGTTGGTAAAAAGGGATTCTCTGTTAAATATGGATTGTGCAAGAATTATAGTCACAACAAAATATCTTGCAAAGGACAGGGTTCATCACATCCAGTTTCACAAGGTGCTCCACATGAAAGTCATTAGGTTGTTTTATGTATTTTGATGTGGTTTGTATAGAACAGAAACTATCTAACTTGTCTTTATTTTAGTTGTATGTATTGGTATGTATTTTGAAACTATGTAATGCTTGGTGTTGCTGTATAATGCTTAGTAATGTTGTGTAATCAATTATGAGGCTGCTTATGTTTGAATGGTCAAAATGGTATGGGGCTGCATAATGATACATGCTGTCACATTGGTATCAAAATGGTGTCAAATTGGAGTTCAAATTATGTTAAAAAGGTGTACACATGCGGTCAAATAGGTATTAACATGGGGTTGCACAATGAAACCATCATATTCATTTCACATAGTCAACTCAATTTATACACTCAATTAACCAAGTAACCATCATATTCATTTCACATAGTCGTCTAATACATCTATTACAAATTGATCTTTACATAAACTACTACAAAAGTAGGTCAATTCGTTCAAAATAACAACAAATTCATATCATTTGTACATGATAATATGATATACACAATAAATAACATCCAACGGACAATTAACCAAATTTCATCCTTCTAGCTTCAAACTTCAACCTCTTGCATCTTTCATCTTTTTTGTTTCTTGACTTTAGCAGCCCATTGATGATTTCTGTAGATCTTGGACTCAGGACAGGTTCAGCCCAACTTACAAAACCATAATTAGACTCCTGTTCATGAAAATTAGCTCAAATGAAATTCATTTAACTGGAATTGACAAATTTTTAAAACTATATCAAAATATGGGGCTCACCTTTCTTTCACAGCAGTGAAACCGACAGCCTGGATTTTTAGGGGTCCACGACATGCAAACAAAGGTAGCGTATTCACATGAGCATCTTACCATGTTCTTCTTCTTCGTATTTCCTTAAGAATTACAACAGGTGTAGAGAGAGGAGAGAATTTAGGTTGTAATGGTGGAGAGAGTATGGTAGTTCAAGGCTTTTAATGGGTTTTACAAGGGTATAAAATGAATGGACTAAATTACCCCTGGAAGAGAGAGATGATTGATGGCAAAGTTACCGGCGTTTGCATTTGGATGCAAACGGTGACAAAAATGATATGTCAGGGTAGATATGTGGATTTTTAAACTATAGGGATGCAAATGGTCAAAATCATCAAACATCAGGAATGCAAATGGTAATTTACTCTAATATTTATATGAACTCAAGGTAGTAAAGTCTTGCGCATTGCGACGGAACATTGTCCCTTTGAATAAATTTATGTCACATCGACATTCAGAATTACATTTTGTTAAGGCACATTAAATTGTGGAATATATTAATGTATTCGAAGCTATATAGGCGCTTCTAGTATTCAAAGTTTTATATGAAAAAAATAAAAATTTGTTATAACATTCACGGGAAAAGTTGGTAAAATTGAATATGTCGCTGCCGCCTAAAGAATTAAAAAATAAACTGAAATTTAACATCGAAAAGATGTTAAAAATAAGCACGCCACAGCAACAAATTATGTTCCAATTTTATAGGATATTTGAAAACAGAAAACATAAAAAAAGAGTAAATTACCATTTGCATACCTGAGGTTTGGTGATTTTGACCATTTGCATCCCTACAGTTTAAAAATCCTCATATACCCCCTAACGTTTCATTTTTGTTCCCATTTGAATCCAAAACACTAACACCATTAACTTATTCTGTTAACTTTTTGTAAAAAGACTAAATTGTCCTTTCTCTCTTTATCTATTTCTCTCTCTATCTCTTAACCCTTAACCCACAACCCCCACCCACTCCACCACCACAACCACCGTCACCACTTCCACCGCCACCACTTCCACCGCCGTCACCACCGTCATCCACCACCACCACCACCGTCACCACCGCCAGAATTTCATGGGACGACGGTGAACTCTGTGAGTGCGGTTAGTTTTCCGATGGAGGGGTGGAGACGACCGGAGAGACCAGGGGCTTGTAGGGTTTGTTAGAACATAAAATCACAGTTTAACCATTTAAACTTTCTGAAAACGCAGCGGAAGTATAGCATTATAACCATGTCTATAAGCTGAAAAATATGTTCATTAGATGACCATATTGATGTATAAAACAAACCCAAAGAACAAAGGATCATTTATGTGAATATGCAAGCTATGAACATATGTAAATGCACATAAAATCACAGCTATATAGAGCTGTGATTCTACCTTACTGCAGCAGCAAAAAGTCGACCAAAAGAGATGTTTGATGAAGGTGGAGATGCCCAAAATGCAGCCAAGACTTCAAGGATAGAAGTCCTCAAGCTAGTATACCCCAAGCTCCTTGCAAACACACATTTTTGTTAGGTAGAAATCACCAAAACAACACCAAAACACTTCAAGAAAACCTTGATTTTGAGCTGCTGGAACTCGTAGCTTAGAGAGAGTGGTGAGAGAGTTTTTGTGTTGTGTTGCATGTGTATTCAAATGAGAATGAGAGCCTTTATTTACTAGTTGGTAGTGGTAGACATAAAATTGCATGTGTGTGTTTTTTCAAGAGAATAAGTTAGTTGATTGAGCTAGTGGAAGACAATGGCATGTGTGTTCTCTTATCAAGAGAATCACACTACACATGCACATGCATGCTATGGACGGTTCCAAGGGCTAAAAAAAAGACTTCTATTCTATTTTATTAGTATTTGATATTTATAAAATAGGTGGTTGTATTTTATAAATGTCAAATACTAACACACGCATATATTGTCTAGTCTTGTAACTAGTTTATGCAATTAACCATTTAATTGTAAAAGTAGTATACTCTCATTATTATTTGGTGTTATACAACTAATTTAAATAACACTTCAAATAATATCATTGAACAAAATATCCTAATAAGTTGTTCTATCTCATATGCAACTTATTTAGAAAACCCATTTTCTAAATTTGGTGTAAATATTTAATTGCATGATCATATCATCAATTAAATATTAATTGGTATTTGCTAAGCTTGTTATTGGGTATAACCCGACTTGGATCATAACGTACTAACCACATCAATATTCTAAGTGTCTTGGGCACATAGAATCCTACAATCTCCCACTTGCCCAAGATTCATAGAAGATTGATGCAAGCAGTAAATAACGCCTAACAACGGTTTACTACCCTTAATACGCATGACTTATGGCCATTCAATAACATCATCCCATTCAAGTACCCTACTTGAAATGATTTAGGTGAATCAATCATCTATCCTTTTGTTGCAGATGTCATGTTAAATCCAAGGACACAGAATGATCATTCCTTGTTGATTTAACTTAATCAGGCCTTAGACATCTAACTCTCAACGAATAAGAGGAACAAATTCCATCTTGACTACATACGTTTCTCACAAACACCTCGTGTTATACCTGAACATACCCTTATGTACTGTCCACTATTTTAGGACAGTGAAGAATTAGCTCAAGGTATAATACTTGGTGAATATCAAAACCCAATATGTATCTCAGGTCGAAGGATACCAAATGATATTCGCCTTTACTCAAATTTACTTATGATCAATCGTTAAGATTCCATGTAGTAAAATTTGAGATGCGGGTTAGTCTAATATTTGTATCCCACAAATATCTATGAACCTTGGTAGCAACCCATTGCTCTATATTCATCCTTATGAATATCAACGAATCCAAGTTCATAATAATCTTACCCTCACACTTGTTCCCACAAGTATGAAAGACTACGGACATTTAGAGTAAATAATTTACTCATGGATTAAACATGCTAAATTAGAACATTAATTGAAACATTATAACCAAATAATTTTACTCAAATAATAAAGAGTTCCACATATTCAAATACTAATTTGATCAAGTCCAATCACTAGAATATCAAAGTCCTAACGCACATGTGTGACTTTCATGTTTTGACCTATCTAGGAGCTTCGTGAATGGATCTGCAATGTTTTGATCAGTATGAACTTTGCGAATATATATCTTCCCCTTTTCAACTTCATCCCTAATGTAGTTGAATCTCCGTTCAATGTGCCGAGTCTTTTGATGAGCACGAGGTTCCTTGATTTGAGCAATAGCACCTTCGTTGTCACAAAAGATCTCTAGGGGGTCTTGAATGGTAGCAACAACCCTTAGATCAGCAATGAACTTCCTAAGCCACGCAGCTTCTTGAGCTGCCAATGAAGCGGCGATGTATTCTGATTCTGTTGTAGATAGTGCCACTACATCCTGCTTTAAGCTCTTCCAAGAGACTGCTCCTCCATTCATAATGAATACATATCCCGACTGTGATCGAGAATCATCTCGATCAGTTTGGAAACTCGTATCCGTATAACCCTTTACAACGAGCTCCTCCTCACCAGACCCATATATTAAGAACATATCCTTAGTGTTTCTAAGGTATTTCAAAATACTCTTAACAGCCATCCAATGACTATTACCAGGATTCTGTTGATATCTACTTGTCATGCTTAGAGCACATGACACGTCCGGCCTAGTACATATCATTGCATACATGATGGATCTTATAGCAGATGCATATAGGACTCCATTCATTCTTTCTTGTTCAACCTTTGAACTAGGGCATTGAGATGAGTTCAATATATTCCCTTTTTGAATAGGCACCAAACCTTTCTTAGAATTCTCCATCTTGAACCTTTTCAAGATCTTTTCAATGTATGTACTTTGGTTTAAACCTATTAACCGCCTTGATCTATCCCTATAGATCTTTATTCCAAAAATATAGGTGGCCTCACCAAGATCCTTGACGGAAAAACAGCTTCCAAGCCAGGTTTTTATACCTTCCAAGGTTGGAATGTCGTTTCCAATTAGTAGAATGTCATCGACATATAATACAAGGAAAGTAATAATGCTCCCACTAGCTTTCTTATATACACAAGCTTCATCAGCGTTTTTGATGAAGCCAAATTTCTTTACTTCATCATCAAAACGGTGATTCCAACTTCTTGATGCTTGTTTCAATTCATAGATTGATTTCTTTAACTTGCATACCTTGTTTGGATGTTTTAGATCGATAAAACCTTCAGGCTGTTTCATATGGTCATCTTCCTCAAGATATCCATTAAGAAAAGCGGTCTTGATATCCATTTGCCAAATCTCATTGTAACAACCCGGAAAAAAAAATTTTTCGTTAAAATATATATATATATATATATATATATATATATATATATTTGATATTATAATAATAATAATGATATTATTATCACTATTATTAATAGTAACATTGGTAATAATAATAATAATAATAATAATAATAGTGTTGTTATTAATAAAAATAATTTATAAAATTTTGTTTATTTTTGAAATAATTAAAAATTTGGATTTAATAAGTTCAGGGGGTGATTTTGTAATTCTCGAAACTTGAAATTGAAACTATTATACATGAAATAATAAATCTTTCAAACATCAGGGACCATTTGTGTAATTTCTAAACTTACAACCCAACCCGCCGCCCGTTCCCCGATCACCCCTCCGGCCACTGTTCCGGCCGTCGCTCCGGCGATGCCAACCACCCAAATCCACTTCGTTTTAAACAAATCAAATCACCCCGACACATTTCAGTGGGTGAATCGAACATGGGGCAACTTATAATTTAAGAAATGCTAGTGTGAAGACCATCAAACCCGACCACCCCCACTTCGGCCGAAAGAAATCACCACGATCACCCACTAACACCAATAATACTCTAAATAATTGAACATAACTGACCATATAACTATTACAAAACGTTTGCCATTCTCATTACAACTTAAAACACACAAACGAATCAATTAAATTCATCTTCTTCTTCGGACCTGCAACTTAATCGAAGGACCTGTTCGGAGCAATATTTGTTGCATTGATAGAGGGCTATTGGTCATAATCATGTGGGGAAGCTTACTGTTCCATTAATTTGATTAACATCATCGTTTGGGCATCGAACCAGTGATACACGATCGCGACCTGTTCTTGGTGCCTTCTTCATCAAATCTAATCAAATTCTGGTAATTGATCACACCTATACACTCGTTTCATTATAGGGAACAAAAGCCCTATGTTTAATTCCATTAACACTTTCAAATCGATGGTCAATTGATCAAGAATCGAAACTAGGGTTCTTGATTTGGGGGAAAGGCTCTCGGGTGTATTTAAAAGTAATATGAACCGTGTAATACCGCGGCTGCGGCCTTGGTTCACCGGTCCCCTGTCCACATGCAACCCAAGAGGTCCCGGGTTCGAACCCGGGCACCCTCTTTTATTTTTTTTAGGCTTTTTCAACCTTTTGAAATACAGAAAAATTACCGAAAATTATAAAATAGTTTTTTATAAACTTTGTTAATTTTAGAAATTATTTAATTATTTTCTGGAAAATTATTTCTTTAAAAACTTTATTTATTTATATTTTTAAAAATTGTTACAAATGTTATAAATAGTTATTTTTATAAAAATAGACTTTAAACAATAATCATCAAGATATTAATGAACATTATATTATTTTAATTATGGATTAATTATGATAAATGTAGAAATTATATGTAATAATTTCACAAATTATTTACAAATATAATTATTATCATTATAATTATACCATTGTTATTGTTAATATCAATATTGGAAATATTATTAATACATGGTGTTGTTGGTATATCAAATCATGTGCGTCAAACCGAACCGACCCGAATCCTACCAAATGTAATTATTTGCGTTGAGCACATTTTAAAAACTTAATTACAATTAATAATAGGTATTGATCGTGTTGGTCGTGCATTATTCGTTGAAGCTTCCATTCATTTTATTACATCAATTCAAGGTGAGTTTACAGCCCCACTTTTACTTTATACCCTTTTTGGGGAAGAGAAACATGTTGTTTTCATAAACGTTACATTACATTGGGTTTTTGTAATACTGCATATACTTGATACTATGGTGTTATACTTTGCCCTTCGGACCGTTAATATGCAAATATCGAGGTGATTGTTAGTAGATCTACTGGGAGTGACATACCCCACCCGGGCTAGTCGCACTAGCACAACATTCGCAAACGGGTGAACAGTTAGCCTGTTAAAGGTTGTGGTGTGTGATCCACAATCGGGCCTACTTTATTATTTGATTACATGTCAGCTCGGTCGTGACTTCATACACATAGTGATCATTATGGACTAGCTACCCATTATATGCTTTGATTACAAATCCGGGAATTTCATTATACTTGACGGATTACATAATCTGGGAATTTCATTATACTTGACGGATTACATAATCCGGGAATTTCATTATACTTGACGGATTACATAATCCGGGAATTTCATTATACTTGACGGATTAATAAATCCGGGGATTTCATTATACTTATCGGATTAATAAATCCGGGGATTTCATTATACTTATCGGATTAATAAATCCGGGGATTTCATTATACTTATTGGATTAATAATCCGGGGATTTCATTATACTTATCGGATTACATAATCCGGGGATTTCGTTACTGATACTTATCGGATTACATAATCCGGAGATTTCGTTACTGATACTTACTGTTTCTGATAAACCTGTGAACTCACCAGTCTTGTACTGAGATTTTTGCATGTTTTCTCTCAGGACATTGATGTGGCACGTCTAGGAGCACAGCATCCACTGCATGTCATTCCGCGTTCATCTCAAACTGTTTTCAAGATTTGATTAGCATTTACTTTACATAAATTGGATTGGACGCGTGTTTGCGTGTTCCAAAACTATTGTTAAATGTTTTCCTGTTTTCGCTTCCGCACAACTTAAATATATTTGGTTTGTTTCATTAAAATTAAACAACTTATATGATTTGTAATTATCGAGTCGTTTTGGTGTAACTAATGCTTATCTGAGATCCTGGTTGTGTCACACGCCTGACGGTAAAACCCCGTTAGCAGATTTTGAGGGTGTGACAGATTGGTATCAGAGCATTAGTTATAGGGAACTAAAATGAACTTTGCATCTCATCTGCATTGCATTTTAGACTATAGCTAGAATTGCATTAGTTACACACACATAGATTACTAAACTATGCCTACTAAATTGGTTGCCTAAGAATTTTTCCTTTAACATATCCCTGTGAGCATATGGCTACCGGATGGTGACTCCGAGTTGCTGTGAGTCACGGGAGAGTTTGTGTGCATTTGACATCGCCTGAATGTTCTTCATGATTTGTGTGACGCATAGACACCTGTATTCTGGATTTCCTGCAAAAGGCCCTCGGGCTAAGGCAAGCATATCGCATAAATCTCATTGCGAGACCTGGTATGCTTACCTGGGGATTTCTGGGATGAGTGATAAACTATGGTCAATACACAGGTCTTTAAGGCAAATGGGTCGAATTACCTTGGCGTGTCAATGATTCCCAAACTTTACTGATCCTTACGTATACTTTGATTGATCGACCCCGATATAATACATACATATTTGGTACTTCTATCATTGATGACCACTATACTTGACAAGATATGTTAGCCTGATAGGAGAAACCGGGGTGATCATGCAAAGCAAATTACCATTACGGGTGCACACGTAATTGTAATTTGTCGTGCATGCTAAGTCCGGTGAATCTGGTCGGTGGTAACATTGTAGTCAGTATAAGTCATCATTCCTACACCTTGAGCAAGAAAGTCTGGGTCTTCATAGAACATAGCCACTAACTATCTGTCAGTTCTACTTGTAAGAATGCTCACCCTTACCTTGAATTTGGACGAAATTCAAACCATGACATTTGTGTTAATCCTACGGATTCGGACTGATTCTCTAGCTTGTCTATTTCTTTAAATCCTTGAATTTCTCTTCCTTTTCATTTCAAGACAAAAGGTCTATTTTCATACGACTGATAGCTTTTGATATTTGGTAATTTAAAGAATGTCTGGAAGAGGACGTGGACGTGGGAGAAGTAACGATCATGAGTATTACAAGTTTTCTATTCTATACCCTAGGGTGCTAGGATCATAATTCTAGTAAGTCCTCGTTAAGGGTAACAAAACGTTACTAACACTTGCTATTACTTAAGTCCTGTCCTACTTAGAGCCTTCATGATATTTCTAATCATGACATTAATTTTATCTTCTAAGAGACTATCCTACACTTAGCATTTCAGTAACTAAGGAACTGATTGAATACTTTAAGTGCATTATTGGTTATGAGTACATAGCCTGTCCTACAAACTATCTATGGTATACTTATTTAAGAACGTTGTGGGTATTATATCACATATTAGTACTTTGAGAAGATCCTCGATAATCACACCCTATCATTATTTGATTGACTTATATTTTGGATTAATAAGGGCTTTATAAGAACTCTCTTAAGGACTTATGTTGTTAACCCAACTTTTATTCCATACGTCTGTCGATGTCGCATTTGCTATATGCACCCTTATTCACAACTTGTTGGATTGAGTCTTGAAAGACAAAAACTCCGGCTAATACGGCATCAGTAGACAAGAGATGCGACATACTCTAATAATACTACTTCATCGGATTTTAGATTATTGTACATAGATTCCTTCGATCGCTCCTTGATCAAGTGAATTCCTTCTCAATCGTTTCCTTTGTACAACTCCGGTTAATTAACTCTTCGTTAATAACCATATCTTTGATACTCAAATCATGGATAACACTCTGTACTTGACAAGATTATCGGGAATTAAACAATTCGACTGTTAAGAACCGATACCCCCTTCTCAGGATTGATGATCTCTTCGATCAGTTGTAGAGATCAATGTACTCCTCAAAGATCGATCTTCGAGCGGGCTATCATCAATTGAGGGTTTGTGAAGACGACATACCGAAAATATTGTTTAGAACTCGATATGAACACTATGAGTTCTTGGTCATGCCGTTCGGGTTGACCAACACACCAGCTGTCTTCATGGATTTGATGAATCAAGTATGCCACGTGTTCACTACAGGGCAAGGCACTAACCTGGTGGAACACCCAGGTTCAAGCTAAGTTAAGATAAGTCCAAACAGGATAAGTCTAATTGATGAAAATGACTTAAGATAAGTTCAAAGCCTTGGTGATTGAGTACTATTACCTAAGGAATAAAATGCAAAGTTAGAATGGTAATTCTAAAATCGTGCAATAGTAGGGTTAATAAAATGCAAAAGTTAGAGTGGTAATTCTAAAATCGTGCAAAAGTAGTGTTAGGTCGTGCTCTTTATAGTAATGAACTCCCTGAATTGACAAAGCTGATGTCATACCTTATGACATTATACCAAGTAGAATTAGGAAGGACACTGGGAAAATCTAGTGAGTAGTAGAAAGAAGGTTGGAGTTCCGACCATTACCATAAGTGTGCCCTAGGTCGATTAGGACCCCAGGACAAGTTAGAAACAATCAGAATTAGGAAATGGCTATAGCTAGAAAGTAAGAACAGTTAAATTATGGAAATAAAGGTCATATAAGTCAAGTAATACATCACGCGGTCATACATTTACAACTGAAGCAAACCACATTCGACAAGACTAAATGTTGTTACATGTACGTACCTTATCATCAATAGTTACACATCTATTTAATACCAGGGTTGATAATAAGCTTGGATTCATCTGGAATTATTCTTTAACTTAGCAGTAACCCTAGTTGTTTAGAAATTATTTACTCTGTTAAAATGACCAATGGTAATAATTAGAGGTTACACAAAAGTACACGAAGATCATGACCTTGACATAGACTTAATACCGTATGAATTGGTTATCGAAGAAGGAAACCAAGATAGTCCGTCAGGAGAAGGTGATTCGACCTATCAAACCAAAGCATAATCTCTGAACCTGAAAGGAGACCCAATCGTTTTAGGTTGATTTTTATTCTAAGCTTGGAGCACTTAACTTCTTAAATTGATTTATCTCCCTTTATCCTCATGTTTTGACCTAGCTATATGGAATCATTTATTCCTTATCTATCGACTTTCATTTTGAGCTATCATCAAAACGTGGTTTTGCGATGGTAGCCTTCCTAAACAATCTCTCTGCTAAAGATATTGTCAACTTGTGTTCATGACCTTCTAGTCATACAAATGTTCTCAGCTGTGCTTATGGTTTGTTGAAACTGCGTATGTAAACGTACTTAAATATTGCTACCTTGCAAAGCATGTTTCCTATTGTTCGCGTCACTTCTTGAATCGCTTTTGAATCCTTAAGCTTGAAAATTATTAAAATTCTATCTTGGATTTAAACAACAAGACTCATTATTATCCTCATTGTGATGTGGATACAAAGGTTCATAAACCTTCGTAACTTGTAGACATGGGTTTGGCCTAAAGAAAAATACATAACTTGGTATGTGTCCAAGAGTCTTATCTTCACAAGTGACAAGACCTAATCTTCGTGATCCTATGGATCTCCTGTTTAACTTTCCTTGCAACTAAAATGCTTCTTATCTTAGAGGTCATGATGACAATTGGTGCATTATAAACCATTGTCGTGAACTCATTCCAATATCTTCGCATAGCGTATTATTTTAGACCGATGGTTGGTCAAAGGAGAAATACGTATTCACAAGATATGCGTTAAGATCATTTCATATGGCGACGTTTAGGATTCTTAAATTCCGGCGGATAACCTTTCTTACCACTAAATTATATTCTGGAAATTATGGATCGTGAAGTTAAACAACTAAAACATAGCAAAATTCCGATTGTCAGAGTTCGGTGGAACTCCTGACGTGGTCCTGAGTTCACTTGGGAACGAGAGAACGAAATGATGCGCAAGTATCCTAACCTGTTTAAGAATGTTGCCAGTACATCTTAATTTTCGGGACGAAAATTCCTCTAACAGGGGGATGATGTGACAACCCGGGAAAAAAAATTTTCGTTAATATATATATATATATGTATATATGTATATATTTGATATTATAATAATAAGAATGATATTATTATCACTATTATTAATAGTAACATTGGTAATAATAATAATAATAATAATAACAATAATAGTGTTTGTATTAATAAAAATAATTTATAAAAGTTTATTTATTTTTGAAATAATTAAAAATTTGCATTTAATAAGTTCAGGGGGTGATTTTGTAATTCTCGAAACTTGAAATTGAAACTATTATACATGAAATAATAAATCTTTCAAACATCAGGGACCATTTGTGTAATTTCTAAACTTACAACCCAACCCGCCGCCCGTTCCCCGATCACCCCTCCGTCCACTGTTCCGGCCGTCGCTCCGGCGATGCCAACCACCCAAATCCACTTCGTTTTAAACAAATCAAATCACCCCGACACATTTCAGTGGGTGAATCGAACATGGGGCAACTTACAATTTAAGAAATGCTAGTGTGAAGACCATCAAACCCGACCACCCCCACTTCGACCGAAATAGATCACCACGATCACCCACTAACACCAATAATACTCTAAATAATTGAACATAAACAACCATATAACTATTACAAAACGTTTGCCATTCTCAATTACAACTTAAAACACACAAACGAATCAATTAAATTCATCTTCTTCTTCGGACCTGCAACTTAATCGAAGGACCTGTTCGGAGCAATATTTGTTGCAATTGATAGAGGGCTATTGGTCATAATCATGTGGGGAAACTTACTGTTCAATTAATTTGACTAACATCATCGTTTGGGCATCGAACCAGTGATACACGATCGCGACCTGTTCTTGGTGCCTTCTTCATCAAATCTAATCAAATTCTGGTAATTGATCACACCTATACACTCGTTTCATTATAGGGAACAAAAGCCCTATGTTTAATTCCATTAACACTTTCAAATCGATGGTCAATTGATCAAGAATCGAAACTAGGGTTCTTGATTTGGGGGAAAGGCTCTCGGGTGTATTTAAAAGTAATATGAACCGTGTAATACCGCGGCTGCGGCCTTGGTTCACCGGTCCCCTGTCCACATGCAACCCAAGAGGTCCCGGGTTCGAACCCGGGCACCCTCTTTTATTTTTTTAGGCTTTTTCAACCTTTTGAAAATACAGAAAAATTACTGAAAATTATAAAAATAGTTTTTTATAAACTTTGTTAATTTTAGAAATTATTTAATTATTTTCTAGAAAATTATTTCTTTAAAAACTTTATTTATTTATATTTTTAAAAATTGTTACAAATGTTATAAATAGTTATTTTTATAAAAATAGACTTTAAACAATAATCATCAAGATATTAGTGAACATTATATTATTTTAATTATGGATTAATTATGATAAATGTAGAAATTATATGTAATAATTTCACAAATTATTTACAAATACTATTATTATCATTATAATTATACCAGTGTTATTGTTAATATCAATATTGGAAATATTATTAATACATGGTGTTGTTGGTATATCAAATCATGTGCGTCAAACCGAACCGACCCGAATCCGACCAAATGTAATTATTCGCGTTGAGCATATTTTAAAAACTTAATTAATATTAATAATAGGTGTTGATCGTGTTTGGTCGTGCATTATTCGTTGAAGCTTCCGTTCATTTTATTACATCAATTCAAGGTGAGTTTACAGCCCCACTTTTACTTTATACTCTTTTTGGGGAGAGAAACATGTTGTTTTCATAACGTTACATTACATTGGGTTTTTGTAATACTGCATATACTTGATACTATGGTGTTATACTTTGCCCTTCGGACCATTAATATGCAGATAGCGAGGTGATTGTTAGTAGATCTACTGGGAGTGACATACCCCACCCTGGCTAGTCGCACTAGCACAACGTTCGCAAACGGGTGAACAGTTAACCTGTTAAAGGTTGTGGTGTGCGATCCACAATCGGGCCTACTTTATTATTTGATTACATGTCAGCTCGGTCGCGCCTTCATACACATAGTGATCATTAGGGACTAGCTACCCATTATATGCTTTGATTACAAAATCCGGGAATTTCATTATACTTGACGGATTACATAATCCGGGAATTTCATTATACTTGACGGATTACATAATCCGGGAATTTCATTATACTTGACGGATTACATAATCCGGGAATTTCATTATACTTGACGGATTAATAAATCCGGGGATTTCATTATACTTATCGGATTAATAAATCCGGGGATTTCATTATACTTATCGGATTAATAAATCCGGGGATTTCATTATACTTATCGGATTACATAATCCGGGATTTCGTTACTGATACTTATCGGATTACATAATCCGGGGATTTCGTTACTGATACTTACTATTTTCTGATAAAGCTGTGAACTCACCAGTCTTGTACTGAGATTTTTGCATGTTTTCTCTCAGGACATTGATGTGGCACGTCTAGGAGCACAGCATCCACTGCATGTCATTCCGCGTTCATCTCAAACTATTTTCAAGATTTGATTAGCATTTACTTTACATAAATTGGATTGGATGCGTGTTTGCGTGTTCCAAAACTATTGTTAAATGTTTTCCTGTTTTCGCTTCCGCACAACTTAAATATATTTGGTTTGGTTCATTAAAATTAAACAACTTATATGATTTGTAATTATCGAGTCGTTTGGTGTAACTAATGCTTATCTGAGATCCTGGTTGTGTCACACGCCTGACGGTAAAACCCCGTTAGCGGATTTTGAGGGTGTGACATCTCATAGTCATAATATGTTGCTATGGCAAACAATATCCTGATAGACTTTAGCATTGCCACAGGCGAAAAGGTTTCATCATAATCTACCCCTTGAGTTTGAGTGAAACCTTTTGCTACAAGTCTAGCTTTATAGGTATCCAAGTTTCCATGCATATCGGTTTTCTTCTTGAAAACCCACTTACTTCCAACTATCTTGGACTTAAGAGGTGGTGTAACCAATTCCCAAACTTGGTTATCATACATGGATTGCATCTCAACGTTCATGGCTTCTTGCCATTTGTCAAAATCAGGTTTTGACATTGCCTCATGGTATGTGGTTGGTTCATCCGAATCTACCACATAGCATCCATCCATGAAAAATCCATATCTCTCAGGAGGAACACTAATTCTATCAGATCTGCAAACGTTTTGTGTATCTTGATCATCCACATGATCATTCTCAACATCCTCATGTTGATTGCTAGTATCAACCAATTATGTATCGTCTTGTGAATCTTGAACCTCTTCAAGTTCCACTGCTCTTTCACTAGTTTCTTCCGAAAGAAACTTAGTTTCCAAGAACTCTACCTTTCGAGCAATAAACACTTTCTGTTCTGTCGGATCATAGAAATAATATCCAATACAATCTCTAGGATATCCAATGAAGATACACTTTGTGGATCGGGCTTCCAGTTTGTTTTGAGTGTATTGCTTAGGATAAGCATCACACCCCTAAACTTTTAAATATGATAATGATGGAACCCTTCCATGCCATATTTCGAAAGGTGTCCTTTCCACTTTCTTGGTTGGGGCCATATTTAAAATACGGGGCGCGGAGAGCAAAGCGAAACCCCAAAATGATAGAGGTAGTGTACTTCTAGCAATCATAGATCGAACCATATCCAATAGAGTCCGATTCCTCCTCTCAGACACACTATTATGTTGTGGTGTTCCAGGTGGAGTAAGTTGTGAGACAATCCCACAACTTCTAAGATACTCTTGAAATTCACTACTTAGGTATTCACCTCCTCTATCTGTACGAAGAATCTTGACCGTTTTGTTGAGTTGATTTTCTACTTCATTCTTGAAGATTTTGAACATTTCAAAAGATTCATGTTTGTGTCTTAACAAGTACACATAACCATAACGACTATAGTCATCGGTAAAGGTAATGAAGTATCTTTCACCATTCCTAGTTATTGGTTTAAAAGGTCCACATACATCCGACTGTATGATTCCTAATAAATCCTTTTCCCTTTAAGGGGCCTTTGTTATTTTACCTTGTAAACAAGACTCGCATACATCAAATGAATCATTTTCATTAGTTTTCAAAAGACCATTCTTTTGGAGTTTTTGCATACGATTCTTGTTTATGTGACCAAGGAGACAATGCCAAAGATAGGAATCACTCAAATCTAATTTGAGCTTTTTGGTGGTTGCTTGGTATATTGAGCTATCATATGTGTGTTTTCATGAACCATTCATAATACCATTACAAGGTATAGCCTTAAAATAAACATATGATTGAAAGAAACATGAATATCATTGTCAACAAACTTGAAATCATAATCAAATTGTCTTAAACGGGAAACAGAAATAATGTTCCTAGTTAAACTAGGAGCATACAAACATTCTTTAAAATAACTTCCAAACCACTTGGAAGCTTCAAAATGTAGTCTCCTTGGGCTTCCACGTGAACCTTTGCACTATTCCCCATGAAGAGACTAATTTCCCCTTTTGCATAATGCTCACTTCTTTTGAACCCCTGTAATAAATTGCAAATATAAGTTCCACATCCGTATCTAGTACCCATGTGTTAGAAGAAATAACATTTAGCTTAACATGTATCATAAAGATTGTACCTGAGGTTTGCCCCGCATCCCTCTTTGATCTTAATGCTTTGAGATAGACCGGACAATTGCGTTTCCAATGGCCTACCTCCCCACACTCAAAACACGGGTCATTTTGAGCAACCTTTTGCTTCTTTTCTTTTGGTTTGGGCGGTTCTACTTTTGCTTTTCCTTTTCCCTTCCCCTTGACGTGCCCCTTCCCTTTTGCAACACTTGCCCTAGGGTCAGGGAGGTGCCTCTTCCTACTACCTCCTTCATTGATCGTAAGGACCGGTAGAACCTTTCTACCCATGCCCGCCTCGGCCGTTTTGAGCATTGAGTGAAGCTCACCAATGCTCTTGTCCCATCCATTCATGTTATAGTTCATAATAAAGCTATCAAACTTCTTGGATAGAGAGTTGAGGATCAAATCCGTTGCCAACTCATTGGACACACGACAGTTAAGCCTTTCGAGGCGATCAATGTGGCTCTTCATCTTAAGAACGTAAGATGACACCGATTGGGTCTCGTCCATCCGACATGCATGGAGTGCTCGAACCGTTTCGAAGCGCTCCACCCTTGATTGTTGTTGGAACATTTCCTTCAACTGGGTGATCATGTCATAGGCATTGTGGTTCTCAAAGTCCTTTTGCAAATCGGGAATCATACTTGCTAGCATGAGACATGCGACTTGCACAGAGTCCTCGGTGTACTTGACCCACTCGGCAAAGGCCTCATCGTCATTTTCATCGGGTTGATCGGGAATGGGATCGTCTAACACATAGGACTTCTTTTCTTGCTTGAGAACGATTCTCAAGTTTCGGTACCAATCCACGAAGTTCCCATGGTTTAGACGTTCCTTTTCAAGGATTGTTCTTAGTGATAGGTTATGGACGGTCGGGTTTGTGTTGTTGTTGTTTGCGGCCATTCTATAAAATTAACAAAGTTCTTATTAGTATTTCTTAAAAAAATTACATTTTAATCATTAATACCCTTTACATCTCATAGACAATTAATAATTAAAATCTAGAATCCAACGTTACATTTAAATATCAGTTAGGTGACCTTTATCCCTTTATTTAAATTAACAAGGTAGTCAACTTTTGACAATTGTAACCTATTACAATTTCTAGTGTATGGGATCGGTTAAACATCTTATGTTTGTTTGGCATGTTTATCCCATCAACACCCTTTGTACGTCATGCTTCGGTGATCCTAATGCATGATTTCCAAATTAAGTTGTCCTACTTAGACACACATGTGGATTTGCTAATATTAATGGTTAGGTGACCTTTATCCCATAAATATGGCAAACCCACCTCAAACTCATAAGTTCCCTCTAATGTGTTAGGTGACCTTTATCCCACATCAAGTTCTCAAATGCTTCGAGTGTTGTATAAGAGGATGGTGTTTGACTTATTTTAAAAGGGAGTTGAATATTTAGAGATTTCATAATTCTAGTTTAGAAAACTCTATGTATTTGTATTTGCATGCTTTCAATACAAGATACCCTATGGTTCTTTTAATAAAACCCATTTTATTATAAAAATCATTGATACTTTTTAATAACCTTTTATTAACTTTTAATGATTAAGAACCATCACTTTTCAGCTTGTTATGTTTGTTAATGAGTTTGTAATATATGTCTAATATCAACCAAACAATCAAACAACAAACATTCAAACAAGCATAAATATATAAACATGAGTGCATAACCATAGCTACTAAGTTGACAACACTTGTTTGCCATCACAAGTGTTGTCATAAGGTCTTTCTTAAGGGTTTGTAATGACACATTATATGTGTCTATGGACTCCCACTTGAATCCATATCCAAATACTTCAAGGTCCATGTCTTTTATGTCCATCTTTGGGTCTTGATCTTGTGCATCTTCCTTTTACAAAATTATATCCTAATACATTTTTCTAATAAAAAGAAATGCACCTAATCTATTTATTACATAACCAAATGAATAAATAATTACAACACAAATAATAAACATAAATATTACAACCCAATTGAATGAATTAAAACAACCATTCCAATCATCCAAATAACATAAGGCCAAAGGCTAGGTTATGCACTAACATATGAACAATTATAAATATTATTCAATAACAAAATAAACCCCACCAAACCCTAAATTTTCAACCAACATAAACTGAAAATTTGGGTTTGTTTGTCCAAACAAACAACAACCAAACATATCAACCAATTGACATTCCTATCTTTCAAAGTTTAATCATAAGCATGAAGATATAACTTTGAAAGACTTGGGGTTTATTAAATCAACCAAAATCAGTCCTTAATTAGTTGATTAACATCCTTTAAATGATTTTTAAAGGATAAGAACAAGCAAGCTATTCACATAACCGGCTCTTGATGCCATTGTAGGGTTTGTTAGAACATAAAATCATAGTTTAACCATTTAAACTTTCTGAAAACGCAGCGGAATTATAGCATTATAACCATGTTTATAAGCTGAAAAATATGTTCATTAGATGACCATATTGATGTATAAACAAACCCAAAGTACAAAGGATCATTTTTGTGAATATGCAAGCTATGAACATATGTAAATGCACATAAAATCACAGCTAAAGAGCTGTGATTCTACCTTACTGCAGCAGCAAAAAGTCGACCAAAGAGATGTTTGATGAAGATGGAGATGCCCAAAATGCAGCCAAGACTTCAAGGATAGAAGTCCTCAAGCTAGTATACCCCAAGCTCCTTGCAAACACACCTTCTTGTTAGGTAGAAATCACCAAAACAACACCAAAACACTTCAAGAAAACCCTGATTTTGAGCTGCTGGAACCCGTAGCTTAGAGAGAGTGGTGAGAGAGTTTTTGTGTTGTGTTGCATGTGTATTCAAATGATAATGAGAGCCTTTATTTACTAGTTGGTAGTGGTAGACATAAAATTGCATGTGTGTTTTTTTTCCAAGAGAATAAGTTAGTTGATTGAGCTAGTGGAAGACAATGGCATGTGTGTTCTCTTATCAAGAGAATCACACTACATGCACATGCATGCTATGGACGGTTCCAAGGGCTAAAAAAAAGACTTCTATTATCTTTTATTAGTATTTGATATTTATAAATAGGTGGTTGTATTTTATAAATGTCAAATACTAACACACGCATATATTGTCTAGTCTTGTAACTAGTTTATGCAATTAACCATATAATTGTATAAGTAGTATACTCTCATTATTATTTGGTGTTATACAACTAATTTAAATAACACTTCAAATAATATCATTGAACAAAATATCCTAATAAGTTGTTCTATCTCATATGCAACTTATTTAGAAAACCCATTTTCTAAATTTGGTGTAAATATTTAATTGCATGATCATATCATCAATTAATATTAATTGGTGTTTGCTAAGCTTGTTATTGGGTATAACCCGACTTGGATCATAACGTACTAACCATATCAATATTCTAAGTGTCATGGGCACATAGAATCCTACAGGGCTCCGGCGCATGGGTCACCGAGGTTTAAGGCGACAACTTTGTCACCTTCGCAGTAAACTCCGGCGAAGTTGCAGGGGTCGGAGGTGAAATCCCATGACGAGAAGTAATTCGACCCCGACATATCTTCAATTTCTCAATAGATCCAACCAAATTTCCTCTGAAAACGTTGAAAATCATAGCACATTAAACTCTTGCTAATTCGATTCAATTAAACTAAAAATGGAGAAAATCAAACCTTTCAGACAAAAGGGTCGAAATTGCAAGAGCAACCAACCCTTTTGAATTAGTATCCTGCTGAATGGATTCGTATTGTTCTAGGACCAATAAACCTTGCCCATATGATTCATCTGCACATACACTCATATAAATGAATAGAATTTAAGGGGATTATTCAGAATGAACAGAGAAGATGAAAAATGACCTGATTTGTGAGATCTTGAAAGGCAAAAAGCATAATCAATCATTTGAAGAGCAACTGGGTTAGGGTTAAATTGGTGATGGAGTTTGGTGGAGCATAATCGGATGGTTGAGAGTGAGGGGGATACCCTCTGGTTCGTCGTGAAAAAGATGAACAACAATGAGCAATCGAATCGAGCCCAAATCCCACGTTTTGTTAATCGTAACGAAATTCGTAAGAAAAAGAGAGGTTGAAAGCTTTAATGGTGGAGACAGCTAGCTTTGAGAATATTATAGAGAAAGATAATGATGAGGGTGGTGACGGTGGTGGTGGTGGTGGATGACGGTGGTGACGACGGTGGAAGTGGTGACGTGGTTGTGGTGGTGGAGTGGGTGGGGGTTGTGGGTTAAGGGTTAAGAGATAGAGAGAGAAATAGATAAGAGAGAAAGGGCAATTTAGTCTTTTTACAAAAGTTAACAGAATAAATTAACGGTGTTAGTGTTTTGGATTCAAATGGGAACAAAAATGAAATGTTAGGGGGTATATGAGGATTTTTAAACTGTAGGGATGCAAATGGTCAAAATCACCAAACTTCAGGTATGCAAATGGTAATTTACTCTAAAAAAACTATAAATAGGTTCAAACCTTTAAGCAAATTTGATAACTTGTAAGTTTGTGTTTCGGTAACTTGTAAGGTGATTCACAAGTACGTTTCAAATGAAATTTACACGTAGACGTAAATGAAAATAAACATTCCACAATAGTATATTTAAAATTTTATAAAATGGATAAAATTATTATAAAAAAAATAAACTATAGTTGAAAATAATTATAATCTTAAATAACAAAAAATGAAAAAAGAAAAAGAAAAAAACAAAGAAAAAGAAAAAACCAGCGAGACAAAACAATATGGCCACCACTACCTTCTCTAATTTACATGTAACTCTAGCCAAATTACTATTCACCAATGATGGTATAACATCAAATCTAAACACTATAAGAGAAAAACAAAATATGATAATATAATAATAATCTTAAGTAGCTAAAAATGAAAAGTAATCTAAGTCGAAAAGATAAAGACCAACATACACTTTAAATCAAAAGCTAGGGGTGTTCATCGGATCGGATAACGGATTATTCGGATTATTCGGATCGGATATTCGGATTTGAAAATTTCAGGACCCTATCTGAAATCCGATCCGATCCGAATAAGGATTTTTCTATCCGATCCGAATCTATCCGAATCCGATCGATAAGGATTTTTCTATCCGATCCGAATCTATGCGAATTCAATTCGGATCGGATTCGGATATATCCGAATAATCCGAAATTATCCGAATAATCCGAATAAATCCAAATCAACTTTTGCTATTTTTTTGTTCATGTTTATTTTTTAGTTTCTAACATTATACTAGTTTAGCATCCCTAACAATGAAATAAATAAACCCAACAAATACGAATTAGTCTTAAACACAAATACAAAATTCAAACTTTAAAAAGTGGTCTAGGAAACACGCCATAATTCATGAAAGTTAAAAAACAAAGTCTTCTTGTCCCAGCAAGCACGCCAAACACGCCACCAACACGCAACTCTTTCAGTCATCGATATCTTTCTCATCTCTACAAGAACAATAAATAGACAATTAGAAGTTATACTTGTAGATGTAATAAAATAATCAGTTGAGAATAAATAATACACAATAAATAGTTAATAACCTTCTTCGAATTTCAAGATCTTCAATGTTTTCTTCCACATGCAAGCAACACCACTAGACACATCCAATCTTGACAACAAATTAAAGCTTCAACAATTTGAGGAGTTAAAGAACTCCTAAATGAATCGAGCACTCTACCTCCTGTGCTAAACGCAGATTCGGAGCCACTGTTGAAATAGGAATGGCTAAAATATCACGAGCAACTAATGACAAAATAAGAAATGCAGGACTTCTCTTCTTCCACCAACCTAAAACAGTGAATCTTGACAGATCTCAGCCTCTATTTGATCAATTAGGTTGTATTCGTAGCGGATTAAGCACGAGGATTAGCAATTACTGCAAGAACATAAAGGATTTTGCATGTAACAGTAAATATAGAGAGACAAACAAGTCTGCCAAAAAGGTATATTCTTTTTGCTCACACGTTTTGGCAAGGATTACAATTAGGTCATCTTCCTTTTATAGAGGAAGAATGACGTAGGCTGATGTCACTTGATAGTGACATCAACCGTTATACAAACTACTGAACTAAACACTCAACTACTGAAGATGTCAAACAGCTGACATCTTCTTACAAAAGCCAAGTGTTCTACTTATTACAGTACTGAAAAGGAAACTACTGAAAAGCTACACGACTGAAGAACAACTCTTCAGTTGTTTACATCTATGAACTATAACAGCTGAAGAAACAAACTCTTCAGCTGTTATACAAACTACTGAAAAGGAAAAATACAAACAACTGAAAAGTAAAACATCACACAACTGAAGAAGACTTCTCAGCTGTTGTGACAAACTCTGAAGCTTCAGCACTTTGGTCTTCAGACTTTGATCTTCAGATGATTCATCAGCTGATGACTTCAGTAGTTGTCATCAGCTGATGTCTTCAGTCATTGTCTTCAGACTTTGTGCATCAGTTATTGATCTTCAGTTCTTCAGTTGTTGATCTTCAGCACTTGTCTTCAGTACTTGTGTTCAGTACTTGTATTCATCAGTACTTCAGACTTCAGTACTTATCTTCGGTACTTGGGATCTTCAGCTGTTGTTCTTCAGATCTTGATCTTCAGCTGTGAGTCTTCAGTCTTTGTCAAACTGCTGATGAAGCCTTCAGTAGTTGTTGTGATGTAATGTGGGACTTAGAGGTTTTTCTGATCTTGGCTCATTGGTTCTTTGGGTCCAACAAACTCCCCCTGAACAATGCAGCCAAAACCTCTAAGTTATTTATTGTCCCACTTATTGTTGGCAGAAATGTTGGTCTATTTCCTTCTGGATCAGATCAGAAGTTGACCCTGATAAGCACTGGCCGGGAAGAGGTCTCTGAATATTTATTTGGCATAGTATGGATGGCAAACCTGACTTGAGAACTGGACACAGGGCTGTTGTCCCATCCATGTGACCTACTTCCTACGTACGAGCCTGTAGATTCTCTGTGTAGGCTCTGAGGAATGTTTTGTTCTTCTTTGGATAGTCCTCAGCCGCACCTTCGAATAGTCCTTCACGGCCGTACAGCTCTGAGACAAACTTGGCCTGTTGCCATTCTTGAGCTCAACAGTTTGATCTGCCTATAGGCGAATTCATCAGGATGTCTGCCTTCTAGTAGCAGGTTGAGCTCATCTTTTCTGAAGTTCTCAAGCCTCTTATAAACTAAGCCTTTCCTAACCACCCTATTCTCCAACATCATTTCTGGTGATTTCTTAGACTTATAGGCTTTCTCGAACTCATCTACAATTTCCCAGGTGTTATTACAAGAGCCACCGGATCACTTCATCTACGATCTTCTTAATTTGGCTCTTGTATCTCACAGGAATTCTTTCTTATGATCCTGTGAGCCACCCTAGGATCAGGCCAAGTCCTCACTCTGTCTTTATCATATTGGAAAGTTTGTTTGAGAGTGAAGAGTCTCAGAGCTTCTATCTTCATTCATTATAGAGGTAGAAGCAGCATAAGCTTGATCAATGACTTTAGCATTTCAGCATCATGAAGCTTCTGCTGCTCTTCTTCTTCTAACTTAACCCTCACAACATCCATTTGTGAGGTGGGAGTGATGGTTTTAGGTTTGGCTTTAGGTAGAGGAATGACTGCAGAAAGAGGCAGTCTATCCTCCTCATCCTCCTCTTCTTTTCCTCTTGCAGCCTCAGCACCCTTCTTTTCTTCTGCAAGGGTGGATCATCAGCTATAGTTTTGATGGTGGAAGGGGTTGTTTTGTGGTTTGTGTTGGGTTATTGGTGTGGGAATGTGGGCAGGCTTCGTTAGCAACCTAGAGATAAGTGCAGGTTTAGTCTGTTTGACTAGCAAGGTCCTGTTCCCAGCACCGGCTCCAGAAAGGGCTTCAGCGACCAGCCCCTTGGTAAAATCACCAGCTGAACAGATCTTGGTGGCTATAGCCAAGATTTGTCCCTGGTCCAAGCCTTGACATCAAGGACTGGTCTCCCCAGATACTTCGAAATAAACCTACTCATAGCCTCAAGTCTCTTTCTTTCCTCATGGCTATAAGTGGTCCATCGGTATTCTATCTCTTTTCTCTCCATATCCTAATCTCCTGATCTAGTATGGTAGTGTCCTTGTCAAAGCCTTGCCTGAACAGCTGATCATGACAGAGTCCATTGATCGGCTATGCTCAGCATCACCTCCTTGACAAGGGCTGCTAGATCAGTATCCACCTCTACCTTCTCTCCATTCTCTCCCTCCTTTTCTCCTCTCTTCTTTGTGTAGGTGACATGAAAATCCTTTTTGATTTCAGCCACAGTAATCGTTCAGCTCTCCCCTCCCTCACATTCTCCTTCTCCTTCACCTCTCAGTCTCCTTAGTCCTCTCCCTCTCATTTTCCCCCTCTCTCCCCTACTTCTTCTTCTTCTTCTGCCCTCTTCCTCTTAGCTTGCACTTATGTCTCCCCTTTTTGAGTGCATTGGTTGGGGTTTGACCATCAGCAAGTGTTTTGGCCACAACAGCTTCCACATGGGCTGTATTTGTGAGGGAAGCCTCTCATCAATGGTTTGCATCACAATGTCTGTAATTATAGGTGTGATGAGAGGCAGGGATTGTTGAAGATAGCAACTAATGCTCAGGAGGGTTCTGTTCCTGAGAACTAGTGCTGAGTGTATTGAGACCTTCGGGTGAATGTGCCATCTGTGGGTCAATGGTGGCAGATGGACTTCTATCCTGAGACATTTTGGCAAGCAGCTCTTTGAGTCTGCTTACCTCATCCTCTAGGATAGTGGTTTTGAGCAACTACATCGTAGAAGAAGCTCAGTCATCATCAGTTTGCACTGAATCACCTGACCTCCTGACGTGTCAGGATGTACATGCACTGAGTGTGGCTCAGTAGTTGCATTGCCCCTTTTTCTGGGTTCTGGGGACTTCCAGCCTCCGGATTGGATCCATCATCGGCAGTTGCCTCTGGTGAGATCTTATTGCTGGTACCAGCTTCTTCCTGCTCATATGTTGATGCAGGGGAAGTGGCAGCCTCACCAGATTGCCTTATCTTCGTGGCCACACTTGAGATATGACATGTGATTCTCTGTGTTGTGGGCTCCCATCAATACTTGGGTCCACCCTCTCTTCGGTTGGAGATACCCCAGTTGTGATTGGTTTCTGGGGAGAGGGTGGAGTGTTCAGATGGGTCAACACTTTGGCGATTATGAGTGTAGGGCTTTGTGGGGCGGTTTCAGTGGGAGATGGGCTTGAAGCAGTGTGCACATGGGGAGGAGTGTGCATTTCAATGGCAGTCTTCTTAGTGAGAAAGACTCCAGATGTGTGGCAGCCCCTGAAGTGGTTGCATCATGCTCCTGTTAAGAGGAAGCCTGTGTGGTTGTGGTAGGTGGAGTCGTGGTGACTGCTGGCAGAATCTGGCCAGCAGTCACTTCCTGCCTTTGTGTTGCAGGGCATCCTCAGGGGACTCATCTCCCTGAGTAGCCTTTTGGGTTTTCTTTTGGTTTTGGATTTGGTGGGGACTTTGGATTGTGAGGAGGAGGCTGTGGGTTCCAGCTGCGTGGGTTTTCGCAGCTTGGCAGCCTGTTTTAGGGTTTGGTCGGTGTTATGCCTAGAGTATACCTCGGCTAGAACAGCCATGGCAGGGACCCCAGTGCTAACAAGTCCCTCCGCATTAGCTGGTTCTCTGATGGCCATAATGAACCGAGGATACAAGATCCAACGGTTAGAAACAAGTTTTGTGCCATATCCTTGATTTCTAAAATATTATTTCAGTGAAGTTCAACGGTTGTTTTTCAAGGATGGAATACAATACCTGTTGCCACCTTGTCGACATCTGGTCCCATGAAGATGTTTTGGGGGCCAGACACACATTCACCATATGGAAGATGAGTCGTTGGGGATCTGGAAAATGTTTCTTCAACAAGGTTGAGGCAGAGAGGTCACCCTGATAGTCATTGGCAGTGAAACAGAGATCAAGGGCGCCTTTGGGTAGTTGGTAGGGAAGGTGGCATCCTCCAACTTTAGGGTTTGTCGAATAGTAGCTGGAGTGATAACCACCGGATGGTTGTTCACGGACGACCGGAGAGAGACTTCGCCATCGTTCTCTCCGTTTGAATGGTTATGTTCGTCCAGAACTGTGCTAATGAATCGGCGTATATGGTGGGGTTGAGTAAGAAGGCCGTTTGGTATGGTAAGTCGTTCATCAGATCGACGGCATTGTGGAATTTGGACCAGAATGGCGATTTAGTGAGATGTGCGACACAGTTGTGTTGAGATTTGATTTGCATGGCCGCCATTAATGGTGTATGTGGAAGTTTCAGAGGTTTTTGAAAGTTTGGTCAAGTGAGAATGAAAAGCTCTGAAGGTTGGGTATTTATAGGGTATGGCAAAGGTTAAAAGAAAACTACTGAAGGTTTTGGTGTTAGTCATCAGTTGTTGAAACTACTGATGACGTGGTTTTAACCTTCAGTGGTTGTAACATCTGAGGACTTGGTGTTAGTCTTCAGTAGAGGAAACTACTAAAACCTTGGTTTTGTCCTTCAGATGTTGTAAACGGCTGAAGACTTGTTGTTAGTCATCAGTAGTTATAAACTACTGAAGACATAGTTTCATCTTCAGACGTTGTAACAACTGAAGACTTGGTGTTAGCCTTCAGTAGTTGTAAACTACTGACATCAGTAGTTGTAAACGACTGAAGACATGGTTTTGCTTCAGTTGTTGTAAACAACTGAGAATTTGGAGTTAGTAATCAGTAGTTGTGAAACTACTGAAGACATAGTTTTTTCCTTCAGTTGTTTGAGTATGAAACAGCAAATGTTGGTATCAGCTGAAGAGTAAGGTTACTCATCAGCTGTTTTTCGTCAATTTAGTTGTTTCATTGACCTCCACATTCTCATCAGCTCTTTGGCCGACTTTCATATTTTTCATTGGCCCTTCAGCTCTTGTGAATATTTATGCCTTCAGCTCTTGTGATCAGATGTTCACAAGTGCTGATGAGATATTCTTCAGAGCTGGTGAATAAATTGTCTTCAGTACTTATGGGAAAGATTACACATCAGTACTTGTGACCAAAATTTGTTCTTCAGTACTTATTTGTTTGAAAATTATACATCAGTAGTTGTAATCCACCTCACTACATCAGTTGTTTTCAACAAATAATGTACATCAGTACTTTGGAGCATTTAGTCTTCAGTAGTTGTGAAAATACTGAAGACTCAATTACTCATCAGTACTTATATTTGACCTTTGCATACTAATGCTTATCAGTACTTGTGAACTGAGAGCATCAGTATTGGTCAAATTATTCTAGCTGAAGCATACCAAGCCTTAGTACCAAGTTTTGAAATGTGGCACTATCTAGAGGCTTAGTAAATATATCTGCAAGCTCATTAACACTAGGCACAAACTTTGGATCAATCAGACCTTTTTCATAGCAATCCCTAATAAAATAATATCTCATCTATATGTTTGGTCCTAGAGTGCTGGACTGGATTTTTAACAATACAAAGAGCTGAAGTACTATCCATTAATAATGGAGTCTTAGTCTCTATAATGCCATAATCCAAGAGTTGGTTCTGAAGCCAGAGTATCTGAGAAGTACAACTTGCAGCAGCAATGTACTCAGCTTCAGCAGTGGATGTTGCAATTGATGTTTGTTTCTTACTTGCCAAGAAACTAAACAATTGCCTAGGAATTGGCAACCACCAGAAGTGGATTTTCTGGTGACTTTGCATCCTGCATAGTCACTATCAGAGAAAGCAACTAATTTGCAAGAATGCCCAGTTGAATACCAAAGACCTAGTGATTGGGTACCTTGCAGATATCTAAAGATCCTTTTGACTGCAATCAAATGGGATTCTTTAGGTGCAACCTGAAATCTAGCACAGGCACATGTTGCAAACATGATGTCTGGTCTAGAAGCTGTTAGGTACATCAGGACCCAATCATACATCTGTAAAGGGTTTCATCAACCGCTTTACCTTTCTGATCCCATCCAGTTGTGTGATGCTGCTCATGGGAGTAGAACAGGGCTTACAGGTTTGTAAATCAAACTTATTCAACAATTCTTTGGTGTATTTGGACTGATGGATAAAGATTCCATCATCCCTTTGTTTGATTTGCAAACCTAGAAAGAACTGTAATTCGCCCATAGCACTCATTTCAAACTTTTGCTTCATGAGCATTGTAAAATCATCACACAACTTTGGATCAGAGGATGCAAAGATGATGTCATCTACATAAATTTGAACAAGGAGCTTATGCTGTCCCACAGTCTTAATAAACAAGGTTTTATCAATGGTGCCTCTAGTAAACTTATTGTGGAGAAGAAAAGTTGATAGTGTCTCGTACCAGGCTCTAGGAGCTTGTTTCAGCCCATAAAGAGCCTTATCAAGCTTATATACCCAATCAGGATGTTTATTGTCCTCAAAGCCTGGTGGTTGACACACATAAACTTCCTCTTTGATTTTACCATATAAGAAGGCACTTTTGACATCCATTTGATAAACCTTAAGACTGTGAAAGGCAGCATAAGCTAAGAACAATCTAATTGCCTCCAACCTGGCTACAGGGGCAAAGGTTCATCATAATCGATGCCTTCCTCTTGTGCAAACCCCTGGACAACCAGCCTGGCCTTGTTCTTAACTATTAGGCCCTTTTCATCTGTCTTGTTCCTGAATACCCATTTAGTGCCTATTGCACACTTCCCTTGGTGTAAAGGAACAAGCTCCCACACTTGCTGTTTCTTGAACTGAAGAAGCTCAAGCTGCATTGCTTCAACCCATCCATTGTCTCTGAGTGCAACATGGTAGTTCTTTGCCTCTTGCTGACTGATGAAGAGAGCATAAAAGCAGAAATTGGACAATTGACTCCTGGTTGAAACTCCAGCATTGATATCACCTATGATTTGAGATGTGGGGTGATTCTTCAGTTCTTGATATACTATAATATCAGTGCAAGTGTTTGTAGGACTTTCAGCAGCAACAGATGGTGATGAAGATTCTTGAAACCATGTAGGAGATGGCAGCTCAAATGAAGTAGAGCGTGCAGAAATCTCATCAGCATTTGTTGTGGATGGGGCTGCTGAAGCTACAGGAGCATCAGGTTTAGTGGACTCCAGCAGGCTGTCACTAAACCTGAAAAGGTGAGTACTGGCTATATCATCATCAGTACCACCAGGTGGAGAACTGTTGACAGCCTCAACAGCTGGAGGTTAATAAGGAACATATTGCAGTATGTCCAGATCAAACAACTCCACAGGGTTTTGTGGAATCTTGTCCTTTGGAGATTTATTGAACTTGACATGCAGAATTTCTTCAACCATCTTTGTCCTACAGTTGAAAACTCTGTATGCCTTGCAAGTTGATGAATAACCAACAAAATACCCTGCATCCACCTTACTAGCAAACTTCTAGAGTGGATTGCTAGTGTTGAGAATGAAACAAGGACACCCAAAGGCTCTAAAGAAAGAAATCAGAGGGGCCAAATGATGAAGTACTTCATAAGGAGTCTTCATCAACCTCTCTGCACATAGTAAACTGTATTGACAGCTTCAGCCCAAAAGGTCAGTGGCAATCCTGAGTCAGCCAGCATTGACCTTGCATCTTCAATGAGAGTCCTGTTCTTTCTCTCAACCGCTCCATTCTGCTCAGGGGTTCTGGGAATACTGAACTTCCTTTTAATTCCCTTAGACAGGTAGAAGTCATCAAGTGTGTGGTTTCTAAACTCTGTTCCATTGTCACTCCTCACACACTTGACCTACAGGGAATACTGTTTCTCCACAAATAGCACAAAGTTCATTATTGCCTTGGCTGCTTCATCCTTGGAGTGCAAGAAGAAAGTCCATACAAACCTGGAGTAATCATCCACAATTACCAGATAGTATTTCTTCTTTGCCATGCTCATCACTCTGACAGGACCAAAGAGATCCATGTGCAGGAGCTGCAAGCAGGCAGTGGACTTTGGTTCTTCTATTGAAGGAAATGAAACTTTGTGTTGTTTTCCCTTTAAGCACGCAGTGCAGTTGTCTTCACACTTGAACTCCTTCAATGGCAATCCTCTTACTAAACCATGGCTTATCAGTTGATTCATGTTCTTGAAATTAACATGCCCCAGCCTTCTATGCCATAGAGTAGACTCTTGAGGAGAGGCCTTGGAGAATAGGCAAGGATGGCCTTATAGATCAATTTTCTTAGAAAGATCTAAGGCATATACTCTTCCTGTCCTGTTGGCCTTCAGGAGAGTATGTTCATCCAACACCTTGTCAATCAAACTCGGAACTTTGGATGACAAAATCCGACAGTTCTGGCTTGTGAAAAGGGCAACATGGCCTTTATCACACATTTGACTGACACTCAAGAGATTGTACTTGAGATTCTCCATATGGTTGACATCATCAAACCTTATTTCCCCATTAGAAACAAAGCCTTTTCCGATGATGTAACCCTTTGCATCATTGCCAAAGGAGACAAATCCCTTCTTTCCTTGAGAGTAGTCATTAAGAAGGGATCTGCTTCCTGTCATGTGCATAGATCCTCCACTGTCTACATACCAGATGCTTCTTTGGCATGTTGAAGAACCCTGCAATCATAACAACAAGTTAGTTAGTTTTGGAGACCCAAACCTTTTTGGTTTTGGGTCTGTTCTCAACAACAGGTGCAACACTAACTGGTGTGTTATGTGTGACAGCCTGAGGTGAAGGAAATGGTGTAGACGAGGAACCCTTTGGCTTGGATTTCCTTTTCTGTGATTTTAACACAGGAGCATCTAAATGGTTGACTCTTCCCATTAGATGTTGAACCATCATCACCAGTTGTGTCTGACTTTATGATAATGCTTTCAGCTCTTCAGACACATTGGGGCTTGCTGGTGATGGATTCTTGTGTTGCACCATCTTCTTTTGAGCAACCTCAGCTGTTGCCTGAGTAACCCCTACCTTCTTTTTAGATTTAGCTTTGGGCTTAGGGATTTCAGGCTTTGATGTTGCTAGTACAAACTTGGTCTCAAACTCATTTTCATTGTATTCATATGTTCTTTAATTTTCTCTTTTTGTTTGAGTTTGGAACCCCTTTTGTACCAGCATCATCAGTAAGATGATTGAACAAGCCACATATCTCACATGGCTTCTTCTTCATCTTATGTTGATCATCAACTGAAGAGGATGAAACTGCTGAAGACTTGTTCTTCAGCTGTTTGCTATCAGTAGTAGCAGTTTTCTTCCTTGTAGTACCTGCTTTCCTGACATCCTCTTTAGTTGTCTTCAAACCTTTTCTACTGTCAGTATTCTTTCATTACTGGCAGTAGTTGAGGTTTGAACTTCAGGTGTTATCATTTGCTCTCCAGTACTTTCAGTACTTCCAGAGACAACACCTAAGTTGATCAACTTTTTGATCATGTGACAGTCAGCATTTGAACCATCAGCTGTTGTAGCATCAGCTGATTGGTTTTGGCAGGAGTTAATGCTGACTTCTATCTCTGAGGATGCTGAATCAGAAGATAGTAGGTCACATGATGAGAAGGATTGGTTATTACTCTCTCCATCAGATTCCACTTCTGCTCTTGGAGTAAAATCTGTGGGAGGGGCAATGTGATTATAACCAATGTCAAACTTCACATTGGAAGTTGATTGCTTACTAAGAAGCATTTCAAAACCCTTGCAAGATTGCACCCATCGATCACACTCTACCTGGGTGGTTGTAAGAGTTTCTTTGAGGTCTCTGTACTTCTCTAGAAGTACCTCTTCCCTAGCCTTATCCTCTTTGATTTGGCATTTAAGCTTATAAATCTCATCATTTTTATCATTAATCACAGCCTCAAATTCAGCTTTCTTTTTGGAAATTGTATGCTCTAGCACAAGGTTTTTATCTATTAAAGCTACATTTGCTTCTCTAATAGAAGCAAATGCTGCTATACATGAATCAGAACAAAGCTTGGCTTTGGCCTCAGAAGATACCTGTGAGGAAGCATTGGATGATGACCCATCAGCAGACTCAAAGGCCATTAGAGCAAGAATCCCAAATGGATTATCACCACCATGTTGACCAGCACCTTGAAATAGTTGTTCCTGACCAGATAGATCATCTGGCAGACTACTCCAGTCAACAACTCCTGGGGTGAAGAAGCTGTGTTGTTGAGGTTGGGGTTGATGATGAGATTGGGAAGATTGAGGCTCAGGAAGAGCATGTGGTGGCTGAGCAGAAGGTGCTTGAGCTTGACTGGGCTGAGGCACATAGTAGCAGGGTATGGGTATGGCATATGACCCTGAGGCACAAAGTAAGCAGGTGATGCCTGTGCTGGTGATGGATGTCCAGAACTGGAGGAATGTTGCCCTCTGTGCTGTGAGCTATTGCTTGGAAAAGTCACAAAGGGTGCAGATGAGTTAGATCCAGATGATCTACACTCTCTAGCAAAGTGTCCAAGCCTCTGGCACTTGTGACACCTCAATTTGCTCTTGTCAAAACCAACTTTGGTTTTGCCAGAGAGACCAGGAAATTTCCTACTAGTTCTCTTGTAGAACTTTTGAGATCTGATATTTATCATTGCCATTGACTCAAAATATCCATCTCTTCCAGATCATCATCTGGAATGCCCTTCAAGTCCTCCATCAGAAAACACAGATTATCACCGCTACCTCCTGAACTACTATTAACACCAACAAAAGCCTGTTCAGAGTTGGTAGAGAAATCAATATGCTCATCATAAGAACTTTCTGATGCAGCATATTCTGACTCCTGACCTATCAAGGCAATATTGCCATTGACAAAGTCATCAGTAAGCTTCCCAGAGGTGGACAACTTTCTCTTTTACTCTATCTCTCTCTCTCAGATGTGAGCAGTTTCCCATGAAGTTGGGTGAGAGATAGAGTATCCAGATTTGTACTGGAGCGTAGGACAATGGTATAAGTGTCCCATCTCTCAGGCAGTGATCTGAGGAACCTGTTGTTCATCTGGCTATTAGAGTACTCTTGTTTGACCATCTTCAGCTCAGAGATCAAACATGAGAACCGTTCATACTGCTGAGTCAGAGTCTCACCCTTCCTATGAGAGAATGTCTCATATTGTTGGGCGAGGATTTCCCTTGTGTTTGCTAAGACCTCATTGGTTCCTCCGAATTGTTCCTTCAGAGCAACCCAGAGATCATGAGCAGTTTCATGATGCAGAAGCCCTGAATAGATCTCATTTGGAATTGCCATAGCTAAAATTCCATGGGCTTTAGCATCAATCTCGAACAGTTTAAGATCTTCGTCCGAATATTGATCAGGTTTCTTCAGAACCTGTTCATTAGATTCAGGGACGCTCACCATAGGCATGTGCGGTCCATGCACCACTGACTTCCAACAACCAGAACTGTTGACAGACAAGTGATGAAGCATACGACGCTACCATATATTATACTCGTTCCTCACAAGCATCGGAGGCTTGGTAGGGGAACCAGTATTGTGAGGATCGATCGTTGGTGTCGACATCTCAGTTTTTATTCAAAAATCAAGTTTAACAAAACAAATGTAGCTCAAAACCACAGAGAACCTCAAGTCTAACGGCCCGAAACAGCAGAATCTTAATCTCTATAGCTAATTCTTGCAAATTGCTAATTCGATCAAACGTCGAGATCAAAAGAGCAGTTTCAATGATCAATGATGAAGTCAATCAATGATTAACCTGCTCTGATACCATTTAACAGGATCTCAGCCTCTAGTTTGATCAATTAGGTTGTATTCGCAGCGGATTAAGCACGAGGATTAGCAATTACTGCAAGAACATAAAAGGATTTTGCATGTAACAGTAAATATAGAGAGAGAAAACAAGTCTGCCAAAAAGGTAATATTCTTTTTGCTCACACATTTCGGCAAGGATTACAATTAGGTCATCTTCCTTTTATAGAGGAAGAATGACGTAGGCTGATGTCACTGATAGTGACATCAAACGTTGTTAACAAACTACTAAACTAAACACTCAACTACTGAAGATGTCAAACAGCTGACATCTTCTTACAAAAGCCAAGTGTTCTACTTATTACAAGTACTGAAAAGGAAACTACTGAAAAGCTATAACGACTGAAGAACAAACTCTTCATTTGTTACATCTACTGAACTATAACAGCTGAAGAACAAACTCTTCAGCTGTTGTACAAACTATTGAAAAGGAAAAATACAAAACAACTGAAAAGTAAAACCATCACAACAACTGAAGAAGACTTCTTCAGCTGTTGTGACAAACTCTGAAGCTTCAGCACTTTGGTCTTCAAACTTTGGTCTTCAGATGATTCATCAGCTGATGACTTCAGTAGTTGTCATCAGCTGATGTCTTCAGTCATTGTCTTCAGACTTTGTGCATCAGTTGTTGATCTTCAGTTCTTCAGTTCTTCAGTTGTTGATCTTCAGCACTTGTCTTCAGTACTTGAAGTCTTCAGTACTTGTATTCATCAGTACTTCAGACTTCAGTACTTATCTTCAGTACTTGGGATCTTCAGCTGTTGTTCTTCAGATCTTGATCTTCAGCTGTTGAGTCTTCAGTCTTTGTCAAACTGCTGATGAAGCCTTCAGTAGTTATTGTGATGTCATGTGGGACTTAGAGGTTTTCCTGATCTTGGCTCATTGGTTCTTTTGGTCCAACAAATCTTCACTTTCAAAACAGTGAAGTATTAACAAAAACAGAACTTTAAAAACTCACATCCACATTTTATTAACACATAATATATATAATATAACTACATCTAAATGTGAAGCTGCGAAATTGATATTAACATATGTGATTCACTTCCTGAATTTTTGTTTCATTTTGTTTCTCATAGTGATTACAAGCAAAAGGGTTTAGTCATGCGACTATACGTTAGTCTAAAACCTAAATAATAACAAGAAATCAATTCTTCATAGTTTTTGCTTAACAGAAGTGGATCTCAAAATAACATATTTACACACAAGATTCAAGATATAAGGGTTTAAAGATTTTGGGTTTCTCACAGTGATTACAAGCAAAAGGGCAAAGGCTACATTGACGATATGAATCTGCTACGATGTGAATACATGAAAGATGTGAAGCTGCGAAAGAACCTGCTAAGATGTGGATCTGCTACGATGTGAAGCTACGAAAGAACCTGTTACTGCTACGATGTGGAAGCTGCGATAGATCTTGGAAGAGGCTGCGATAGATCTTGGAAGAGGTTGCGATGGAGCTTGGAAGAGGCTGCGATGGTGGCTGCGAAGAGGCTGCGATGGAGGCTGCGAAGGGCGCCTGGAGGAGCTGCGATGGAGGTTGCGAGGTTGCGAATGGAGGCTGCGATGGAGGCTGCGAATGGAACTGGAGGAGCTGCAATGGAGGCTGCAAATGGAGGCTGCAAATGGAGGCTGCGAATCTTTGATGGTCCGATAGAATGGAGGCTGAAAATTTTGAAAATAGGAGTGAAGGTGTAATAGTCGATCCCTAATTTTATTAAGTAGTGGGCTTGTTAAGTAGTGGACTTTAACATCAAATTGGGCTTGTTATTTTAATGGGTAACATATAATTTAAAAATCAAGTGGGCTTCTTATTCGGATTAATAGGATATCCGATTAATCCGAACAATCCGAATAAAAAAATTAGGTCATCCGAAATCCGATCCGAAATCCGAATAAGCAATTCGGATTCCATCCGAATCCGATCCGAATATCCGAATAAGAATCGGATCGGTTTATTCGATTTCGGATACGGTTCGGATTACGGATATTTTCGGATTTCGGATTTTCTGAACACCCCTATCAAAAGCTACGTGCTCATGGAAACGTTTTGTCGGAAATAGCAATGAAAATAAAACATCGTACACATGGAAGTTGATGAGTGGGATATTTTTTCCATCAACTGAAAACGTGACACAAAACCTTATGGTCACCACTACCTTCCCAAACCTACATCTAACTCTTGCCAAATTAATGTTCACCAATGTGCTATAACATCAAAATTTTAATAATAGAGTAAATTACTATTTCTTTTTTTTGATTTTTTTAAAATAACTATTTTTCATTCAAAGTTTAAAAATAATCATTTTAGTCATATGCTTTTAATTAAGTAACAATTTTCATCCATTCCATTAACATTATTCATGAATTGTATTAAAAGTCCCTCATGTGTCCCTCACATAATGAGTATTTTAACCAATTTAACTAGAAAAATAATCTTTTTTGGTTCCTACTTCCCAGACTCGACACCTACAATCGATTGACTTCACAACCTGTAATCATCTGTCGATTGGCTTTAAAAGCTGCAACTTTTCATCGATTAACTTCACAACCTACGACTCCTCTATTGATCAGCTTCACAAGTCACGACTCCTTATTGATTCGGCTTCACAGACATGTGAGTCCTCTATTGTCCTTCAAAGAATCCACCTTCATAGTTATTGTGTTATGCTACGTTTCAAAACAAGATTATGGGTTCAATGCATACCAGGTTTATGCTGAGTTAGCATTATTTTTCTTCTAATTTCCTGTGCATTTCATAGTTGTTATATCTTATGGTTGTTTGATTTTAACGGGGAAAACGTATCTTTGCATCATGAACACTTTTTCACTGCATTTGTTTGTTGCATTTTTATTTGACTGCATTTGGTTTTATGAATTAAAAAGACAACAACAAAACATATTATATAAAAAAATTAAGTTAAATGACTAAAATCCTCTTGTGTAAGGGGCACATGGGGACTTTTTAATGAAATTCATACATGAGGTTAACAGAGTGGATGAAAATTATTTTCTAATTAAATTATTAGATTAAAATGGTTATCTACAAGAAAATGAAACTAATGCAACTCAGGTAAAATGTTATGTTAGGTCTTGAAAAGGTTGCATTAGACCTAACGTAATATTTTATCAAGGGCTGCATTAGATAAAGTTGTATTAGACCTAATGCAACTTTTTTATTAGATAATGTAACTTTTTTTTTGAAATGTTGCAGTTGCTAGTCAAATGCAACTTTTTTAATATGCAACATTTTTATATGCTAATGCAACTTTTTTTTACTTTTAATATAACTTTTCTAACACTCAAATGCAACCTTTGCTAGACCAAAATGCAACCTTGTTCCATATCAAATGCAACACTTTTTAGTTTTTTAGTTTCAACAAAAGCAATTTTATAGACAAATGTAACTCTATAACTCATTGTTTGAATTCGTATGCAATAGTATCTCAAATACATCAACATAATAATGATTAAAATACATACATAATATATTGTAATGTAACATATGTCCAACCTTAAAATAACAATATAATCAAAATAAAGTTGTTAATTACTATTATAAAAAGAAACAAAAACCTCCTAATCATCTCTAAGATCCTCAAGTACTCCGACAGGTAGCTTTTCTATTATTCCGCATCGTAGCTTCAAAGTTGCTCATTGACTATCAAATCTTTTCGTATAGCTTCAATCTCAGCTTTTTTTCCATTGATGGTCTTCTTCAATTTCTTTTCTCATTTCAAGCATTTGTGCTTTTCAACATCAAGGCTCGCTTTAAATAATAATTCCATAACCCCTTTGAAATCATGTATGGTTCCCCACCACCATTCATTTTTTTCATCATTGTTTTAGTAACACCTTTGTCATAAAGTCTAAGATAGCCATCATGCTCCTTGTTCATTACAATCGTAAAAGGATCAACTAAAGCACTTTCATCTTCTGAAGGTTCGTAATTCTTCATTTGTTCCTTTAAAAGAGAATAAAAAATATTTTAATAATACAACAACCAGTAAAGCAATAATACACAATACAAGTTGCTTGTTGAAAAATATTTAAGTAACAATATAAGTTGGTAATGAGCAAACATGCAACAACTAGGATAAAGGCTATTGATATGACGTTTATATGCAAGCATGCTTATATGTATATTTTGTTATCAACCCATAATTGCTAAATGAATTGCCTTCATAGTTAAGTGGTTAGAACTATACAATAAACAACTCATTTTTCAAGTCAACACATACGAAATACTTTATACAAGATACTCAAATTGAAAAACCAAAAGAACTTACAATTTTCCTTGCAGTGTCATCATATGATTCAAGATATATGCGTCCTTCGGTCTTTTTACGTGTGAGTTCAAATATTTGGGTTAAACTAGGTAATTCCTTGTTTGGGTCATCATTTCTCTGTATTCATGATAACATGCATTAATAAAAAATCAACATATTGAACGATAAAAAAAACTTATATCACAAGCAAAATAAAGATATATTACCATCTCGTCACGAATCCTAGCAAAACTTTTTGGGCCTATGCATATTTTTTTGAGACATGCGCATTTCTTTAGTCCTCAAACAACGCTTCTGAAATACACATTAATATAAATAACTTAATAAATAGAAAAATTTAAATAAGCGATACTAGTAATAGATAAATTATCTAGAAAATTACCTCCACATCTTTATTGTTCCATAACCTCAACAGCTGTGAGAAATAATCTTCTGGAATGTTTCTAGGTCAGTTCTTCAATCTTGTTTTGTTATCTTATATTGATAAAAGTAATTTATCTTAAACCTACATTTGTGGATTTTATATGACTGTCTGACACTTTTAAAACCTAACTTTTAGCAGCATCAGGCACATTATTTTTCCTTTAAAAGAAGATAGAATTTAGTTAAAAATAAAATATAAAAATAAATGAAATAAAACTATGTAAAGCCTTACCAAGACATACTCTCATATTTTATCTTTACGTGACACCTTCTTCCATGAAGTATGGATCAATGGTGCATAACTATGATTATGAGCTAGGGTACCTAAAAATCAAGAGAGTTGTCCAACTACGTCCTTCTCCTTTGTTACCGGTCCCACGGGTTATCCAAATTCATTACATATAATGACCTCTCGCTTTTCAACTTTTCGAGTGTGCACAAAATGCAACATTGTTAGTCCTCTTTTGTTTGTTTTAGATTCTAAACTCAAGCATACATCAAAATTTAATATATATGTATATAAATGATATATAATCAATGACAAGCCAAAAACATGATATAAGAAGTTAAAGCTAACCTTTTGCCTTTTCTAATTCGGGTTGTTGTAATTGATCTTGAACTAGTGTGTCATCCTCGTCTTCCAAATCATCATGGCTATCATCATGTTCTATCTCATCATCATTACTTGCAGATGCAATAATTTTCATCATCTTGGTCAACATAACCTTGTCATTGTTAAATACAACACCATAATAAACATAAATAACAAAATAAATAAAAATAGAAAACTTTAACCCTACTAAAATGTCCAGATCATGATAGGTTTGCTTAATCCATTTCTAAGCTTTTTAACATATAATCACACTAAATGACCATTACATACTTTCAAACTTTAATATAAACTAAACTTAAATTTATTAACATGAGTTGCAACATCAATAATTCCAAAGCCGTTCTATTACCAGACCATATCTCAAACATGATAAAAGTTCATTCATGTAAAAAGAATTTCAGTTATCATTCTACAATGGGTCAAGGTTACCATTCAATTAAGCTTAGATATATTATTTGTATGTATTCACTATAACATTATCTACCCTACATCCACTATTCCTTCAGATAACAAGAAATGATTTCAGAGGCCAAACTTGCTGGAAGCTGGCCTCTGAAATCATTTCTTGTAGAATTCGTAGAAGATCATAAAATGCCACATTACTAATCCTGAAGGGTCTTGTAGTGAAGAAGTCTGATGATGAAAGATAGCTTTGAAAAAATTTTACACCCGGGGATCAACTCTTCCTTTCCATCTTCTACAAGCTCATAGAACTTTTTGACGTTTTCATTTAAACCTTCTTGTGTTGTATTTGCTTCATCGATAGTATCTCCAAATCTATCATGCTGTAATTCATCAAAATCATCATGCATATCATCTTCAATATCATCTATGTCGATATTCAATCTTGTTTGTGAGGAGGTTTCTCCATGAAAAACCTATACATTTGAGATCCTTTTGCCGCCTTAGAAATGATCCATATCCTTTTAGTAGTCTTCTATAAATCCATATCCTTTTAAATGATCGAATACGTCATCTCTTTGATGCCAATAATGATTCATACAAGTTTGCAAGGACAATATATTTGAGATCCTTTTGCCGCCTTAGAAAATGAAGCATTAAGGAATTTAGTAACTCCGGCTTCAAACTCAGGTAACCGTCTAGGTAAATACATCCAGTTTCTAGCATTCTCCATGACACTAGTATCCTAAAGTTTATAGCAACAATAAGGTTTAAACACCGGTGCTCCATTCAAAATCATTACTATAGTCTATAAATATCAAACATTCACATTATACCCATACCAAAACACTATTAATAGGAGATTAACACATATGATAGAAACAGTCTAACAGTAAAAATTATATATTTGAACAGTTAGATGAACCTGAAACAAATGTTGATGAATATGGAAGTTATACCACCAGGGCTCTATTTGTTCTTTGTATTAGGGATAACCCCACTAAAAACTCATTTAACTGTTTACCCCACACTTACAAAAAATACCAAAGAAACCTAATTCATCTCCTTTATTAATTACTATTATCAAGCAATTCTTAAATCCAATAAATCAATGAAGATTCCATCAACCATGAACAATCTACAGGTTTATTCAGATAGTGTTTTTTATTTTATTTAAGTGATGTCATCAACGTGTGTAGATCCACGTCTATAGTATTATTCAAATATTCTGTTGATATTGATTTCAAACTAAAAAGTTAACTTGTAAAATACTTATTTCAATTTCTTCATAGAATGAATGGGTCAGTTTGACTTATGCTCTAGATAAAAGACTAAAATTTTTATAGAAAAAAAGTACTTATAAATGGTTCAATATTGATTATGTTTAACAAATCAGAAAAACAATATAGTCGATATAAGAAACATGTAAAAATAAATCACAACAACATAGCATGTATCTATACTATTTAATAACTGTAGTTTTACAAACTTGAATTAAATAAGCAACCCATGACAACTTAAATCAGTTATCTAATTTAGGAAGGCCTATTAACCACATACATAAATTATATTACTTGAACCATTTCTATAAGTTTGAACTATGAACTTGAGCAATCCCATATATGTTCTGAGGAAATTAAATCTTAGTGGCTTCAATTCAGACTTAAACAATAGAGGAGTATCTCAAAGTAAATGAAAGCTAGATTGCATCATTGTTTAATTTGTTTATTATCATTAACCTTTTCTATTTTGGTTCAACTGAATCCTATTGATTTCTATACCTTTTACGAATGCTACATCTAGTTGTAGCTAATACAACTTACAACAACATATCCTTCAGAATTACTATTATAATTAATAGTTTTGGTCGGTGGTGGCTTTTTCTTTTTTTTATGAAATTTTCTTTTGATTATTATTTTTTTAATTTTCTTTGATTCTTTTGTTTGTGTGTTTATTTTTTTTTTTATTTGTTTGTGTTTTAATATGGTTTGTTTTGTGTGTGAGCTCGAGAATTGGGATGAATTTTTTTGTATCTGGACACGTGTTTTTTATTTGTAGGGTTCGTTGACGTTGTCTTTCTCCGGTTTCCTGCTTTCTTTCTTTCGTTATCGATACCCTGTCGATTCTCGCTATTAAAGTTTGGGTTTCCTTTTGTTTGCTCTTTTTGGGGCTTTGATTTTCGTCGGTTTTTTATTTTGGACTGTGTCGCTTTCATATGGCTTTGATTTTCGTTTGTTTTGTGTATGGTGTTGGGCTTTGATTTAGTTTTTAGGTTTCGTATGTTCTGGTGTGTTATGGATTTGGGGTTTTGGTGTGTTTTGCTTTGTGTATTTTATTGATGATTTTATGGTTTTGAACATTAATTTTGATTTTGATTTGGGGTTACATTAAAACTCTCATACGCGCGTCAACGCGCGCGCCATAGTTACTAGTTATAACTAATATACCAAAATTCAATATTTATTATGAAATTTTTTTGCAACACCATTAAACAAACTTGGATGATTCAGCAAGAATAGCAATGATTTGACTGGAATAGGCTGAATGTTCGATTTGGTTGATCAAATTAAACGTCTTGACTCTTAATGCAAATACAAACAACCTGCAGGTCATTGATCGATAAGTTCCTAATCTTCTAACTAGGATTAATCAATGATTTTTTAAAGTTTAGAGATTGAAAAGAATACCACACAACCTGTCGTTTCGATCGGATTTGCAAATCTGGATGATTCGACTGGAGTAGCTTGATCTGTTTGATTCGATTCATCAAGTTTTCATGACTTCGATTCTTACCTCCGCCGTCTTTCACTTCCTCGAAAGAAGCCTTAAGCGGGTGGGGTTGGACAAAGCAACACTGGCAACGCAAATTAAGCACATTGGATAGTCTGTGATCGATGAGCTGAGGATAATAGTTAGTCGAGGAAGGGCATCAAATTTTCATGAATTGTTCCTGATCGACGAGCTGCTCCTTTAAAACTAGGTTTAGTTTGTGATTTTTAAAGTTTAAAGATCTAAATCAGAGAATATTAAACTAAGGGGTTGTTTGTTTGCCTCTTAATGAGGCTGGTCAGACCTTAATGTCTGACTCGGTCAGACATGGGTCGTTTGGTTAGATACCTCTTAATGAGAAAGAGCTCTAACCCAACCTCTTATTCAATCAGACATGAGAGAGCATCTGACCCGAGTCAGAACTATGGTATGTGACGGGTGGCTGAAGAGAGAGCTTCAATCGGCGACCAGCAACCATCGGCATCGAACCCTAGCATCTGACCCGCGACCCTCATCATCTCTGTCGACCAGCAACCATCGAACCCTTCAATCGACCGCGACCGCGACCGCGACCCTTCAATCGACCGCGACCCTTCAATCGGCGACCAGCAACCATCGGCGACCACGACCCTTCAATCGACCGCGACCGCGACCCAAATCACTTCAATCGACCGATTCATTCAATCGACCGATTTTTGTGGCTGAAGAGAGAGCTTCGAGAGAGAGCTTCGAGAGAGAGCTAAGATGGAGAGCTTCGAGAGAGAGAGAGCTTAGATGGAGACCAGAAAGTGAATTTTAGGTTTTCAATTTTGACTTCGATGGAGACCAGAGAGAGCTTAGATGGAGACCAGAAAGTGAATAGATTATATATTTTTATGATAATCTATATTTTAGGTTTATTATTATAACAGATACAATATGACAATTTTGACTTCGGTTTTCAATTTTGACTTTCAAAATGATAGTGAAAATCAGAAGTGAATATTATAAGAAAATTTATACCAAACACACTTATTGGTTCAGACCTCTTACTGGTTCAGACCTCTTACTGGTTCAGACCTCTTACTGGTTCAGACCTCTTACTGGTTCAGACCCTCTTATTCATTCAGCACTTATTCAATCAGATGTTGCCAAACAGCCCCTAAACTAGGTATTAAAGTTATTAAAAGTAACTCTTGGTTCAGTGGTTAAGCTGTTGGTTTGCATATCACATGATGTGGGTTGATTCTTGGAAGAAACAAATCTTTTAATAGAAGTTTTTTAATAAAAATAACTCCAACAGTGAACCTAGTCATTTTAGATAAAAAAAGATAGAACAATTCTATCACTAACCCTACATCCGGGAAATAATCACGGGTGAACTAGTCCCTCATAATCAGATCTTCTAATATTGACACGGTTGAACGCGTTGTATGAAGTACCGACAACGTAAAGACTGCACTGCCCTTTCTTTCCGCTGCGCAAAGCTTTGTCGAACCTGCCCCTTTAAACCTTGGACTTTTTCCTTTAATATTGCGGATGACTTTCTTTTCTTTTAATGGGCCTTTAGCCCAGTTATTTTTTTAAATGAAAACTTTTGATTTTAGGATTTTAGGATTTTGTAGTCTACCAAATATCTCTTTTAAACTTTGTATTTCGTTCTTAATATTAAATTTCTTGTAGGAATTGATCTACCCAACTTGAAAGAAACGGCCACCCAAGGGGGCCAATGGGTTCCATTCCTTTGTCTTGTAAATAGACAAAGCTTAAAGACACTACTACACTCCATCTTCTAGTCAATTCACTCTTGAATGCAAAAGTTTTCTACTCTCAAAATCCCTCTCTCTTTCTCACGGGTTTGATGGAAGAACAAGAGCAGGATTTTCAGCTTTCTAAAGGGTTTTGATTGCTGAAAATTGGTGTCCAAGATTCCTAGCAATCAAGGGTGTTTGAAGAAGCTGGGGTACAACCTCTTGAGGACTTCTTGCTTGAAGTTTCAGCCACAAATATCATCAATCTCACCTCATTATTTCGGGTTTAGGAAGCTACAAAGGTTGTAGATTCTTAACTATCTTGTGTTCTTTCATTTGTATGTATGTGTATAATGATCCATGGCTTGGGGTTCTTTGTTAAATGGGTTTAACAACTATCTTATTAACATGTTTTAAAATATAAATCCGCTGCGTTTTCATATAAACAAAGTTATATGAGCTTTGATAAACATGTTAAAACCCCTACAATGGCATCAAGAGCCACTTATACATATGCATACATATATTACACTCACTAGTTCACGGTTTTGTGGTGTTTGACACCACATACCCGTGAGTTAGTAGGCTGAATTGTGACCCCTTTTGATGTTTTAAAGATGTTACTTTATGCATGTAATGATCTTTAAAATCTAGATCATAAGATGTTTGTTTGTTTGGACAAAACCTATATGTTCTTGGTTAATGTTGGCCAAGAAAATGGGTTAAAAGGGGCTGTCAAAATCGTGACATTAGGATATGTTTGAATATATTGTTTGTTGACTATGCATAACAAAGCCTTGACCATGTGGATGATTGATTGGTTGTCATGTTATATTCATTTGGGCATATAATTTATTTTTGTTTCAAGTCTTGTTTTGTAATTTATTTATTCATATGATTTGTAATAAATAGATGAGGAGTTTTTATCTTTACTAGAAAAAAAATGTATTAGGATACATATTTTGTAAGGATGCTCAAGATCAAGACTTGAAGAAAAGATGGACAAAGAGGATGCTTGAAGATGTGGATTCAAGTGGGAGTTCTTTTTTGTCAACCATGTGTCATGTTCTTAACCTTAGGACAAGACCATTTGACACACTTGTTTTGGCTAAACAAGTGTGCTCAACTTAGTATGCTTTGTTATGCATATGTGAATTGTTTGGTTATGCTTGGTTGAATGCTTATGATGTTGTTTTGTTTTGAATATTGGATGTGATTAACAAACCATCAATTAAACCAAGCTATAACAAGAAATTGGTTCTCAAATCATTAAGCAAAGTAGAATGGTTCTATAAAAGGAGTTAATGGTTTGCAAAATAAAATGGGTTTTATTTAAAAGAACCAATAGGGTACCATATGGTTGAATGCATACAATCATATGGTACAATAGATTTTTCTAAACAAGAATTGTGAAATTGTAAATCCCTTTTGAAAACAAGTTAAACACCATTCTTTTATACAACATTTAGGTTACTTGCAAACTCTTAGTGGGATAAAGGTCACCTAACCACTTTGAGGGAATTTGTAACTTGAGGTGAGAATACCATGTTTGTGGGATAAAGGTCACCTAACCACTTATGTAGTAAACTCACACGTGTGTGTAAGTAGGACGACTTGATTTGTAAAATATATTGAATGGATCACCTAAAATATGTTTTACAAAAGGTGTTGATGGGATAAACATGCCGTTATAAACATAAGATGTTCAAACGATCCCATACCACTAGAAGTTGCAATAGGTTGTAATTGTCATTTATGACTACCTTGTTTATTTAAATAATGGGATAAAGGTCACCTAACCAATATTTAAATATAACGTTGGATTCTAAAATTTTATTTATTAATGGTCTATGAGACATAAAGGGTATTGATAAGTGAAATATAATTATATCAACGATTACTAATGGAACTTTGTAAAATCTTGTAGATGGCCGACAACAACAACGCTAATAACGATGTAGCAAACCAAAACAACCACCCTAAGGGCGATCCTTCAAAGGGATCGTCTAACACCTAACAATTTCATGGATTGGTACCGCAACTTGAGAATCGTTCTCAAGCAAGAAAAGCGGGCCTACATCCTTGATGATCCCATCCCCGATGAACCCAACGAGGAGGATGTGGAAGCCTATAATGATTGGGTTAGATACGTGGAAGACTCCATCCAAGTCTCTTGCCTAATGTTAGCAAGTATGACACCGGAACTCCAAAAGGAGTATAAGCTCCATGATCACTCAGTTGCGGGAAACTTTCCAGCAACAAGCTAGAGTGGAGCGCTACGAAACGGTTCAAGCGCTTAATACATGTCGGATGGAGGAATCCCAATCAGTTTCATCTTATGTTCTTAAGATGAAAAGCCACATCGACCGCCTTCAAAGGCTAAACTGTCCTGTCTCAAAAGAGTTGGCCACGGATTTGATCCTTAATGGCCTAACTAAAAAGTTTGAGGCATTCGTCATGAACTACAACATGAACGGATGGGACAAGAGCATAAATGAACTTCATTCAATGCTCAAATCAGCCGAGGCGGGAATGGGTAAAAGGGCTTTACCCGTTCTCACCATTAATGAAGGTGGGAGAAGGAGAAGGTCTCTACCCCCTCCTAAGGCAACTGTTGCCAAAGGAAAGGGGCACGTTGGGGGAAAAGGGAAGATGGTTGTTAGGGCGCAACCTACGAAGCCGAAGGAGAAGAAGCAAAAGGTTGCTGTCAACGACCCATGCTTTAAAATGTGGTGAGATAAGGCATTGGATGAGAAATTGTCCAGTCTATCTCAAAGAGTTGAGAGAAAAGAGGGATGCAGGGCAAACCTCAGGTATAATTTACATGATACATGTTGAGCAAAATATTATTTCTTCTAACACATGGGTATTAGATACCGGATGTGGAACTCACATTTGCAATATGTTGCAGGGTTCAAAAGAAATGAGCATTATGCAAAAGGGAAATAAGTCTCTTCATGGGCAATGGTGCAAAGATTCACGTGGAAGCCCAAGGAGACTACATTTTGAATCTTCCAAATGGTTTGGAAGTTATTTTAAATAATGTATTATATGCTCCTAGTTTGACTAGGAACATAATTTCTGTTTCCCGTTTAAGACAATATGATTATGATTTCAAGTTTGTTGACAATGATATTCATGTTTCTTTAAATCATGTATTTTATTTTAAGGCAATACCTTGTAATGGCATTTATGAATTGGTTCATGAAAACGCAACATATGATAGCTCAATATACCAAGCAACCACCAAAAGACTCAAATTAGATTTGAGTGATACCTACCTTTGGCATTGTCGTCTTGGTCATATAAACAAGAAACGTATACAAGCACTTCAAAAGAATGGTCTTTTAAAAACAAATGAATGTGATTCATTTGATGTATGTGAATCTTGTTTACAAGGAAAAATGACTAAGGCACCCTTTAGTGGAACTAACGAAAGGGCAAAAGATTTATTAGGTATCGTACATTCGGATGTATGTGGTCCTTTTAAGCCAATGACTAGGAATGGTGAAAGATACTTCATTACCTTTACCGTCGATTATAGTCGCTATGGGTATGTGTATTTATTAAGACACAAAGATGAAGCTTTTGAAATGTTCAAAATCTTCAAGAATGAAGTAGAAAATCAACTCAACAAGTCAATTAAAGTTCTCCGCACCGATAGAGGTGGTGAATACCTAAGTGATGTTTTTCAAGATCATCTTAGGAGTTGTGGGATTGTCTCACAACTCACTCCACCTGGAACACCACAACATAATGGTGTGTCTGAGAGGAGGAATCGAACCTTATTGGATATGGTTCGATCTATGATGGCTAGAAGCACATTGCCTCTATCATTTTGGGGTTTCGCTTTGCTCTCCGCGGCCCGTATTCTAAATATGGCCCCAACCAAAAAGGTGGAAAAGACACCTTTTGAGATATGGCATGGAAGAGTTCCATCCCTATCATACTTAAGGGTCTGGGGTTGTGAGGCTTATGTTAAGACTCCCACCCCAAACAAATTAGATGTCCGATCCACCAAGTGCATCTTTGTTGGATATCCTAGAGATTCTATGGGATATTATTTCTATAATCCACTGGAACAAAAGGTGTTTGTTGCCAGAAAGGGTGAATTCTTAGAAACAATGTTCCTTAAGGAAGGAACTAGCAGTAGAACAGTGGATCTTGAGGAGGATCAAGAACCACAGCCCGATGCACGTTTGGTTGAAACTAGCACTCAACATGAGGATGTTGAGGATGATCAAGCGGTTGATCAATACACACAAAACGTTTGCAGAAGTGGTAGAACTAGTAATCCACCTGAAAGATACGGATTTTTCATGGATGGATGCTATGTGGTAGATTCAGATGAACCAACCACATATCATGATGCAGTGTCCAATTTGGATTGTGACAAATGGCTTGAAGCCATGAACGTTGAGATGCAATCCATGTATGACAATCAAGTTTGGGAACTTGTTGTACCACCTCTTAATTCCAAAGTAGTTGGAAGTAAGTGGGTTTTCAAGAAGAAAACCGATATGCATGGAAACTTGGATACTTACAAAGCTAGACTTGTAGCAAAGGGTTTCACTCAAACTCAAGGGGTTGACTATGATGAAACCTTCTCACCTGTTGCAATGCTTAAGTCTATAAGGATATTGTTTGCCATAGCAGCTCATTATGATTATGAGATTTGGCAAATGGATGTCAAAACCGCTTTCCTAAATGGATATCTTGAGGAAGATGTCTATATGGTTTAGCCTGAAGGTTTTGTCGATCCAAAACATCCTAACAAAGTATGCAAGTTAAAGAAATCAATCTATGGATTGAAACAAGCATCGAGAAGTTGGAATCACCGTTTTGATAATGAAGTAAAGAAATTTGGCTTCATCAAAAACGCTGATGAGGCTTGTGTGTATAAGAAGGCTAGTGGGAGCACAATAACCTTCCTAGTATTGTATGTTGATGACATACTACTATTTGGAAATGACATTCCAACCTTGGAAGGTGTAAAAACCTGGCTTGGAAGTTGTTTTTCCATCAAGGATCTTGGTGAAGCCACCTATATTCTGGGAATAAAGATCTATAGGGATAGATCAAGGCGGCTGATTGGTTTGAATCAAAGTGCATACATTGACAAAATCTTGAAAATGTTCAAGATGGAAAACTCTAAAAAGGGTAATGTACCTATTCAGAGAGGGACAATATTGAGTACGACTCAATGTCCAAGCTCAAAGGAGGAGCAAAATAGAATGAAGGCAATCCCATATGCATCTGCTATAGGATCCATCATGTACGCAATGATATGCACTAGACCAGACGTGTCATGCGCTTTAAGCATAACAAGTAGATACCAGCAAAATCCTGGTGATAGTCATTGGATGGCTGTCAAGAACATTCTGAAGTACCTAAGGAGGACTAAAGACATGTTTTTGATCTACGGATCTGGTGAAGAGGAACTCGTTGTAAAAGGTTACACGGATGCGAGTTTCCAAACCGATCGAGATGATTCACGATCTCAATCAGGGTACATCTTTATTCTGAATGGGGGAGCTGTTTCTTGGAAAAGCTCAAAGCAAGAAGTCGTAGCGTTGTCCACTACAGAGTCAGAATACGTCGCCGCTTCAATGGCAGCACGGGAAGCTGCATGGCTGAAGAAATTCATAGCCGATCTAGGGGTAGTCCCTTCCATTCAGGATCCCCTAGAGATCTTTTATGACAACGAGGGTGCGATTGCTCAAATCAAGGAACCTCGTGCTCATCAAAAGACTCGGCACATTGAACGGAGATTCAACTACATAAGGGATGAAGTTGAAAAAGGAAAGATATGTATTCGCAAAGTCCACACTAATAAAAACATTGCGGATCCACTCACAAAGCTCCTTGAAAAGGCAAAGCATAAAGGTCATGCTTGTGCCATGGGACTTAGATATTCAAGTGACTGGGTTTGATGTTGTATTTTGTATTTGGTTATTGGAACCTATGTTATTTAACTTAATTATATGGTTATAATTTTCATTTGTTCTTCTATTTTAGCATGTTTAAATCCGTGAATAAATGAGTTATTCTAAACATCCGTAGTCGATCATACTTGTGGGAACAATTATGAATGTAAGACTATAATGAACTTGAATTGGTTGATATTCATAAGGTATGAATATAGAGCAAGAGGTTGCTACTAAGATTCATTGATATCTATGGGATATAGACATTGGACTGACCCGCTCTCAATTATTTCTGCATGGAATCTTTGTGATTAGTCATAAGAGATATTGAGTAAAGCCGAATATCATTGTATCCTCAGACCTGAGATACATATTGGGTCTTGATATTCACCAAGTATTGTACTTTGACTTGGTACTTTGTTATTCTGAAATATTGGCAGTACATAAGGCTGTGTTCAGGTATGATATAAGGTGATTGTGAGAGACGTATGTAGCCAAGATGGAATTTGTTCCTCTTATTCGTTGAGAGTTAGATGTCTAAGGCCTGTTAAAGTTAAATCATCAGAGAATGACAATTCTGTGTCTCTTGGATTTAACATGACATCTGCAACAAAAGGATAGATGATTAATTCACCTAAAACATATTCAAGTAAGGTACTTGAAAGGGATGATGTTATTGAATGGCACTTATTCATATACATTAGGGGTAGCAAACCGTTGCTAGGCGTTATTTGCTGCTTGCATCAATCTTATATGAATCTTGTGCAAGTAGGAGATTGTAGGAATTGATCTGCCCAAGATACATATTAAATTGATGTGGCTAGTGTGATATGATCTAAGTCGGGTCATACCCAATAACAAGCTTAACAAACATCAAAAGATAATTTATTTGTTGATAAGATCATACAAATAATAATGACACCAATTTAGAAAATGGTTTTCTAAATTATTGCTTTTGTAAATGAACTTAATTATGTGAATAATTGTTCATAAGATACTGTTTGTTTTTCATTATTTAGTTTTACTAAATGATAACAAATAAAAGAGTGTTTAATTTATAAAGTTTAAAAACTAGTTTTCAACTTTATAAACTAGAAATAAGAGTGTGTTATTTTGTTTAAGTTTTAAAAAAGGGTGGGACCCTTTTTGTCTTGAAAGAAACGGCCACCCAAGGGGGCCAATGGGTTCCATTCCTTTGTCTTGTAAATAGACAAAGCTTAAAGACACTACTACACTCCATCTTCTAGTCAATTCACTCTTGAATGCAAAAGTTTTCTACTCTCAAAATCCCTCTCTCTTTCTCACGGGTTTGATGGAAGAACAAGAGCAGGATTTTCAGCTTTCTAAAGGGTTTTGATTGCTGAAAATTGGTGTCCAAGATTCCTAGCAATCAAGGGTGTTTGAAGAAGCTTGGGGTACAACCTCTTGAGGACTTCTTGCTTGAAGTTTCAGCCACAAATATCATCAATCTCACCTCATTATTTCGGGTTTAGGAAGCTACAAAGGTTGTAGATTCTTAACTATCTTGTGTTCTTTCATTTGTATGTATGTGTATAATGATCCATGGCTTGGGGTTCTTTGTTAAATGGGTTTAACAACTATCTTATTAACATGTTTTAAAATATAAATTCGTTGCGTTTTCATATAAACAAAGTTATATGAGCTTTGATAAACATGTTAAAACCCCTACATTTCTTTAATTGAAGCCTCCTTCCAAGACAATTTAATGAACCTATATTTATGAAATTATATTAAAGAATCTAGTAAGTTATGTTAACTTTTAGAAATTACATAATAGATAAAATCAATTTAAAGTTTCACTCATGCATTTTAAAGTTAAATTTTTAACTCGTAGTTTTTTGATATCTTCAAACTTTAAATATAAACAAATTAGGTATTAATTAATTGTTAGAAATAGATAGCTCGTGTAAACCAACCATCCATCACAACCTTTTAAAAAAAGTTCGTATTTAACTTTAAAAACTGTACCATTGTCAAAAAGAGTTGCATATATATCACTTTCATAATGGAACCATGTCAAAAGTTACATATATAAATACAATTTGCAACCTTCTAAGAAAAATATTGCAATTTTTACTACAATTTGCAACTTTTTAATAAAAAAGTTGCATATTTAATATTTTTTACAACCTTTTATGAGAAATGTTGCATTAAATAATCAAATGCAAATTTTGTGTTTAGCGAAGTTACATTACAGTCAAATGCAACTTATTTAAAAAATTACTTTTGAAAAGTTGCATTAGGCTTATTTTCTAGTAGTGTTTTTAAACTTTTGGACGAAAACAATTATTTTTAACAAACCTTAAGGATGAAAATCATAATTTACTCTAATATTTATAAGAGAAGACAGTTGAAAATAATTATAGTCTTAATACCAAAAAATAATATATAAAAACCAAATCGATAACATGAAAAACCAACATACACTCCAATTCAAAAGTTAGTGGTGAAAATATGTTGCTGGGAAAAATGTTGAAAATAAGATATTGCATCTAACAAAAATGAAAAATAAGTCAAATGAAGGCACAACTTTATGTTCACCACTACCATCTCTAACCTATATGTAACTCTGGACTTTGATCAAAGTATTATTCACGGGAGTTAATCACACAAATGATACTTGTGCTAAGGTTCATTTTTAAATTTGATTCTTAGATATGATTTACTAGAAGTTTCCACATTTAAGTATGTCAAAACATAACAAAATACCTCTAGTTTGAAAGAACAATAACTTTTGTGTTAATTTTTTTAAAAATACCATACTACAAACTAAAGAAAAAATAGGAAAGTCTAAACACTCCCATCTCTCGCTTTCAAACAAGATTTAATATAAAATTAAATTTTGACCCTTCATTTTCACTATCTCTCCTCCATCATCGTGTAATTTTTTTAAGAATGGTCATATTGTCACAACCCAATCGATAACGGAATTATCGGGGTGAATAAATGTGAATCCATTGCTTATAGCATATGCTATTTAATAAATTGAATTGAACTTAAATGCAATTTTCATTAATAATCACTACTCAAATTTCATTACAATCAAACATAAACTCAAAACAACATAATAGTTGTTTTTTATTTTTCTAAGTCAAAGTCCTAATGTGAGCATGTAGAAGTCCATCAAGCAGCATTCTTGAAATCATATGTAAAATAACGAGCCAGTCAAAGAATTAGTCCTTCAGTAATCACATTTTACATACATAGATATATTGAATAAAATGATTTAAACAATTCAATTCTCATGACAATTCATGACTTATAATGCAATAGTGTAACATAAAAAATAAACCGAACACAATTAAACCTAATTACTGTATTGACTCGGTCAGTAGAAGAAGCCTTATGGTTAAGCATGAATTCGGTTTAAATCACTCTCGAATAATCAAATGGGGTGAATTTGTCAAACTAATAGATATATCATTGTTCTCATAGTTTGTATAAATTAATGATTGTGTTAACTTCTAGTTTATCTAACTTTAAACATATAAATGCAAGTAATAACATGGCATAATTAGAATCAAATTTTAATTATAAAAACAATGAATAACAATTGATTGTAAAAGTGTCTGATGACTTCTCGTAATAATTAACACATAAAAATGAGCTATAAATAGTCACTGGATAGATGTAAGTTATTTGACTACTAGAATGCAAGAATATACATCAAAAGTTTTCTCTTGAATTAAATTAAGGAAAAGTGTCTAAATTAGAATAATAATATGATTTGAACACTAGATATTGATTAGGGTTTAAACTTGGATTGAGAATTAACAAATAACTTAAAAATAATGTCCTTGATTTAATATATAACTTGATTAAAAAATAAAATTATTTGATAGATTTAAAAATAATAATAAATAATGAATGAAATAAAATTATGAAATATAATTAATATATTTAATTTATAATGATTGATAAAATAGAGTTTGAATATTAAAGTGTGAAAAGTCATTGTATTTGCAATAAATATTGATTTAAACTAATTTGGAATGTTTAATGTGGAAGAATTTTATAGTTTCTAAAACTTATAAATAAATTTTATAATATTTTATAGCATTTATAATATTTAAAATTTAAGAAAAATAAGAAATTAGAACTTTTAGAATTTTCAAAAATTAAATAATAATTTCTGGGTCAATATTATTTAACAAAATAATTTTTATGTTAATAATAATATGTTAGTTATTTTCTAAATTAAAATTATTTGAAAAATAATGATTTAAAAAGAAGTGTGGGTGGCAAGTGTCAAACCTGGGTCTTCCCTATGATGCGCGTGTTAACCAGTTAGCCAAAAGCTAAGAATCAAATTTAGATCAAATTTAAATAAATTTAAACAGAAGTTAAACTTAGTCCTCAATTCGCATAAACCCTAATCCCAGCTTAATTCAATTGCACATGAAATCGATATTGTTAATCAGATTAACCATAAAGGATCTTGTTAAGCATATGAGTATATAAAGAAGCTCCTAAATCTGAGGGCATGAGAAACGAAAGACAAGGGCATGAGAAACGAAAGACGAGGCCCTGTTGGTGAGCAAATTGTTTAAAGTCGTTGTTGTCAAACTCACCTCCCAAATCACACTGAAACGTTTTAATTTTTTGTTGAATTGAGTGTGTATAAGATTGTGAAACTTGGTGAAATTGGTAAATGTTTCTGACTTAAACTTTAGAGTATACACCCAAACAAAATTGGTAAAATTATCCAGAAGCACCATGTAGTATTTATAGCCAGAGTTACTAAGCACAGGGGACGTCCACAAATCACAATGGATTAAATCAAAAGCACTAAAAGTTTGAGAAACAGATTCATAAAATGGTAAACGTTTGCTGTTGGACTCTTGACAGGACTTACAAACCAATGAATCTAGACACTTACTATTTTTAAAGGAAAACAAATGAGATAAATGTTGAAGCACGTTTGAGCCGGGGTGCCCTAGTCGATCATGCCAAGGAGCTGTCGTGGAGGTAGTGAGAAGACTTGTGGAGGAAGGGGTGAGCGGGTAAAGATCTCCACAGCTATTGTGGCGGGAAAGCAGTTGTCCATCCTTGAGGTCCTTCAAAGAGAAGCCAAAAGGGTCAAATTCAATCGATACTTGGTTATCTCTAGTGAATTTGCGAACAGAGATTAAATTTTTAATGACAGTTGGGGAATGAACAATTTGGTTAAGTTGAAAGGTTTTGGTTGGGGTTTTGTAAAATCCATTACCGGAGCCACTAACGGGCAACAATTGACCATTCCCGACAAAGATTGGACTAACAGGTAAAAAACTAGGAACTTTAATGTTACCTGGATCGGATGTGATGTGAGAAGATACGCCCGAATCCATTATTCACTGTTCCTGATCCTGTCCATGAAGGTGCAACGCAGACATAGCGGTTCCAATGTCTTGAGGTGAAAGGGGATTGAGGCCAATTGTGTGTTGCTGGTATAACCCAAAACCGTGTGGGCTAGTTAGATGCTGGTTTACTGGGCTAGCAGATTGCATTTGAGCCATATGGGCTTGGTGATTATTGAAGTGGGCCTGAGTGGAGGGAAACGGGCCCGACATGGATGGAAAAGGGGCGGATGGAAAAGGGGTGGTGGTGGGGTCCATTGTTGTGACCCGGTACCCCTAAATTGGTGAGTGGACCGCTGATAGTGGGTATTAGGGGTTTGGTGGAATCCCCAATTGTAGCTTGAGCGACCGCCTCCCTGTCAGAGGTGCGACCGCGACCACCCCATCCGCCACGCGCTGCCTTTGCGGGGTCATAATTGGTACCACGATAGCCATTGGGGTAGGGTGAGCGAGTGGTTGCAGATGGTGCGGGGTTAGGAGGAGTCCGATTGGGGTGTTGAGAGGCGGCCAGAACAGTGTCGCGTGCAGGGTTCCGGCGAGCGGCTTGGCGTTGTTGTTCTGCTTCCACCATGCCACGAGCCTTGTCCCACGTCAGCGTCTGCTGATTGATGATGGCACCGACGGTGTCGTACTTCGGCGGAAGGCCGCGAACCATTTGAATTACCAGTCGGCTCTCCGATATAGGTTGTTCGATGTCTGCAAGTTGGTTGGCTAGATCTTTTAGAGTTTGACAATATTCATCGAAGGATGCCGAGGCGGCCAATGTGGTGTTTGTAAACTGGTGCTCAAGGGTGGCTGCCCGGGCATGTTTGTTATTGAGGAAGATCTCTTGGATTTGCAGCCATGCCTTCCGGGATGTTGATGCTAGGGGTTAGAATGAGGTTTATCATGGTTAATTGGTTAAATTTAATGCATTTAATATGGTCAAGTGTAAGAGATTGTGTTGAACAAGTTAACTACGATGATTTGATGTTTTGTAGGTTAAACGCAATCATTTGAGGAGTTTTGAAGAATGCACATGAATGATAATCAAAGATCATGATAGATGAGATGAAAGAGAATTCAATTACGAGAATGTGGCCGCAAACGGGGAGGAAAACGGAGTCCGAACGAAGAAGTTATGAAGAAAACAAGATTTGGACAAAGTTGGTCGGCCATGACTTACGGTGGGTTGGATGCCTTACGGCCGAAACATGCTGAAAAACAGAAGGTGCCCACCGTAACTTACGGTGGGGAGACGTCTTACGGTGGCCACGCGTGCTGAACTCGTTTAAAAGCCGAAAAAATTAGGTTTTGAGGGGATCTCTCATTCTACACTTCCATAGTCGCCCCCTTTCGTCCCCAAGGCTTCAAGAGGCTCCCGAGAGGCGATTTCAAGGCTTTTCAAGTGTTTTTAATCATTCGGTTTGATCCTTTAACATTAGATTTGATGTTTAATTTTGATTTTGATTTGGGTTCTTCATTACCATGTCTAGCTAATCTCCTAGTAATCTTCTTTGGGTAGTAAGGTTTACTACTATGATTTGTTCTTGATGATTTGTGGTTGAGTTAATGTTTGAACACGGTAGTTTAAGCCGAGTACATTATTTGTTGGTTGAAAACTCTAAAATATGTGTGTTGCTTTCAATTCACTTGTTCCACTTTGATTGTTTTGGATTTCTTTTCATCTGGAAACGTTGATGTTGGATGGGATTGAGTAACACAAACATAGGATATGATTCGAGTAGTTCTTTAACAACAGTCGCATTCAATCTATTGTTTTTTACCCAAATCGACCCGTTAAGCTTATATGACTTTTATGAACACTCAAGGCAAATCTAAGTAGTAAACCTGAATCCGGAGAAGATTACCCTTTTACATTATTGTTTACAACTCAATTAATCATAAAGTTCGTCACTTTTCTCGATTAGTCATTTTTATTAAGTTTTGTAATCAAGCTACAAACTTTTAGATTTAAACTACGAAACTTTCCACATATTCCCTGTGGACCGACCCGACTTACCCTAGCTATCTTAGGTGAGTTTGGAACCTTATAAATTGTTTTTGATTAGGCTTGACAAACCGACATCAAAATGGCGCCGTTGCCGGGGAATTAGTGCGCAAAGTGTCAAGTTTAAGTCTTTACTTGTTTAGCTTGTTTTATTTACTTTCTCTTCTTTGTTACGCTAGGTGTGCTTGTGTGTGCAGGTGACAGCTCCGTGCATGCATACCAGGTACGCAAGGAACAAGTCCCCGTTAATTTTTGATCCTGAAGTTGAAAAGACCGCTCGAAGAAATCGAGTACAATCCCGTGCAAAAACTCGATCAAGGGCAGTCAAAGAGTGCAAGATGGAACACAACCCACCACCACCACCAATTAACCAAAATCCACCCAATGACCAACCGCCAAATCCACCAACCTCCACCAAACCAACCAAATGACCCATTACCCTACCCAAATTTGCAGCCACAAGCACAAAACCCAATTGCCCACAACCTACCACCTCAAAGACAAAATCCTTATCCTCAACCAAGGCAAACCCCTATCAACATGGACTCCCAAGACAGAATATGAGACATCAAAGGGGGGTTAATAGGATCGAGGCCGAAGAGGATAGATTTGACAGATTAAGCATCCATACTTGGGATGATGATATAGATGGACGAAGTGATGGGAATGAAGATGAGTATGTTGAGGAGGATATGCAATACTATGAACCTAATAACAACCAAGGCCGATACAGACAGAATGAACAACCGAGGCAATATAGGCAAAATCAGGGCCAAATTCAAGGTAGAAGACAAGGATTGCCTCGGGCAAATCGAAACCCCGGGCTTCAACCCCGCCAAGCCATTGTACAAGGGGTTGATAGCCATTTTCGCCCTACCATTGCTGGAGCTTCATCACCCATAGTCAGGCCACAATTTAGAGGGAAGTCATTTGAGATTAGGTCTAATAGTCTGGCCATTCTTCCTGAGTTTCATGGACTGTCCAAGGAAGAACCCTATTTGCATCTGAACGAGTTTAGTGCCATTTGTGAGACTATTGGGGCACAAGGTTTTACACCCGAAGAAGTGATGTTAGTGCTATTCCAGTTCACATTGAAGGGAAATGCGAAGAAGTGGTTTCATTCCCTACCTGCTGCCAGCATTTACACATGGGAGCAAATGCAGCAGGCCTTCTTAGAGGAATACTATACACCACAGAAGACAAGTGAAGCTAGAACTGCCATTCGTACGTTCAGTCAGAAACAAGATGAGCCATTCCATGAAGCTTGGACCAGATTCAAGGAGTTGTTGAGAACTTGTCCACATCACGACATTCCTCAATGGGAGTTGATTTCTTCATTTTATGATGGGTTATCTGCTGAAGATGTGAGAGATGTGAATTCAACAAGTGCAGGAACCTTCATGACTAATACTGAGGATGATGACTGGGAGCTACTGGAACGGATGAGTATACATTCAAAAAGGCAAGCTCAGTCTCGGAGGAAATCAAGGAATGTGGTTGATGATTCGGATAGAAGGACTTCCAGGTCGGGTCAATCATCAGGTAAGGCTACAGTAAAGGCTACAAGTTCTTTTACTATATGTCAGGGATGCGGTGAAGCTGGACATACTGCCAGAGATTGTCCAGAGTTTGATGAGGGGTTGGAAGAGGTGAATTATGTACAGGGTGATAGGCGACCATACAACAACAACACTAATAACAACACCTATCACCCCGGTTTGAGAAATCACCCAAACCTTAGATATGGTAACCCAGACAACCAGTTGAACCCAAACTTTCAAGGCAATTCATATCAGCAATATCAGAACAGGTCAACAGGACAGGGTGGTCATTTCAATCAAGGAAGTTACAACAGGGTGGTCAAAGGAATTATCAGCATAACCAGGATCAGAGTGGATCAGGAGGAAATTCAGAGCCAACAAACAGGGAATTGTTGGAGTTCATGAAGGAGATGAAGAAATCCAATGAGGTTAGAGACAAGAGCGTTGAAGCTTTATCAAAACAAGTGGGGCAGTTGGCTGAGGAAGTTGCAATTTTGAAGAAAGCCCCAGGGAAGCTACCAAGTGATACGATAATGAATCCACAACATCAAGGGACAGCCACAAAGAACATGAAAAATGTCAACATTAATTCGGTTAGTATCCTCCCCGATTCTAAAATTTTCACTGACGACTTTACTTTTTTATCAAAACAAGTTGCAGGTAAGAAAAATGAAGTCGATGGAGTAGAAGAGAGTGACCCAGGAGAACCCATCATTCCAATCAAAGTAGGAAAGCTTAAGATAAAAAGGGCGCTCTTGGATTATGGGGCAGGTGTTAGTATCTTGCCTGGTGCACTATATGATCAATATGAGTTTGGCCCTTTACAGGAGATTGACACTACCGTGTTGTTAGCTGACTTGACCTGCAAACGTCCTAGGGGGATGGTAAAAGATGTGATCATCAAGTTAGGAGATTTCTACTACTCGGTGGACTTTATGGTGCTTGACTATGCACCAGTGTATTCAAACGAGCAACAAAAGGTTATTTTAGGGCGACCATTTTTGGCAACTGCCAATGCTCAAATCAACTGTCATGATGGAACAATTGATATGACATGTGAAACTCGTAAGTTACGTTTTAATGTGTTTTCCAAGGCGATCACTTATCTTGTTAATGATAAACTTTTTGATACAAATGTGACTAACGTGTGTGTTCCTCCCTACATCTCACATGTAAACGAGCACATAACTTTTGATAATGGTTGCAAGTATGATACGGATAAACAGGTGGACTTGACAGAGTTTGTAGATTCAAAAGAAAATAAACAGCCAGTGATGGAGATGGAATTAAAGCATGAGAAGCCAAAATGGAAGAAAAAAGTTAGTGATCCACCTGATCCTAAAAATGCTCAAGTTAAGACAACGATGTTCGGTCCATGTTTGGATAACGTTAGGAAACCGCTAGATCAACAAAAGCAAACAATTATAGAACTCTCAGAAGGCAAGCACCACTTTCGACCACCATGAGTGGTGACAGGTATGGTCTGGCTGAAGACCTAAAACGTAGCGCTTCCGGGAGGCAACCCGTGTTTGTGAGTTTTTAGTTATTTTATTCGTTTTCGTTACATTTCCGTTGTTTCATGCGTTTGATTTTGTTTTGTTTTGTTCATTAAGCGATCGTATCTCTTTTATCATCAATCAATCAGGTACGTTCCCTTTCCCAAAACCGTGAGTCGAGGACGACTCGTTTCAAACGTTGGGGGTGGAGGTGGTTTACAACGAATGCGTTCAGTGGTTTAACGATAAAGTTTATGGTTAATGATAGTTGCGTATTTGTATTTTAAATTTTGGTAATTAAAATTTTAGTTTTGGTAATTTAAAAAAAAAAAATAATAATAATAATAATAATAATAAAGAACACAGCCGCCGTAAGGCACATTACGGCCGTAACATACGGCCATTCAATTCAAATGGAGCAGGAAGCCCCCACCGTAAGTTACGGTGGGGTGTGTTGGAGCATATATAGTCATATATAGTGTGTCCGTCGCTTGACGAATAGTCTAGGCTTAATGTTATACACCTTGTAAACACTTGAAACTGGGTCATTCGCAGGAGCATATGCGAATGAGACTCAGTCGTACGACTAAGCCATGCTAATGGACAAGTCGTGCGACTGAGAGATGCGATTGGGTCATTCGTAAGACTGAGCCATAAGAATGGTCCAGTCGTACGATTGAACCATACGTATGGTTCAATCGCACGAATGGGCCCAGTCGCATCTAATATGGGCCGAGGCCTATATATACCAGTTTCAATGTGTAGAAACCTAAGGGTTTTTCATAGTGTTCCCGGCGCCCAGGTGCTGCCGGATGAGAGGGGAGATTATGCTCGATCTCCCCTTGCCAAAAGTTGTAATTCTTAAGTTGTAACGAGCTTAAAATCGTTATGTTTTATCAATAAAATCATTTGATTATTGTTCGTACTATTGATTGTCTTTTGGTTGTTTATACTTTCGTCAAGAACGTGCTCGGATGTTCATCGATCCAGTGACTTCACAGGGTGTGGCTTTACGGCATGTTTCGAAGAAGCAAAACAGAAAGTGCCCACCGTAAGTTACGGTGGGCCGGTGGATTTACGGCGGCCGCAAAAAAAAAAAAAAAAAAGAAAGAAAGAAAAATTTGCAACAAAAGGGAAACTAAAAGGGGGTGTCTTGTACAATTATTAAACTCGTTTTCTCTTAAAATTAACACCAACACCTGATCAAAACATCATTGTCTTCACTTTTCTTCACTTTCTTCATCAAAACCTCTCAAGAACACATAATCACCCCAAACCACAACTTCCCCGATTCTTAACCAAATCAAGCGGTTCTTGAGTCTAAGTTGAGTAGTTTTTCGCAAGGAACAAGAATCCAAGGTTAGTCTCTTCGAATTTCAACTCGTTTGTGTAAATCTGTACGTGGGTCACGAACCCTAAATTTTGAAGTTTGAATTTTTCACTCCCGGGTTGATTTTCCGGGTTGATGGGAAAGTTTAAAGGAGATTGAAAGGTTGAATTTGCTTGAAAAACCCATACATTGGGACAATGTATCCCAAGTGTGGGGATGGGGGATTCATAGGTAGACACATATTTTGGAGAAATGGAAATTTGAAGAAAAAAAAATTGAAAATTTGAAAATTTTTTAACATTTTTCTCTAAAAATACTAATCATTGGTTAAGGTTCTTGGCCATGATTAATTCCCCAAAGGTTTCAACCCGGTCGGTTAATGAAAGTTGGAAAGGGAATGCCTAGCTAGGGGTGGCAAACCTTAGGTGTAGTAAACTTGCACATGTCATATCGGTAGCCTAATTCCACCGTTTTCATATGTGAGAAGCCTATTATTTGATATTATTAGATATATTTGCTTGTTTGAGTGTGTAATGATGCAATCTAACGGTAGAACTTGTGGAGTGCGTGCATATTGAAGCTTGAAACCGAGATTCCCATTAAAATGATTGAGGCATTAGGATTAACCCTAGGATATCCCCATAGGACCCACCTATTTAACATTTAACCGTAGTAGCCAATTTTGAGCCTTCTCCCATTCATTTGTTTCACTAAACTTCCTAACCCACTAGTCTTTTGTGTAGCCTATTCATTTGTTTACCCATGTGATGGAACTTGAGTTAATTAATGGTAGTAGTGTTAAGTTTGATTTGATATAATATTTTGAAGTTGTAGTTGGGGATTGTTAAGCATAATAAATCCCGTTATGTTTTGTTAAGTTTTATTCTAAAAAAAAAGAAAAAAAAAAGAAAAAAGAAATGGAAAGAAAAGAAAATTATGTCAAAATAGTGAAGTTGAAAAACGGAAGTATTAGACATGACAAGAAAAAAATTGTGCTTTGGAATAAAGTGTAGTTAAAGGGTTTGAAGTCATTGAATAAAGTAGTTAACTCAAGTTTTTCATCACTTTAGTCACTTATACCCTAAATTATCCCTACCCGAACCTAAGCCTAACATTACAACCTTTGAAAAGCCCTCATGATTGGTGTGCAATCTCGTGTTAGTGAGTGGAGATTTGATTGTTTTACAAGTCTATGCTCACTAGTTTTCATCATTGCTTGAGTGCTTCAAATACCGGCACATCTTTGTTCGGGCCAGAAATTACACCGAGTGGAGAGTTTTATTGTGAGGGGTATGATATGTGCAAGGGAACCACCTAGAGTTTGAGAATCTTAGTTAGGCAGTCCAGCGGGTTAGAGGTTTGTGGTTGTTAACGGGTCATAGTTGCTAACTTGGGAATTAGGTATGCCCATGAATCTTAATCGAGTTTGGTATGTGTGCGTCTATGTGCTCACCTAATTTTTGTTTGACTAGAATTCTTGATTCTTAAAAGCAACCTCGCTTGAGGGCAAGCGAGAAACAAGTGTGGGGATGTGATGCTAGGGGTTTAGAATGAGGTTTATCATGGTTAATTGGTTAAATTTAATGCATTTAATATGGTCAAGTGTAAGAGATTGTGTTAAACAAGTTAACTACGATGATTTGATGTTTTGTAGGTTAAACGCAATCATTTGAGGAGTTTTGAAGAATGCACATGAATGATAATCAAAGATCATGATAGATGAGATGAAAGAGAATTCAATTACGAGAATGTGGCCGCAAACAGGGAGGAAAACGGAGTCCGAACGAAGAAGTTATGAAGAAAACAAGATTTGGACAAAGTTGGTCGGCCATGACTTACGGTGGGTTGGATGCCTTACGGCCGAAACATGCTGAAAAACAGAAGGTGCCACCGTAACTTACGGTGGGGAGACGTCTTACGGTGGCCACGCGTGCTGAACTCGTTTAAAAGCCGAAAAAATTAGGTTTTGAGGGGATCTCTCATTCTACACTTCCATAGTCGCCCCCTTTCGTCCCCAAGGCTTCAAGAGGCTCCCGAGAGGCGATTTCAAGGCTTTTCAAGTGTTTTTAATCATTCGGTTTGATCCTTTAACATTAGATTTGATGTTTAATTTGATTTTGATTTGGTGTTCTTCATTACCATGTCTAGCTAATCTCCTAGTAATCTTCTTTGGGTAGTAAGGTTTACTACTATGATTTGTTCTTGATGATTTGTGGTTGAGTTAATGTTTGAACACGGTAGTTTAAGCCGAGTACATTATTTGTTGGTTGAAAACTCTAAAATATGTGTGTTGCTTTCAATTCACTTGTTCCACTTTGATTGTTTTGGATTTCTTTTCATCTGGAAACGTTGATGTTGGATGGGATTGAGTAACACAAACATAGGATATGATTCGAGTAGTTCTTTAACAACAGTCTCATTCAATCTATTGTTTTTTACCCAAATCGACCCGTTAAGCTTATATGACTTTTATGAACACTCAAGGCAAATCTAAGTAGTAAACCTGAATCCGGAGAAGATTACCCTTTTACATTATTGTTTACAACTCAATTAATCATAAAGTTCGTCACTTTTCTCGATTAGTCATTTTATTAAGTTTTTGTAATCAAGCTACAAACTTTTAGATTTAAACTACGAAACTTTCCACATATTCCCTGTGGACCGACCCGACTTACCCTAGCTATCTTAGGTGAGTTTGGAACCTTATAAATTGTTTTTGATTAGGCTTGACAAACCGACATCAGATGTTGGTTCGTCAAGAATTCGTCGACAGATGTCGTCTGCAACTGTGCTGTAGATCCATTGGAGGATGAGGGCATCAAGCTCCGCCCATGATTCGTATGCGGGGTCGTCTTTAGACGGAGGTTCGGTGCCGTCGATATGGGAAAGCAGTTTGTAGATGGTTAGGTGATTTCGGAAGAGTTTGACCCAGTTGGAATACGGGGTTTTCTTGCCATCCAAGGTACGAATACGGAGGTGGACATTATTGGCTGTGAAGGCCGGATGTAGAGTTGGTTTTTCGGTGGTGATGTTTGAGGAAGAAGGATTGTCACCCTCCGCCATGGCGGCTGCCGGATTAGGGTAACGATGAAAAATAAAGACTAGGCTCTGATAACCATATTGGATTGTGAATTGATGATGTTTTACAAAGGAGATACCTCCTTAATATAAAGAAGCTCCTATCCTCTAAACAAGGAATGAATACGTGAAAACAGGAAACCAAACAAAGACCATAAATATCAAATGATAACTAAATAATAATATCCTCTAATAACTCATACTAGTGTTGAAAACAATTACTTGATTTGGTATAGATTTGATAAAAACAGAGTTAAGAATAATCGCGACTGAGGTTGGTTGAGTTCAAGATGATGATGATGATTTGATTCGATTGGTGACTTGCGCAGCTTCTAGAGGTGATATTGAGTAGAATTCCTCAATCAGTTTTAGTTTAATATGTGAAGAGGATTGATCTCGACTTAGTTGCAGGTTTGAAAGAAGATGATGATCAAGAACCGTGAGAGAGAGTGTTTTAAGAGAAATTGGATGCTCGAATAGGTTAAAGGAATCGAATGTAGTGTTTACCCTCGTTTATATAGTCTCAATTGAGGCTGTTTCATATGGAATGAGTTATGACTTTAATTCGGGTGTTTCAGTCCGATTTATGAATGATTTAAGCATTGAAGGGCAAGATTGATTGGAGTATTACTATCACCATGATTACAATTGCGTTTTAGATCAGTTGTTTAATTCACCATGATTACAATTGCGTTTTAGATCAGTTGTTTAATTCATTGGATTAAATTTTGAATTAAAATGGATTTTGATTTGGATAGAGATTTAGTTACGAGTTTGATCAATGATAATAGACAAATTGATTCAACTTTGAACAAGTTAAGTGTTCGAATCATGAAAGCCATTTCTCATCGTCGTCGATCGCCATTACCACTCTCCACCCTCTCACTAAAAACAAATTTGTAACCACTATCACCATCTCACCACCATCTTTCATATCAAAAAACCAATTAGGGTGTTCTTCTCGTCTTATACATAATCACTCTACCACCATCGACACTGATACGCATAAAGTGATGATCATAGATGACAAGGAAAGAAGGGGAGATGCTGGTGCAGAGATTGGCGATTACGTTGACGTGGTGACTTGATGATTACAATGAGATTATTAGAAGAGTGGGTAGGTTTGGCCAAAAACGATACCCAGTTATTTAGCAACAAAGAAGTAAAGTTGGTTGGTCATGGGACCCAATTTAAATTATTAACTTTTCATTGATATATATCTTTTTAATTTTACAAAGAGGTATGATAGTTATTTTACACATGTTGGATAGACAATGTTAACCACCATTCAAGTCAAGGACATTTTTGGTATAACTTGACGTACTTGGTGATAAAACTTGTAAAAAATGGTACTCGTGGACTAAACGTGTAACGGGCCATGCCAGAATGACCATTTTTGTAATAAACTCTTAATACCTACACTATTATCTAGTATTATTTGGCTGTAAGACAAATAAAAAACATGAGCATATATGAAAAACTAGTATTAAGAATCATGCGTTGCTACGAGAGCATAAAATCATGAAAAATACTAACGTAGAAACATTGAGATGACCCCACGTGCCGATGCGAATGTTAATAACTTGCATGACTTTATATAATAAAAGAGAAACTTGGACGTTGTTAATAACATTCAAAACTTTATACAAAAAAAACAACGTGATAGGAAAGTAAAATCGTAAGAAAAAACTAACGTCAACACATCGGCGAGAACCTGGACGTTGAAGGTGTGTTGATAACACACGTAATTTTATATAATAAAAATGAAACATGGATGTTGTTGACAAAATTCTTAATTTAATATAAAAATGAAATGCCACAAACTTGACGTTGCAACAGGATAGTATAATTAATAATGTTCATAACTTTTTGTAAAAAAAAACCTGTACCTGAATGTTGATAATTATATATGATAATTATAAACAAATTGGAATGAAAAATAAAAACGTCGATAAAAATAAATGCTTATAAATATGGATATTATAGAACATAATATTATAAAATTTGTGAAAGGAAAAAAAAGAAACTATAGAAAAACAGAAACTTGAATAATCCATGATAGTTTTGTACATTTATGTTTTGATTACTTTTACATCATGATGCACCAGTGGGTGAACACACACGGTGCGGCGGATGTATAAATATTTTTAGAACTTTGTGTTTTTAGCTAACTCTTGTGACATCCGGTAATTTTCCGTTACCAAACTCCGTTAGTTCCGTTAAGTTTTGCATACACATGTCGTAAGCACACACTAGTTGTCGTTTGACGTTGGTGACCTAATAATAATCAATAATATTGAACTAATAATAATCTAGTGGATTAGATGGTTATTGTGTTATACTTATTTGTTTACGCGATTTAAATGTTAACGATGAATTTTATCGCGTAACGTGGAAACGCGTGTGTTAATTCGTATGTCTTGTGTTTTTATAAAATAAAATATATAAGTGTTATCATTAGTTCATATGTGCATATTATTAAGTTAAAAACACATTACAAGGAGTTTAAGGACTAATTGTTATAGAACACAAAACACAAGGGTTTAAAGGGGTATTCTTGTAAATTAAACTAAACAAAACAAACCCTAGCCCCCACAATGTCACACCCTCAAAATCCGCTAACGGGGTTTTACCGTCAGGCGTGTGACACAACCAGGATCTCAGATAAGCATCAGTTACACCAAACGACTCGATAATTACAAATCATATAAGTTGTTTAATTTTAATGAAACAAACCAAATATATTTAAGTTGTGCGGAAGCGAAAACAGGAAAACATTTAACAATAGTTTTGGAACACGCAAACACGCGTCCAATTCAATTTATGTAAAGTAAATGCTAATTAAATCTTGAAAACAGTTTGAGATGAACGCGGAATGACATGTAGTGGATGCTGTGCTCCTAGACGTGCCACATCAATGTCCTGAGAGAAAACATGCAAAAATCTCAGTACAAGACTGGTGAGTTCATAGGTTTATCAGAAAACAGTAAGTATCAGTAATGAAATCCCCAGATTATGTAATCCGATAAGTATCAGTAACGAAATCCCGGATTATGTAATCCGATAGGTATAATGAAATCCCCTGATTTATTAATCCAATAAGTATAATGAAATCCCCGGAGTTATTAATCCGATAAGTATAATGAAATTCCCGAATTTAGTAATCCGTCAAGTATAATGAAATTCCCGGATTATGTAATCCGTCAAGTATAATGAAATTCCCGGATTATGTAATCCGTCAAGTATAATGAAATTCCCGGATTATGTAATCCGTCAAGTATAATGAAATTCCCGGATTATGTAATCCGTCAAGTATAATGAAATTCCCGGATTTTGTAATCCGTCAAGTATAATGAAATACCCGGATTTTGTAATTAAAGCATACAATGGGTAGCTAGTCCATAATGATAACTATGTGTATAAATCGCGGCCGAGCTGACATGTAATCAAATAATAAACCAGGCACGGATGTGGATCACACACCACAACACTTGTAATTAGGCTAACCGTTCACCCGTTGACGAACGTTGTGCTAGCGCGACTAGCCCGGGTGGGGTATGTCAATCCCAGTAGTACTACTAACAATTACCTCGCTAAGTCCATATTAACGGTCCGTTGGGCAAGTATAACACCATAGTATCAAGTATATGCAGTATTACAAAAATCCAATGAAATGTACCGTTTTATGAAAACAGCATGTTTCTCTCTCCAAAAGAGTATATAAGTAAAAGTGGGGCTGTAAACTCACCTTGAATTGATGTAATAAAATGAACGGAAGCTTCAACGAATAATGCATGACCAAACACGATCAACACCTATTATTAATTGTAATTAAGTTTTTAAAATGTGTTCAACGCGAATAATTACATTTGGTCGGATTCGGGTCGGTTCGTTTGACACACATGATTTGATATACCAACAACACCATGTATTAATAATATTTCCAATATTGATATTAACAATAACAATGGTATAATTATAATGATAATAATTATATTTGTAATAATTTGTGAAATTATTACATATAATTTCTACATTTATCATAATTAATCCATAATTAAAATAATATAATGTTTATTAATATCTTGATGATTATTGTTTAAAGTCTATTTTTATAAAAATAACTATTTATAACATTTGTAACAATTTTTAAAAATATAAATAAATAAGGTTTTTAAAGAAATAATTTTCCATAAAAATTAAATAATTTCTAAAATTAACAAAGTTTATAAAAACTATTTTTATAATTTTTAGTAATTTTTCTGTATTTTTAAAAGGTTAAAAAAACCTAAAAATAAAAGAGGGTGCCCGGGTTCGAACCCGGGACCTCTTGGGTTGCATGTGGACAGGGGACCGGTGAACCAAGGCCGCAGCCGCATTATGATCTGATTTCAAAATCTTTTAAACACTTTAACCTTGTTTCCCCCAAATCCGATGAACCCTAATTCGAATTTGAGCCAAATTGAGCACCAAATTGATGTTGTTAATCGAATTGATGTTGGGGCTTTTGTTCCCCAACCAAAATCGAGTGTGTGTGTATGATTAATTACCTGTTTGAAACTTAGATCGATGGGAACGAGTTAGAAACAAGCCGCGGCAGAGGTGGTGATCGATGGTTGATCAAAACTTGATGGAATTCAAATTAAACTTGTGGACAGCTTCGTGTGACAATAACAAGTAAAAGCCCTCATTCAATTTCGATTAATGATGCACAGAATATGGAGTTCGACCAAGTTGCAGGTCGATGGTGAAAGTGGTGATCGAACTCTATGATGGTGTTCGTTTTATACCAATTTGGTTTCGGTGGAAGATTAGAAACGACAAAAGGATCATGAATATGCGATTTCTTTTGATTATTAAAGTGTTTAGTGCTCGATAATGGTTAAGCTTTCGGCCGATAGTGTGTTAGGTGATAAACGCATTCAATCGATTGTAATATTCATATTGATGTGGGTCATGTGTTCGAATCACCCACGAGAAGGTGTCGGGAGCTTTTGATTGAGTTAAAACCGCGTGATTCTCGGTATTGGGTCTCGCCGGAGACTCGCCGGAGACCGGCTGGAGGAACAGGGCGACGGGCGGGGGTTTGGGCTGTGTTTTTTAAAAAATTACACAAATGGTCCCTGTGGTTTACTATGTTTAACATTTGAGATTTAAAGTTATGTTTTAGTTTTATTTAATTTACAGATTTAGTCCCTAGAGTTTAAAATTTATTTTACAATCAAAAATTATTATTTACTACTTTATTTTCTCATTAATATTATTATCATTGATTTTGATATTATTTTTATTATCAATTATTATTATTATATTAATAAAAGTAATCTAAAATCACATAAATAAATCACGAAATTTTTTTTTTCGGGTTGTCACATCATCCCCCTGTTAGAGGAATTTTCGTCCCGAAAATTAAGATGTACTGGCAACATCCTTGAACAGGTTGGGATGCTTGCGCATCATTTCGTCCTCTCGTTCCCAAGTGAACTCAGGACCACGCCGGGAGTTCTACCCAACTCTGACAATCGGAATCTTGCTATGCTTTAGTTGTTTAACTTCCCTATCCATGATTTCCAGAATATAATCTCGTGATAAGGTGATAAGACCAACAATGATAAGAAAGGTTATCCGTCGGAATTTAAGAATCCCAAACGTCACCATATGAAACGATCTTAACGCATATCTTGTGAATACGTATTTCTCCTTTGACCAACCATCGGTCTAAAAATAATACGCTATGCGAAGATCTTGGAATAGTTCACGACAATGGTTTATAATGCACCAATTATCATCATGACCTCTAAGATAAGAAGCATTTTAGTTGAAAGGAAAGTTAAACAGGAGATCCATAGGATCACGAAGATTAGGTCTTGTCACTTGTGAAGATAAGACACTTGGACACATACCAAGTTACGTCTTTTCCTTTAGACCAAACCCATGTCTACAAGTTACGAAGGTTTATGAACCTTTATATCCATATCACAATGAGGATAATAACGAGTCTTGTTGTTTAAATCCAAGATAGAATTTTAATGATTTTCAAGGTTAAGGATTCAAAAGCGATTCAAGAAGTGACTCGAACAATAGGAAAGATATTGTAAACATGCTTTGCAAGGTAGCAATATTTAAGTACGTTTACATACGCAGTTTCAACAAACCATAAGCACAGCTGAGAACGTTGTATGACTAGAAAGTCATGAACATAAGTTGACAATATCTTCAGCAAAGAGATTGTTTAGGAAGGCTACCATCGTACAATCACGTTTTGATGATAGCTTAAAATGAAAGTCGATAGATAAGGAATAAATGATTTCATATAGCTAGGTCAAAACATGAGGATAAAGGGAGATAAATCAATTTAAGAAGTTAAGTGCTCCAAGCTTAGAATAAAAATCAACCTAAAGCGATTGGGTCTCCTTTCAGATTCAGAGATCATGCTTTGGTTTGATAGGTCGAATCACCTTCTCCTGACGGACTATCTTGGTTTCCTTCTTCGATAAACAATTCATACGGTATTAAGTCTATGTCAAGGTCATGATCTTCGTGTACTTTTGTGTAACCTCTAATTATTACCATTGGTCATTTTAACAGAGTAAATAATTTCTAAACAACTAGGGTTAATGCTAAGTTAAAGAATAATTCCAGAAGAATCCAAGCTTATTATCAATCCTGGTATCAAATAGATGTGTAACTATTGATGATAAGGTACGTACATGTAACAACATTTAGTCTTGTCGAATGTGGTTTGCTTCAGTCGTAAATGTATGACCGCGTGATGTATTACTTTGACTTATATGACCTTTATTTCCATAATTTAATTGTTCTTACTTTCTAGCTATAGCCATTTCCTAATTCTAATTGTTTCTAACTTGTCCTGGGGTCCTAATCGACCTGGGGCACACTTATGGTAATGGTCGGAACTCCAACCTTCTTTCTACTACTCACTAGATTTTCCCAGTGTCCTTCCTAATTCTATTTGGTCTAATGTCATAAGGTATGACATCAGCTTTGTCAATTCAGGGAGTTCGTTAGTATAAAGAGCACGACCTAACACTACTATTGCACAATTTTAGAATTACAATTCTAACTTTTGCATTTTATTCCTTAGGTAATAGTACTCAATCACCAAGGCTTTGAACTTATCTTAAGTCATTTGCATCAATTGAACTTATCCTGTTTGGACTTATCTTAACTTAGCTTGAACCTGGGTGTTCCACCAGGTTAGTGCCTTGCCCCGTAGTGAACATGTGGCATACCTGATTCATCAAATCCATGAAGACAGCTGGTGCGTTGGTCAACCCGAACGGCATGACCAAGAACTCATAGTGTTCATATCGAGTTCTAAATAATATTTTCGGTATGTCATCTTCACGAACCCTCAATTGATGATAGCCCGATCGAAGATCGATCTTTGAGGAGTACATTGATCTCTGCAACTGATCGAAGAGATCGTCGATCCTGAGAAGGGGGTATCGGTTCTTAACAGTCAAATTGTTCAATTCCCGATAATCTTGTCAAGTACAGAGTGTTATCCATGATTTGAGTATCAAAGATATGGTTATTAACGAAGAGTTAATTAACCGGAGTTGTACAAAGGAAACGATTGAGAAGGAACTTACTTGGTCAAGGAGCGATCGAAGGAATCTATGTACAATAATCTAAAATCCGATGAAGTAGTATTATTAGAGTATGTCGCGTCTCTTGTCTACTGATGTCGTATTAGCCGGTGTTTTTGTCTTTCTAGACTAAATCCAACAAGTTGTGAATAAGGGCGCATATAGCAAATGCGACATCGACAGACGTATGGAATAAAAGTTGGGTTAACAACATAAGTCCTTAAGAGAGTTTCTTATAAAGCCCTTATTAATCCAAAATATAAGTCAATCAAATAATGATAGGATGTGATTATCGAGGGTCTTCTCAAAGTACTAATATGTGATATATGTAGGATTCTATGTGCCCAAGACACTTAGAATATTGATGTGGTTAGTATGTTATGATCCAAGTCGGGTTATACCCAATAACAAGCTTAGCAAACACCAATTAATATTTAATTGATGATATGATCATGCATTTAATATTTACACCAATTTAGAAAATGGGTTTTCTAAATAAGTTGCATATGAGATGGAACAATTTATTAGGATATTTTGTTCAATAATATTATTTGAAGTGTTATTTAAATTAGTTATATAACACCAAATAATAATAAGAGTATACAACTTATACAATTAAATGGTTAATTGTATAAACTAGTTACAACACTAGACAATATATGTATGTGTTAGTATTTGACATTTATAAAATACAACCACCTATTTTATAAATATCAAATACTAATAAAAGAGAATAGAAATCCTTCTTTTTTAGCCCTTGAAACCGTCCACTTCCATAGCATGCTTGTGCATGTGGTTGTGCATGTGGTTGAATGTTTTATTCTCTTGGTAAGACCAAGCACACACATGCTCCACTAGAAGAGATTCTCTTGGACACTCACATGCATTGTTCCATTGATAAGAACACTCCATGCACTCTTGTCTACCGCTAGTAACTAGAATAAATACTCTCACATTCAGCTCACACAACACATGAAAACAACAACTAAAATTCAGCTCTCCTTTCTCTCTCAAATGCTACGGTTTTGAGCAGCTGTGCAGGAAGTTTTGAGCAGGGTTTTCATGTTCTTGAAGTGTTCTTGTGTTGTTCTTGGAGTGCCCTAATAACAAGAAAGGTTCTTGCATTCCATGATCATGAATCTCATTCATACATGCAACTAACAAGAAACAAAACTCAGCTCTCTCTCTCTTTCACCCTACGGTTTTAACAAGCTGAAAAAGAGGGGTTTTCAGCAAGTTTCAAGCTGAGTTTTGAGTTGTACTTGGTGTAGAATCTTCCTAACAAGAAGGTGTTTGCAATGAGGCTTGGGGTATACAAGCTTGAGGACTTCTACTCTTGAAGTCTTGGCCATTTTCAGCATCATACAACATCATTTCTGTCGAGTTTTGCTGCTGTAAAAAGGTAGTAATCACAGCTCTATGTAGCTGTGATTTTATGTAGTTTTACATATGTTCATAGCTTGTGGAAATGGCCTCCCCACAAAATGTGGGGGAAAGACCGCGTACATCTTCCCTTAAATGGGACGGACCCTCCCTGGACCCTGCGAAAACGCGGGAGCTCTTTGCAGCACCAGGTACGCCCTTTACATATGTTCATAGCTTGTTAATTCACATAAATGATCCTTTGATTTATGGGTTGTTTTATACACTTGAATGGTCACTTGAAGAACATAATTTTCAGCTTATAAACATGGTTATAATGCTTTACTTCCGCTGCGTTTTCAGAAAGTTTAAGAGGTTAAACTATGATTTTTGTTTTAACAAACCCAACAATATAATACCCACAACGTTCTTAAATAAGTATACCATAGATAGTTTGTAGGACAGGCTATGTACTCATAACCAATAATGCACTTAAAGTATTCAATCAGTTCCTTAGTTACTGAAATGCTAAGTGTAGGAATGTCTCTTAGAAGATAAAATTAATGTCATGATTGGAAATATCATGAAGGCTCTAAGTAGGACAGGACTTAAGTAATAGCAAGTGTTAGTAATGTTTTGTTACCCTTAACAAGGACTTACTAGAATTATGATCCTAGCACCCTAGGGTATAGAATAGAAAACTTGTAATACTCATGATCGTTACTTCTCCCACGTCCACGTCCTCTTCCAGGCATTCTTTAAATTACCAAATATCAAAAGCTATCATTCGTATGAAAATAGACCTTTTGTCTTGAAATGAAAAGGAAGAGAAATTCAAGGATTTAAAGAAACAGACAAGCTAGAGAATCAGTCCGAATCCGTGGGATTAACACAAATGTCATGGTTTGAATTTCGTCCAAATTCAAGGTAAGGGTGAGCATTCCTACAAGTAGAACTGATAGATAGTTAGTGGCTATGTTCTATGAAGACCGAGACTTTCTTGCTCAAGGTGTAGGAATAATGACTTATACTGATTACAATGTTACCACCCGACCAGCTTCACCGGACTTAGCATGCACGACAAATTACAATTACATGTGCACCCGTAATGGTAAGTTGCTTTGCATGATCACCCCGGTTCCTCCTATTAGGTTAACATATCTTGTTAAGTACAGTGGTCATCAATGATAGAAGTACCAAATATGTATGTATTATATCGGGGTCGATCAATCAAAGTATACGAAAGGATCAGTAAAGTTTGGGAATCATTGACACGCCAAGGTAATTTGACCCATTTGCCTTAGAGACCTGTGTATTGACCATAGTTTATCACTCATCCCAGAAATCCCCAGGTAAGCATACCAGGTCTCATAATGAGATTTATGCGATATGCTTGCCTTAGCCCGAGGGCCTTTTGCCAGGAAATCCAGAATACGGGTGTCTATGCATCACACAAATCAGGAAGCACATTCAGGCGATGTCAAATGCACACAAACTCTCCCGTGACTCACAACAACTAGGAGTCACCATCCCGGTAGCCATATGCTCACAGGGATATGTTAAAGCAAAAATTCTTAGGCAACTAGTTTAGTAGGCATAACTTAGTAATCTATGTGTGTGTAACTAATGCAAATCCAGCTATAGTCTAAAATGCGATGCAGATGAGATGCAAAGTTCATTTTAGTTCGCTATAACTAATGCTCTGATACCAATCTGTCACACCCTTAAAATCCGCTAACGGGGTTTTACCGTCAGGCGTGTGACACAACCAGGATCTCAGATAAGCATCAGTTACACCAACGACTCGATAATTACAAATCATATAAGTTGTTTAATTTTAATGAAACAAACCAAATATATTTAAGTTGTGCGGAAGCAAAAACAGGAAAACATTTAACAATAGTTTTGGAACACGCAAACACGCGTCCAATCCAATTTATGTAAAGTAAATGCTAATTAAATCTTGAAAACAGTTTGAGATGAACGCGGAATGACATGCAGTGGATGCTGTGCTCCTAGACGTACCACATCAATGTCCTGAGAGAAAACATGCAAAAATCTCAGTACAAGACTGGTGAGTTCACAGGTTTATCAGAAAACAGTAAGTATCAGTAATGAAATCCCCGGATTATGTAATCCGATAAGTATCAGTAACGAAATCCCCGGATTATGTAATCCGATAGGTATAATGAAATCCCCGGATTTATTAATCCGATAAGTATAATAAAATCCCGGATTTATTAATCCCATAAGTATAATGAAATCCCCGGATTTATTAATCCGTTAAGTATAATGAAATTCCCGGATTTAGTAATCCGTCAAGTATAATGAAATTCCCGGATTATGTAATCCGTCAAGTATAATGAAATTCCCGGATTATGTAATCCGTCAAGTATAATGAATTCAAATTAAACTTGTGGACAGCTTCGTGTGACAATAACAAGTAAAAGCCCTCATTCAATTTCGATTAATGATGCACAGATATGTTAACCGGCCGGAGGAACAGGGCGACGGGCGGGGTTTAGGCTGTGTTTTTTAAAAAATTACACAAATGGTCCCTGTGGTTTACTTTGTTTAACATTTGAGATTTAAAGTTATGTTTTAGTTTTATTTAATTTACAGGTTTAGTCCCTAGAGTTTAAAATTTATTTTATGATCAAAAATTATTATTTACTACTTTATTTTCTCATTAATATTATTATTATTGATTTTGATATTATTTTTATTATCAATATTATTATTATTATATTAATAAAAGTAATCTAAAATCACATAAATAAATCACGAAATTTTTTTTTTCGGGTTGTCACACACAACTCCCCCCACGGTCGCGACATTCATCCCCTCTCCCTCAAACCTGCGATTTCAGCCAAATACAAGCCAAGAACTCATGATCGATTACAAGCACTAGAACGCGATTTGGATCTCCATTAACAAGTATACACGTGAATTGAAGGTTAGTTTTTATGTTTTGTGGGTTTTCTCATTACGTCCGAACCCTAATTCGTGTATGGAGTCAAAATTGTCGATTATTGTTGTTGTTTGATGATGGTAACATGTTAGTTGGTTGTATGTATGTTTGTTTAACGTTGATTATGCATGAATGATACGTATATAATGAATGGATCATGAACTTTGAGTCTAGATGAGCCCTAATTCGGAATTGGTGATGATTATGTGGAATTGATAGTTGTTTGATGTTGTTGAGATGTTAATTAGTTAGTATGAATGCTACAAAACATGAATCTTGCAAGAAATTGATGAATTGAGAGCTTTGTTCATAGGTTACTAATAATAGTAACTTTATTTTGCATGTAGTGTTGAATTGGTATTGTATTGATGTTATGGATGTGTTTATGATGATGATTAGATGCTAGATGGTTGATAAGAATGCTAGAAATCTTAGGATGGATGTTGTTGTTCATATCTTGCCAAAAGTAGAAACTTTTTAGATATGAATTGATGAATTATGTTGGTTTGATGTTGTTGATCATGTTTGGATGTTGCCATGAACTTGAAATAGTATATTATTAATGAATTATATATACATTGGGTGTCTAGTAGATTTTGGGATGAACTTTCCCAAAAGGGAAACTTTATTTTGGATGAACATTGGATATTGGGATTTGGACATGCTCATGGCATTAGGATCATGCTAGAATGATTGTTATGGACGCCTAACGTGATAGAACTTGTTAACTAGGTTGCATGGAATGTCTATTTGGTTATTGTGTGATTTATGTACTTTGATGATCATGTATGGATTTTGTTATGTTGATTAGTAACTAGGACATCATGTTTGGGACTGGAAATCAATCATCTTGATGTATGTGGTATGTATTGGGCATATTGAATGTGTTGTGGTTAGTATGGATGATTATTTGGTAAATTATCTGTTTTGACCCGTATATGCTAATTCATGGTTATAGGTCATATAAGTAGGTTATGCATGATTTGACCTTCATATGATGCATTAGTTGTGTTATGGATACACTGAGCATGCTAGATATTAAGGACTTACCTAACTTGTATGATATTTGCCTAGTATGATTATCTAAGCAATGCATTGGGAATGTGGCATCATATGTGATTCATTAGAATGTTAACCATGTATAATATATGATTATGTATGTTTAAATGGTTTACAACACATAATGTCACCAACGGGTCAAACGGGTCAACTGGGTCAAACATGTCTATTCTTCTAAAACTTTAAGTCTTGGTTGTAGTGCACTTAGGGTTTCACATATTCTCTGTTTACACATACTCATGTACTACATGATCTAGGTAACCTCTGAGGGTTGACTGCCCAATTGTTCTTTCAAGTAAACTCTAAGTACTCAATACGCGTATCAGGTGAGTTCATGCCCCACTGTTTACTTAATCTCTTTTGGGGGAGATAGCATACTGGTAACTTTTTAAATGCTTTATATATTTAAGATGTGTATAATATTAATATAGTGTCGTTTACCATGATGAAGTCCTCACACTTTCGAATTGTTATATTGAATAGCGGGGAAACTTGGGTAATACTACTGGGTCTGACGAGCCCCACCTGTGTGACTCGAGATCAACCGGGTGCAATTTGTCCTATGAATATTTGTCACAACATGGTAAATCGTGACAGGAGGCAAACATATCACAGTCAGCTTCAATTGCGAAATCACTATGTATTAATATTTATTTGTTAATGGACTAGCTATCTGTTACAATACACATGCGTATATATATCACAATTGTTAAACTGTTATGTTTAAACGCAAACTCTTGAACTCACCAACCATTGTGTTGACTTTTTAGTATGTTATTCTCAGGTCGATAATCCAGCTTGCCGGTAGGAGCACAGCACAAGTCAGCATGCATTCTAAGGATTTAAATTACAAACACAATTACTCGTCTTTTAGTTATGGTTTTCAAATATTTGGTTGGCGAATGTTTTGCCATGTTATACATTTTTATGTTTTGGGTTTGTCTTATTTACAATACGCTTTCGCACGATTTTAAAAGTTTAAACTCTGGTTTGGTTTATGTTAAATATGGCATATAGAGTCGTTCCAAGTAACTATTGACTGTGATCCTGGTTTGTTCACACGCCTCGCGGTAAAACTCCGCACGTGGATTTAAGGGTGTGACAACTCTCCCTTATTGTACTAACTAAAGATTTAAACCGGCCGGTTCAACTGGGTGGTTTAACCGAGAACCACCGGTACCGTCATTTCAAAAACTAAAAAAGACATTTTTACCTATTTGATTTTATGTTTAATGATATACAAAAAGGTATGCACGTGAAACACAACTTTTTTTTAACTTTGAGAAACAAGCTCCTTATATAGGAGTTGAATACAGCTTTGGTTTCTCTACACAATCGATGTGGAAGAAATATTGACTATAGTAATTAGGGACAACGGGAGAGATCAAATGAGAACTCCTTTTTTTTAGAACTCTAAGTCTAGTAATCAATGTGAGCCACTAGTTTTTAATGACAAAATGGTAAATAATGATAACATAATAAAAAATTATAAAATAAAAAATAACATAAAAAAATACACAAAAATATTTTCCTTGTTTCGCTCTTTCATAAAAATATAAAAAATTATAAAAAAAAAAAAACTTGTTTTTTACGAAATTCGTTATATACATGTGTAATACCGGATTTGCACATGTGTAAATGACGGGTGGATGATTTCTATATATACATATATATATATATATATATGTATGTATGTATATGTATATATATATATATGTATATATATATATCAATATGGTACACGTTGGAAAGACAAATAAATACTAAAATTAATGGTGAAATTTATAAAAAAATAATATCGTGAAAAAAGTTATAACCGTTTTTAAAAAAAAAGATGAAAATGACATTTGACTTGCATATGATGTTAATGTGTGACATTGTAGAATTCTTATAAAAAATGATGGTTTTCAAGATAACCCTACCTTTAGGGACAAAATTATAAATGTAGAACTAATTATGTATCAACACTTGTATGAAATGCAACCACATGTTTCTTACGTGTCTTAAACTTCTGAGCATAATATGTGAGATCCCACGATGCGGCAGGGTATAAAAGTTTGTAAAACTTTGTATTTTTGGCTAATCATCCCTTGTTGTGCTAACATATGATTTAAACCAGACCGAATTAGACCGACCAGTTTAACCGACAACTGCCAATCTGTCATGTTAACAGGGACTCTGGGAGAACTGAGTTCAAACCCAACCAAACCAAAGATGGATCAAAAGAAAATGAAAAAAAGAAGAAATAACACTTTTAAAATTTTAACTGGAATTGATCTTTTTCACAGCCTTACACAACAAAGAATGCGCAAATCATGAGTTTGTTTCTCCTCAAGTCTACGTATCCTCTTTTATAGCTGTTGAACTATCATTTTGTTCTTTTGTTTGATCAATATGAGATAACAAACATATCTATATTACTATAGGAATGAGAAAATTTGTAAGTAACAAGTTGTTTATGCATAGTCACTTTGTACCAAATGCAATAACATTGTTCTTAAGGTCTTAAAAATAAATTAAAATTATAATGTTGTCTAAAAAGTTGTATTATATGGTAGTATAAATAGATTAATATAACCTTAAATGTAATAGTCATACTTTAAATTTAGTTAGGAAATGATGGAGTACAAGCATTTAAAGCTTTAAAGGGGTATAATGAGAATAAATCTTATGACATTACACATTAAAGCTTGTAATTATTCATTTGTTATCTTAAAATTAATGTAAAATTACAAATTTACCCATAGGTTATCTATTATATAGTAGTAGAGACTAGAGATAAATCATTTTGAAAAAAATTTAAACTTAGAGTGTATAAAATAAGCACATTCCAATAGTATATTCATAACTTTTAAAATATAAAATTTTAAAAGTTATAAGAGTAAAACAAAAAATAAAACAGGTTGAGTGCGTCGTAAGTTTTAAATATTCTAGCTGTGGGTCGCCGGAAACAATCGACGATCATAACAATTTGAAGAAATTATAACACATTAAAAACCTGAACATGGGGTCCCTAAACTCGTACCTTACCAAGAAAATCCATTCAACAATTCATGTTATATGGCTAACGAACCAAGGTGATGAAGAAGCGATGTTGTCATGCGTATGGCGGTTGCTGCATAAGTCGTTGGAACGAATTAGAAACTCAAATCATGGCATCATAATACCAACAAGTTTTAAAAACAAGGTTTAATGTTAGGTACCTGGTGTTTTTATTCGGAATCGAATCTCGAGTCGGGTTGTATACGTCATGCGTAGATGTAGTGGATGAGCTTGACCCACACTATAGACGGGCGGGTGGGTCAAGCTCATCCACTACATCTATTACCTCCAAAAGATTAAAAACATTAATTTACCTCCAAAAGTTTTACAAATTATTTCGATTTCAGTTCAAAAGTCTCATTAGTTGTTTCAAACGTATCCAAAATAATAAAACTTTTGGAGTGAAATTGAAACAATATATGAAACTTTTGAAGGTAAATTGATGATTTTAATCTTTTGGAGGAAAATGGTTGCTTTAGTCAAACCTTAGGGAGTAAAATTAAAATTAACTGTATTTAATATTAGTAGCTTTTTCTTTATCAATTCTTATAAATTTAAATAATGTATAATATAAAATAAAATGAACTTATAAATAAGAACTTTAGTTAATAAACAAATCATAATGAATATGAAAGCATCTATAAACATCCGAAAAGTTCTTTGTATATAAAATTTGATGTTCTGTTTGTAATTTTACCATCATCGTCTAATATTAATAATTTTAATTCATGTCTACTTGTAACTAGAGATAATACAATATAGAGCTTGAATCGGTGCCAGAGACCAAACATGCAATGATTACATAAAAGTTTGGACTATCTTTATGATTTTTAAAGTTTAGGGACCAAACATGCAATTTGATTAAACCACTGGGAGCATTTATGCAATTTTCTCTTTTTATTTACCAAAAACATTAACCAATTAATGCTTATATCAATTAAAACTAGATCAAAGTTTCATGCTTTCATAAATAAAAATATAAATTAGTCAAATTGATGTTAAAAAACTAAAATACTAAAGTTTATCTTGAAACTAAAATCAAAATCCTTTAATCGTATGTATCAATGCTACAATTACAATCGAGATTTGTATATATAAGCATTGAATAGAGACTTTGCAGAAGAGCTGTTATAATTTAAAACTTCGGATGTAAATGATATTAAACAGATCAATGAATGCGTAAAATGATCCGTGAGTTGAACTTAAAACATAACGTAATTTGGGGTAAATTGAAACCATGATATGCTTGTAAACTAAAAAAGATATGAAATGGTTCATCTTTCTATTGAAAATCAATATCATAATTTGGGGAATCGAAACCCTGAATTGATTATTTGAGACCCTTGATTTGATGAAATATATAAATCATTTCAGAACAGAAGACGCGTATGGAATTTTTCTCATTTGCATAGTATAAGTGAATTAGAAAACCTTTAATTACTTGTTTGAATAAGCAAGAATCCATATGTTTCAATTCACAATTTTAGTGTAATACAACCTTTAAAAACTCATTATATTATCTGTTTGGTAGGGATATAGTCAACTTGTTCTTGGGGTGAGAAAACAGTCAACTATAACTTGCAATCTATATAAAATAATTTAATAAAATGAGTGTTTTCAAAAATATCTATCAAAATGGTTTTTTACTTAAAAATTAATTTTTCTTATTCATAATATGATTGGATAAAAGTATGTATATTTTTAATAATGTTATTAAGTAGAATTAAAAGGAGAAAGTGTAAATAAATAAAAACTAATTTAGCATCTCTTATTATTTTAAAAAATATTTATAGTTCTTTTTATAAAGGTTTTCTTAAAACCTTTTCAATAACGTTTTCTCATAGAAAATAATAATACTCTTTCGTGTTCTTATATAAAAAATATATTTATGAAATTAAATGTTTATGTAATTTTTAAAATTATATATTATATAACTAGTTTATCTTGCGAGCCAGCTCGATCTCGACATATGAAGCTCGGGCTCAAAACCATTTATTAAATGAGTCATAAAATAAGTTCGAGCTTGTTTAAGCTAGGCTTAGTTAGAGTTTTTAGCGAGTCGGTCCCGAGTGGCTCCCGAGACGGTGTAACTCGTTTCTCCCCTAATAGTTGTTGTAAGTGTATTAACAACATATATGACATCGGTAATTGAGGATTACATTTGTAGTTCCTAAAATAAAATAAAAATAAACCATTAACTTTCTTTTTGTTTCGTCATGATATTTATATAAAACATTTTTAAAAATGCATTTTTTAATTGTACAAAATAGTTTTTTCTTATTACATATTTAAGCTACTTAAAAATTTTAATAAACTACATATTTTTAAGAAGAATAAAAAAACAAATATGCCTACTTTTGTGTGAAATTGAAACAAAGTTATAGTGAAAAAATTCAACTTTTTATATGAAAAGACGATTTAAAATTAAGTCTGAGTGAAGTAAAAAAACCAAAATAAGTTTTTCTAAAACTTTCTGTTCTTGATTATAACATATGAAGCAAATGATTTTACATTTTATTAACCTTTGTACTTGATTTTTTTTAAATAATATTATTTTAAGTGAAATAAATTTAACCAATATCATCATAGTGAAAAAAAAACACATTCTTAAACACCTATTATAGTAAATAAATATTCTATATACACTATTTAAGGAAAAAAAATTCACTTTGTAATTATAACAATAGTTGATTTTATTCAAATGAATTATGTCCAGAAATAAGGATGAAACATTTTTAGGCGGAAAATTCAATGAATGGATGCCTAAAAAGATAACACATGACACTAAAGGTATTGTTTTATTAATAAGTATAGATTTAACTTAATTTAAACTTTTTCTTTTACAAAAGCTCAAGTTAACTACGTAACATGTACTTAAATGTTTTTTTATTATTTTGATTATTATTTATTGATTTACTTATTTATTCTTTATTCTTTCTTTTATCATGTATTATAATATTAATCTCTCAACTTTTAAGAAAACTAACCAAATCCACACAACAAAAACTAATAAGTTTTAAACATCAGTGTAGTATAAAGTAACAGTTTTTAGTTTTTTGTTAATCGGTCCAATTCGATCCAGAAACAAACTTTCAACCTTCTGAACTATTCTTTCACTCAATTAAACCAAGATTACTTCAATTAGCTCCAAAACCAAATAAAGTCATAACCAAAAATGATCTAAGCATCCATTGTTTATCCGACTTCAAAAACCGACAGCTAAATCAATATATACAGTGCGCGTCAAACACCGAATCAAGTCACAGTACTAGAATCACTCTAAACCTTCACAATCCATAGTTGACCTAAACTACCATCAACTAATTAACACCTCAATGATCTTCCATTCATGTTTCTTCATCTATCAAATCCATTGATTGAGCCCCATACCAATTGTAACGGACCACATTTCATCTAAATCACTCGATGTCGATTGAGTTATGAATTACAAATAGGAATGAATGCAACGCGTCATTTAAAAATGAATTCATAGATTCAAACAGAAGAATGTAGCATAACACACGAGAGTAAATAAAGTTTTCTGATTATTATTCACTTAGGTGTGATTATTATTCACATAGATTCAACATTATTTTTTAAAATAATTAAAGTTGAATTTTATTGATGTAAAAAAAAAGACAGACTATACAGGTTACACGACTTGTAACATCACATCATTCAACAAACACTTGCTAATCACTTCTCTGACATCAATCACTTCTCAAACATCGACAAGCAAGCTTTAATTAAATGGAATACAAACTTTATAGTAAGTGTGGCTAAATAAAACATCAATATGCAATCAAAATAAATCACTAATTAATTGTCGTATCATTTGATTTACAAGGATGTTGTATCCTTTATTTGTAGGATGATAGCTATCCCAGAAGAGGTACTTGAATCATCAAGACATGTAGGTTTCAAATGGTTACATAAAACAGCAACCTCTACATTGCCTGTGCCACAACAACCTCTATCCACAACTTCGAATCCTGAAGTATAAAAGAGTGAACTTGTTAAACTAAATAAAAGTTAATTAAAAAAGATAACCACCATGATTAAAATTTATAGATATAATATACCATATTGGAGTGGGTTTTCAATAACTGCAAGTAACGGATTGTATATGTCTACTAACGCGATCCTGGATTGCGCAAGAGTGCTTTTAAGGTATTCAAGTTCTTGTTGCAACTTGATGTTATATATTTGTGCTGCTTGGTTGTACTCTTCTACACACAATCTAAATCCACCACCACCACGAGTTCTTTGTGACGGCAAACAACCTATTGGTGGTACACCAAAGACCCCGATTCTTCGTGCTCCAAGTTTGTATATATCCTTCAATGTTGTAAAAACCGAAAAAAATAGATTTGTAATTGAAAACATAAGTGAGAATACCATTAAAATAGGAACTAAACACCACTACGTACCTGTATAAACTTGGATGCAGATGATACCATAAGATCAGCATAAGATGGGATATCATATTGTGATCTCCTAATGCCAATAGTGAAATAAGTATTAGCAAGATCATCACTACCTGCAACCACCAAGAATAAGCTATTTCTAATATGAATCGTGTTTTTTCTCCAACTATTATCTTGAGTTTCTCAATGTATTCTTCGAATTGTTGTAGCTGATCCGCGAATGACAAAACAGCCTGATTCATACGATGTAGATAAACTAAATCAAAGCATCAACATAAGATGGTACTCATATAAAAATAATAAAGGTATTAAGTTCAAATACAAACTTCATAAAGTTTCATTGCTGACACTAGAAAATAGAGGGTTTACAACCCACATGTAAATCCTTGACCAAAAAAAAAAAAAAAAAAAAAAATCAGATTGCTCGAGAGGCAAATGTTCTAAGAACTTAATGGTGTTTACCACTATCTTTGGAGTTTGAGGATCATATCCTGAGCCGCCAGAAGCAAAGCTTACACCAGTTAGCAACTCTTCATCATCAAGGGATGGATCAAGGTATGCTGGTAAAAGTTCTTTTATTCCAAGTTCGTCAACTGAAAAACCAAAGAAAATTTTACTACATTTTGGAAATAGAACACGAGTCAAAAATTTTACTGTTTTTGGAAAAAGAACACGGTTCGAAAAACACCATTTCGATTCGATTCGAAGTTTTTTTTATCAAATTCGAATTGAAATTTGAATTAAAAATATACATACAGTGTTATGTATGTACATATAACGTAGTTATTTATTTTATATTTTATATATATGAATTATGTATACATATATTTATTCAATTATATGTTTCATACTTTTGTATTTCTAAACTAATCACCTAACCGTGTTTTCTTCTTTAGTTATTGTATATATTAAAGGACATTAGTTTTGAAAATAAAAACAAATTAAATTCAAATTTGTTTCACTTTGCATTCGAATTTGACAATCAAATTCGATTCGAATCAAATCGAATGTGCTATTGAATTAGAATATGAACCGAATCCTTCAATACTAAATCAAATTTGAATCTAGTGTCCCAAAGCAATATTCGAATAATTTGATTCGATTATTAGAAAATTCAAAATTGATTTGTTGAAAACCCGTAACGTACCCCTCTCCATGTTCACTTGTGGCATCATTTATTCAACTTGTCAAATCAATGATATTTCTTATATAAATTTCTATTTTAGCCGATGAGATTTGATGAGTTTAACTCTTTTTGTCCATAAAAGAACTGTTTGACATATTAGATGCTAAGATTGTAAATTGTAAGTGTCTTGATCCTTAATACTTAGGGGTTGTTTGGCAACATCTGATTGAATAAGTGCTGAATGAATAAAGGGTCTGAACCAGTAAGAGGTCTGAACCAGTAAGAGGTCTGAACGAATAATTGTGTTTGGTTGTAAAAAAAGGAAAGTTTTAAACCACAAACACCACAACCACAAACATCACCAGACCTCACTCTCGTCTCTCTTACTTTCGTCTCTCTCTCTCACTTTCTTTTCTCCCTGTTAAACCACAAAGACCACAACCACAATCATCATCATCATCCACCGCCACCGCAAGCACCACCGCCGACCGCCACCGTAAGCACGCGTCGCCGATCGGTTCTCTCCTCTCGGTTCTCTCCTCTCGGTTCTCGCCGATCGGTTCTCGCAAGCACCCGTCGGCGACCACCACCGCAAGCACCCGTCGTCGACCACCACCGCAAGCACCCGTCGCCGACCACCACCGCAAGCACCCGTCGCCGACCACCACCGCAAGCACCACCGCAAGCACCACCGCAAGCACCACCGCAAGCACCACCGCAAGCACCACCGCCCGTCACTCCACCTTCACGTCTGACCACGGGTCAGACTATGGTTGAGGTCTGACCGGGTAGGAGCTCCAGTCAGACGTGATCTCCGGTAAGAGGCAAGCAACCAAACACCCCGGGTCTGACCGAGCTCGGTACACCCAAAACAAACAGCCCTTACTCTATTTGTTAATCTACTAATTGCAAGACTAATTCAATCATTTTACTCTTAATGGACTATGGGTGGGAAAGTGGTCTACTGCAGCAACACCTCTTTCTTTCTTTCTTTTTCTTCTTTTTTTTTCTTCTTTTTTCTCTGCTTTTGCTTATCATATTCGCCATCAAGTTCACGATCTTGATTTGTATGATGAGTATTAAAGATTAGGGTTTTAAAGATTTGGATTCAGAATTTTTTTGGAGTTGATGAGATTTGAAGATTAGAGTTTTTTTATATTTTAATTATTATTAATTTTAAAAAGCTACATAAATAGCCCGTAAACTATTGAATTATGTTATGTAATTTATTATTAATTTTAAAAAGCTACATAGAGATTAGGGTTGTGCTGGGGACACCGCTGGGGTCTTTGGTAGTAGGCCGGTTCAAACGGTCACGGTTAGGGCTTGCGGTCACATTTTGGCCCCTAACCGTGACCGCAAGGGCTTGATTTCACGGTTTATGGTGGTACTACCCCTGACCTCGTGACAACAAAACGACAAAATGGCCGGATAAAGTTGAAAAGCGGTCACCAAACCGTCACGGTTTGGCCTAACCGTGACCTCTAGAGTACGAGGTCTCAGTTTAAGGTACAAGGTAGACGTGATTTTGACAGAAGGGCCGGGAATCGCGCCACGAACCGTCACGTGGAGGCCAAACCGTGACGGTTGTGCACCAGATTTTCACATTAAATACCTTTCCTTTTTCAACACTCCGCATCTCATTCAAATTTTTTTCATCTCCACATCTCATTCGAATTTTTTTCATTTGAGATTTCATTCTCTCCAACACTCGAGATTTTTCAGCCTTCGTCATTCCAAAAACACGTTAATTCGAAAACAATGTTGGGTTCGGGAGATTATTATCAAAAGCCGAAGCTTCCAGATTTAAATGAGGTGCCACATATCGAAGATTCGAACCAGGTTGAACTAGTATATGTTTTATTATTACTTATTATTTGGCATATCTAACTATTATCTTTTTAGGAATATTACGTATACGGGAGTCACCCTCCGTGGGAAGAGGAGGAAACAACCCGTCGAACACATTTGCTCAAGAGGCGTACAACTCTTTATTTGGACCGACAAGTTACGGTGAAGGGTACAGATATCCCCCTTTCAATTCTTACGGGCATGCCCCGAACACGTACCACTCACAAACAGAGCTGGATTACGGACATCCCCCGTACCAGTCAAACTAGAAATTACACATGTGTCGGATACTTTTAATGGGAATGACACAGATGAGAGTGACGGTTCGGTTCACCTCAAAGAAAACCATGGGGACACCGCGGAGCATGATGGGGATGAGGATCGGATAAGAAATGCTACGGTTTCTTATAAAACCGATAAAGTACGAAGAGTTTTTATTCTTTTGTTTATTTTTTTTTTATTTATTTTATATATTGTTTTTATGTATAGCTTTATTATTTTTTCAGTATTTGATTCTCGTGAGGACTTGGAGAAGTGAGCTAAAATGAGAGGACGCGAGCATGGGTGCGTCATTGTGGTGGGTCGGTCACGAAAAAAGGATGTGGAACTATTATGCAATCGTAGTGGTGAACTAAATTCACTGGCACAAGTAGACGTACTGTGAGCATAAAGAAAGGATGTCCCTTTAAACTCGTAGGGAAGTACGTAGGAAAGAGTGACAGTTGGATGTTAGAGGTGAGAAACGAGACGCATAATCACGATCCTGTTATGTACGAGGAGGGCCACGCTCATCTTAGGAAGATGACCGCCGAAGAAATTGATCTTGTCGAGAAGTTACACAGACAGCACGTGCGGCCACGACATATCTATTCAGCTGTAAGGGAGCACTTTCCCCACAGCGTCTGTGTTGTTCAAGACATATACAATCTGATGTTGAAGTTTAGAGCTGAGGGGAGAAAAGACATGACACCAATGCAGGAACTTGAAAACCTGCTACAATCTAAAGAGTACGTGTATGAAACACGAATGAATGCGAATACTAAGGCCGTGGAAGATGTTTTCTTTTGTCATCCTATTTGTATAAAATATGGCGCGCATTCCCGCACGTGATGTTGATAGACACGACGTACAAGACCAACATGTACAACATTCGTTTGTTCAGGTTATTGGCGTTACGTCGACGTCGAAGTCGTTTTATATTGCGCATGCATTTATATCGAGGGAACGGCAGGACAACTTCACATGGGTACTGGAGCGGATCAGAGATATGCTCAATGGGTGTGTGGAGCCCCACGTTATTGTCACAGACAGGGACCTGTCCCTGATGAGCGCGTGTGACACAGTGTTCCCGAGTGCTACTAAAACCTATGCAGGTGGCACGTTAGGGAGAATATCAAAAGACGGTGGAATATCCTTTTCAAAGCCGACATGTGGAAGGATTTTTCATACTGGTGGAAGACCTTGTGTTCGTCTCCCACAGAGACATTGTACGATTAAAATTGCAGAAAGATGGAAGAAAAGTTAAATGAAGATGGTAAACGTGGTAAGAATTTTATAGTTATTTTTACTCTAATAATTTATTTATTCATTTTATAAAATTTATTATTTCTTCAAGAGGTATGGGAATATATTTGGAATAATTGGTTGGTGCCGTACAAAGAGAAAATTGTTAGTTGTTGGATGTACGACCGCCTTAACTTTGATGAATTTACAACTAATAGGGTTGAGGGCCAACATGCCAACTTCAAGAGTTACCTCACAGGGACCAATAATACGTTGCACACACTTGTCGGATATGTTTGTGACCTCGTGCGCGGCCAGGAGATTGAAATTCGTAAAACATTCGAGGTGTCCCGTGTGAAGATTAAAAAAGACCATCGACTGTCATTGTTTTCAAAATTACATTATAAAGTATCCGTTTTTTGCCTTAGCCTCCTTGAATCAGAGTTGACGAAAATGGAAATGATTCAGGAGTCTGGGGGTTTATGTGGACACCAGTTGTTCACGTCCATGGGCTTGCCATGTGCTTGTCGTTTGGAGATATACACCCGAGAAGGTTATATTTTTCTTAATACATTTTTTTATTGTTGTCACACGATTGCATATTTTTCACTAATAATTTAACATTTAAATCCAGTCACAAGTATTCCACTCGATGCGGTAGATCCATACTGGAGGAAGCTTGATTTCGAGCCAGCGTACGTAGCGCCGCCTGAACCCCACTACAATGTGAAATTTGATGACTTGAAACAAAAGGTTATGTCGTCTCCCAATCCTCAAGTAAAGAAAAAATTGTTTAACAAAGTATTTGACTCTTTGTTTAAGAGCAAGTCAAAACTTAAAGAACCTGAGGTGCGTCATGACCGACGTGGTCGTCCAAATATTAAGGAGCAACAAAGAAGAGCGGACTCCAATACATCACAGTATGAGGCTGCTAGATACAGCTCCTATACTTCCTCACAACAAACTATGCCTGACCCGGCGAGGCATAGCTTATATACCCCTCAGTTTAAAATGCCCAACGACCGTTCTAATCAGGCAAAGGCTGCTTCAAATGTACCGATTACGGGAGCTGCCCTAGGGTTTCCTTTAATATTGAAACCAAAGGACGTGATAAAAGTTATGAAGTTTAAGGATCAGCGGCCCCAGTGGATTCACCGGTACGTTTCGACTATAAAAGATGTGCGGCCTGACGGTAACTGTGGTTTTCGGGCGATCGCGGTGGCTTTAGAGAAAAAGCAAAATGAATGGGAATGGGTTAGGCGTCAAATGTTGTCGGAGATGGACAGAAACATGTGGTATTGGCGGAGCATTTGAACCACGAGATGCCTGGCTATTATGATTCTGTTCGTAATAGCTTAAATTGGTTTCGCACGACTCAACCTGCACCCGATACCCATTGGCTAACTTTTCCGGCCCATGGACTCGTAATTGCGGAAACATTCACTTGTATTGTGTATCTTATTTCTTCATTTGCCAGCCAGACATGGTTCCCGCTGAGAACAGCCCCAGAGCCATTATTCACCTATCCAGTTGTCGCACTTGCTCATGTTAACCAATGTCACTTTATTTGCATATAATTGGAAGGGGATTACCCAATGCCCAGTGTGAGCTATCATTGGCCGAGATTTGCATATCAACAAGCACTAGAATGGCAAAATATGTATGAGGATCGTATAAATAATTACGTTAGAATAACGGATCGTCATAGAGGCACCAATGCCTCTTGTAAGTTATCATTTTCCGATACTTTATCATATTAATGAAGATCCCTTTATTTGATGATGATGATGATGATGATGATGATAAAAATAATATTACAAATAATAGTAATAGTAATAGTAAAATAATAATAATAATAATAAATAATAGAAATAATAATAATAATGAAAATAGTAATAATAGTAATAATATATAATAATAATAATAATAATAATTAATAATAATATATAATAATTTAAAGTTAATAATAATAATAATAATAATAATAATAACAATAATAATTATAATATTAATAATATTAATAATATTAATAATAATAGTAATAATAATAAAACACTAAATCAAACAGGAGGATAAACTGTCACGGTTTGCCCAAACCGTGACGTTTAGGGTTTGGCAAAGGTCACGGTTAGGTCTAACCGTGACCTCTTTTCCGGCGCATGGCACTTGTTCGGCCGCATGGCACTTATAAAAGGTCATGGTTAGGGCTTGGCAAAAGGTCACGGTTAGGGCAAATCGTGACCGTTTGCCTAACTTTTTTAAAGTTTACTAATTAAATAATTTCATAAAAAATACCTCCTTGAACCGGTGGTAGTGGGTTTCGAGCCCACACCACTCCCCTGTTGCCCTACCGTCTTAACCGGTCGGGACGGGAGTGGTTCGCTGACAGATATAGAAAACATATTCTTTTAAAATAAGATGGACGAAAAGGTCACGGTTTGGGCAAACCGTGACCGCTTTTCTCACAGGTGGCGTTGTGGAATGAAGCTGTCACAGTTTGTTGACACAAACTGTGACGTGGTGGCCTAACCGTGACATCTTGTTGACAAAGAGGTCACGGTATGGTCTAATCGTGACCGTTTATGGAACCCTAATCCCACACGTTAACCGTTTATAATCATTTACGTATATCGAATCCGATTTTTTTTCATGAACATGCTCACACATCAATATATATATAAAATAAGAACAAATACACTTCGTAAACGTACATACAAACATGCGTACGTGAACAAACCGTGACGTCTTAATGATATCCTAAACAATCTTAACGGAAACATATCAACATATATACACCTTAAATTTCGTAAACCAATATTCAAACATACATAATAAATTCTAATAATTATAAAAATAATGATAAATAATAATAATAACAATAATAATAACAATATACTCTAATATAAATAAAAGTTTAATAGTAATAATTTTAAAGTTGATAATAATAATAATAAAAGTATTATTTTGTATATCCAGAAACTATAAAATAAACTCTAATAATAATAACAATAATGATAAATAATAATAATAACAATAATAATAATAATAATATAATCTAATATAAATAAAAAGTTTAATAGTAATAATTTTAAAGTTGATAATAATAATAATAATAGTATTATCTTGTATATACAGAAACTACAAAATAAACTCTAATAATAATAAGAATAATGATAAATAATAATAATAACAATAATAATAATAATATACTCTAATATAAATAAAAAGTTTAATGTAATAATTTTAAAGTTAATAATAATAGTAGTATTATTTTGTGTATTCAGAAAATAAAAGGTTACGGTTAATAATAATAATAATAATAATAATAATAATAATAATAATAATAATAATAATAATAATACAAAAAAAGCAAGAGGTCACGTGTAGGCCAAACCGTGACCTCTTGAGATATTTTTTTGAATTTGATTTCCCCTCGATTAGTGCACCTGCCCTCGAGCACCGTGTGTGTAAGAGGTCACGTGGAGGCCAAACCGTGACCTCGTATCTGTAAGAGGTCACGTGGAGGGCAAACCGTCACCTCATGGTTACTGGTTTCATCTTCAACCGTTCGCACACCCCCATTTCACCATACATTCACCACAATCACCACCATTTCACCACAGATTCACCACAATCACCGCTAGCAAACCGTCACCGCTAGCAAACCGTCACCGCCTACAAACCGTCACCGCTAGCCCTCCCCGTGACACCACCTTTCACCACCACCACCACCGCCGCTCACCATCTTCCACCACCACCGCCGCTCATCCACCATCTTCCACCACCACCGCCGCTCATCCACCATCTTCCACCACCGCCGCCGCTCATCCACCATCTTCCACCACCGCCGCCGCTCATCCACCATCTTCCACCACCACCATCTTCCACCACCACCATCTTCCACCACCACCATCTTCCACCACCACCCTCTTCCACCACCACCGCCGCTCACCACCACCACCGCTCACGCTGCACCACCGCCGCTGCAACACTGCCGTCGCACCACCACCGCCGCCACATTATCATTTTCGGTACGTAATTTACAACTTTAAACCGTAGTTGTAAACATAGATTTGATAGATTTTCCCAATAGATTTGATAGGTTTTCCCAAATAGATTTGATCGGTTTTCCCGTAAAGATTTGATAGGTTTTCCCGTATGTGTAGCGTAGTTTGTCGACGGTTTATTATTATTATTAGAAATAATAATAAATAATAATAATATAATAGTTATAATAATAATAGTAATAGTAATAATAGTAATACTAATAATAAATTATAATAATAATAATAGTTATAATAGTAATAGTAATAATAAATAATAATAACAATAATAGTTAAATAATAATAATAATAATAGTTATACTAGTAATAGTATAATAATAATAATAATAATAATAATAATAATAGTAAATAATAATAATAATAATAGTTATAATAGTAATAGTAATAATAGAAATAATAATAATAGAAATAGTAAATAATAATAATAATAATAGTTATAATAGTAATAGTAATAGTAATAATAATAATAATAATAATAATAATAATAATAATAATAATAATAATAATAATAATAGTTAAATAATAATAATAATAATAATAATAATATAATATTTATAATAGTAATAGTAGTAGTAATAGTAATAATAATAATAATAATAATATTAATAATAATAATAATATAATAATAGTAAATAATAATAATAATAATAGTAGTTATAATAGTAATAGTAATAATAGAAATAATAATAATAGAATAAATAATAATAATAATAGTTATAATAGTAATAGTAGTAATAATAATAATAATAATAATAATAATAATAATAATAATAATAATAATAATAGTAATAGTAATAATAATAATAGTAATAGTAATAAGAAATAATAATAATAATAATAATTAACCTCAACCATTAATTTTATAAACATTGTAAATAATGATAAATACGTTTTTTTTTCGCAGATATGGATGCCGGCGACGCTTTTATTCCCGGCATTGATGACTGCCCGACGCTGCAGTTCGAGTAGGGGACTACACCGTATGAGCGGTTCAGGACCCTGAGAGCACGAGTGCCGGCACCGGGGACCGTCCTGTCGGAGGACTTCTTACAGCTCGTTGGAGAGCGGGACCGTTTTTTTTATATTATCGACGAGGACGGCCCGTGGGAGCAGCTGTTCCGGATGAGCGACGATGCCCATCGAGAGCTGACCGTGGAGTTCTACTGCACCTTCGCATTCCGTCCACGTGAGCAGGGACTTGCGGAGCTGGACGAGGACGACATAGCGGACGGTCGTGCGCCCGCAGAGGTTGCTTTCCGGTTGTTCGGGGCCCTCCGCCGCATGTCCCTTAGGCGGTTCGATGTCGTCAGCGGCCTCTACACGGAGGTGGAGGTCGGACAGCCGATGTACACCACGGCCTTGATCCGCGGGGCTGACGACTCCAATCAGGTCTGGTGGCCTGCCATTGGCGACGGACCGTACGGTGGTGATACGAGGTCATCTCATATACGAGACCCTCTGTATAGATACATTCACCGACTCATCGCCACGTCCATCACAGGTCGTGTGGCGGGGACCGACAGGGTCAACGCCGCCAACCTTTTCTTTCTTCGGTGTGTACTCACACACCGACACTGCCACCTCGCGCATGCCCTCGCTGATTATTTTGCTAGTTATTATCATCGGCAGTCGCGAGGGGCGTTAGTGGGCGGGAACATCGTTTCCCGGATCGCTCGGGCTAGGGGTACGCACACGCCATGTCCCAGCTCCCGCTACCTCCGACTCCTGTGCGCGTGGCCGACCGGACCACCGCCACTGGGATGAGGATCGTTCGGAGGTTCCCCGACGGCACGTGACACCTGCTCAGTAGATACCATGAGCTCGTGCCATGGGTGCCTGAGCCGTTGGTGGACCCCCCGAGCTGGCGGGGGCTAAGGTCCACCTTCAGGATGCCCACGAGCCCCTTGGCGGCGGGGAGGATCAGCCCATTCCCCCGCCGCACGACCAGGACCCGCCCCAGCATCCTCAGCGCGTGTACCATGCCGTGCGATTGCCTGCTCATGTTCTTGATATGCTTCAGGACACACGAGACAGGGTCACGAGGCTGGAGGATATGACCAGGAGGCTGGAGGATACGACCACGAGGCTGCATGATATGATGGACTGGGTCGTCCAGCAAATGGTCGCGGACTATGCCACCTCGGGTACGCCGTTGTTGTCACATCCACCGAGGCGGTTAGACCATGACGGTGCTGGCCCTTCTGGCGCGGGCGGGTCTGGTCAGGGAAGTGATCCGGGGATAATGGATTAGATAGGTATTTTGTTTGTATTTTTTTTTTTGTATGTAAAAACTCGTTGTATATATATATGTGCAGTTTCAGTTATGATGACTTGTATATTTGGTTGTGTTTGTTTGGTTGTGTTTCTTTGTTTGTTTGTTTTATATTTGTAATGTTGATATGTTAATTGTATATGTTTGTTTGGTTGTGTTTCTTTGTTTGTTTGGTTGTAATGTAACTGTAAAATAACAAAACACAAACTCGTATGTTACGATTAGGTTAACCGTGTGATAAAATAAAAATAAAAATAAACTAGTATGATTACATAACCGTAGGCACATTTCAATATTAAATAATGAATGTAACTCCATAACCGTAGGCACATTTCCCACTCTCATACATACACATACATACACCTATGACCTATATATACATCATTATTACTGCAGCTTTCACTACTTCAATCAAGATCATGACACACATTTGTAATCAAGAACCATTTCAGTCGTCGTATGACATGATATCATTAGCTACTAAAATAAAAATAAAAAAAATTACTTGTAATATGATAAATTAATAATAACACAAAACACAAACTCGTACGTTACGATTAGATTAACCGTTTGATAAAATAAAAATAAAAAGAAAATTAAAAAAATTTAAAAAATATGTACAAAATGTCACGGTTTGGCCAAACCGTGACATATTACACCTCCAAAACCCTAACTGTCACCCCATTAATTACACACCCAATAATTGCAATGATCCCGAGAACCTAACGTCACGGTTAGGTCTCACCGTGACCGCAAGGTCCTACACCCGACCTAAAGGTCACGGTTAGCCCTAACCGTGACCGTTTGAGGTGGTATACCCTCAAAAATGAGCGGTGTGTGCAGAAAAACCCTTAACATATATATCCCCTTAAAAGTAAAATGACTGAAACACATTTACACTTGATAAAAAATTTAATATCACTAATATTAGGGATCAAATTTGTTACTAAAATTCAACTTCATTGTCTAATAAGTTAAAAGATTCTTTTTTAGATTGAAAGAGCTAATTAAAATAAAATATATGGGCTAAAACTATAATTTACTCATTTTCTTATGCGTTATTAATGTTGTAAAAGTCGCTAGGCGCTGTCAGGTCTGTCGACTGGAGAGTTACGAGCACTCGTTCTAGGCGGGAGTACTCGGATATAACAATTTATAAAGAAATAATTTTTAGAAAATTCTACATATATCAAATGTCATAAGTTCGCTAATATCTATAACAATACATGTGAATATTAATAAAAATTAAAAGATAGATTATCAAATACTAGAATATTTCAAAAAATTAATATTTATTTTATAATATTATAGAAATTGTAATCATTGAATAGTTTTCTTTCAAGGTATTAACATAAAAAAGAACAAAAATCAAACAAACCGAGTTTTTCGGGTCGGGCCAACTAGCTCCGAGTAGGGACGACTTGGCCACCTAGCTCCAATTAGGTTTGAGTTGGACCGATTTTGACCGAGGTTGACAGATTCCGAGTTATGAGACCGAGTTGAAGAAAGTCGATTCAGTATATATCCGAGTTTCGATTACACCCCGAGTATTCTACCGAGTTGCCCGAGTTTTACAACACGTAACAATACACTAAAAGATAATTAATTTTCTTAATTTGATATTTTTTTAGTGTACAATGAAAATTCAAAAAGGCATATTTAGCCAACCTCTTCCTTAATATTTTTTAATATTGTAAGACAGACAGTAATAATTTAAAACGAGTGTTTTTGACAAATGTCACGCACATACTTAATGAATTTGATTGATGTTTTTAAATATTTTGTTTCAAGAAAGTTTAATGATTTATAAATATTATATTTTCTAGAATTTTGTTCACTAATTATTTATATTTTTAATAAGTAATATGGTATTTAATTTTCCTAATAAAATCTGTTTTAAAAATTATTGCTCGTGTTTAAAAAATCTAGATGAAAGATAGAAAGAGAGAGAGAGGGGTAGTAATTAATTAAATTGATTTTTAGTAAAGGGAAAAAATGGTGTGGGTATTCAAATGACTAGTATACCTTTTTACCGGAAAATAAAATAATGCGAGAATATTTAAAATTTAACACGTGGCAACACTAAATTTCTTTTTTCATATTTCGTAAACGTCACACCTTTATGCCCTCAACTTTTAGATGTGACAAAGTCCTAGATATATTATCATATTTCGTACAGAGAAAAAAGTTCATTAACATACTTCTTATGCATACTTCTTGTAAACGTCACACCTTTTATGCCCTCAACTTTTAGATGTGACAAAGTCCTAATATATTATCATATTTCGTATAGATAAAAAAGTGCATTAGCATAAATTAAATTTATATTTATGTCGGGTATCAACCAATTATAAATCAGTATATTTTCATACAATTGAGTGAATTATTTAAATTAAGTCACAAAATAGCAACATAACAATTTAGTTGTATTAACACTTAAATAAGAAGTATATTTACATACTAGCTTTAGTGAACCCGTGTATTACACGAGTTGAATAAATAATATTAAATAGAATAAATTTTATTAATTATAAAATAATATATGATTTAAGTTATATATGAGTAAGGAATATAAGTAATAAAACAATAACATCAACTTTTAAAATTTTGTTTTTAACTTTTTTATTCTTTCAAAAAATAAATTAAACATTTCGCTTAAAAACATATTAAAAATATAAAATTTAAAATATTTTGTGTTTTAAAAAAAGTATGATGTCTTAGAAAATTTGTTTTAATAAAAATTTATTTCTCTAGAAATAAACATCAAAAAGTATCTATTTCTAAATTTTTCTAAAAATAATTTTTAATCAAAAAAGAATTCAATAATATAATTAGTAATTCATGAAGTTATTTAATAAGAGAGAGAAGCGGGAAATTTTTATTAAAAATGAATGTGGTGTTGCCATGTGGCATCCCTAGTTATGTGGTGTTGACATGTGGTATCACTAGTTACCCTTTTATTAGAATAGGTAGATCCACATATAGGGTCCACTTGAACATCAATTATAATTAATTATATTATTTGAATTAATTGCATCATTAAATTACAATTTTTTTATATTTGATTTAAGTATAATATTGTTATATTAGAAAAAGAAAATTATACGTCAATACTATATATATATGTGTGTATGTATGTATATATATGTATATATGTGTATGTATATATATATGTGTGCGTGTGTATGTATATATATGTGTGTGTATGTGCATGTGTGTGTGTATATATATATATATATATATATATATATATATATATATATATATATATATATATATATATATATATATATATATATATATATATATATATATATCAGCGGCTATTAGATCAGTATCGAACATCACCCTAGATGGTAGGAGGAGTAAATGAAAACCTAAGTTAACTTGAGACGAGATAATCAGGTGAGAGATGGTAGAGTTGCACCTCTCTGAGCACATGATCAAGGATAGGAGTGCGTGGATGCGTAGAATTAAAATTACGGACTTCTAGCGGGATCTGTGGGTAGGAAGAGTAAGGGAAGACTTGATGTGTGACCCTCAGCCGTGATGTGTAGGTAACTGATATTTGCCCTTTATAGGTGAAACATGTTGCTTATTTGATGTGTGCACTATCTTTGGGTTGTTATGCTTATGGGTATGCCTACGCCTATGTGATGTATGTTATGCTTATAAATATACTTAAAAATATTATCGATGTTTATTCTAAACCTCTATTCTAAAATGTGGGGGAAAGACCGCGTACATCTTCCCTTAAATGGGACGGACCCTCCCTGGACCCTGCGAAAACGCGGGAGCTCTTTGCAGCACCAGGTACGCCCTTTTTATTCTAAACCTCTATGTGATATATACCTGTGTGTTGAATGCTATATAATATGCTTGCTATCCTTCTCGAGTCGGGGGTCATTTTGAAAGCGGTTTCTCTATCTCTCAAGATAGAGGAAAGACTCGTCACCACTTATCCCTCCAAAACCCGAATATAATAGGTATGTTTGTTTGTTTGTTTATATAGTATTGATGTATAATTTTCTTTTTTTAATATAGAAATATTACACTCAAATCAAATATAAAAAAGTTTATGATTTAATGATGCAATTAATTCTAATAAATAATAACGTATGAAAAAATTATAATCGTTTAAATTTAAAAATAGAATAGTTCTCAAGTTCTTAGATTATGCTTGATGTTCAAGTGGACCCTATATATGGATATGTAAATTTACTTCTTATTTAAGTGTTAATTATACACTAATTTGTTATTTGCTTTTTGCTCTTGTGACTTATTTAAATAATTCACTCAATTGTACGAAAACATACTAATTTATAATTGGTTTATGCCCGACATAAATATGAATTCAATTTATGCTAATGCACTTTTTTCTCTACAAAAAATATGATAATATATCTAGAACTTTGTCAATACATCTAAAAGTTGAGGGCATAAATGCGTGACGTTTACAAGAAGTATGCTAATGCACTTTTTTCTTTATACAAAATATGATAATATATCTAGGACTTTGTCACATCTAAAAGTTGAGGGATAAAGGTGTGACGTTTACAAGAAGCATGATAAAATCTCTATATTTTTCTATGATCCGGAGAAGGATGTCGAGTCCATATATGTGTGTGTATGGGCATAAGATTATGTCACACCTAAAGTACCGGTTGTGCTTACCAAGATCTACAATATTAGGTAAGCCTACTTAATCTTCAAAATGAATATATTAATAACCCGTATTAAAGTTAGATGAGTAATGACACACATGGGCTTTAGTCTTTAGATATGTCCACTACTCTCCATGATAGATGAGTTTTACATATTTTTTCTTTTTCCTATAATTTCTTTTGATTTTGTCATGTGCCTCCAACTACTTATTAAATATCTTTTAAACCGAAAGCAGTATATACCCCAGGTTATTTGAATAGTCATGTGATCAAAAGACGTTTTTTCTTGTGAAAAGTAGTTGAGCTAGAATTTCCAATGTTCCCTCAATTGTAAACCCCTTAAGTTTTTATATCTTATTTTAGTAGACATACGAATATCACTCTCATTTTATATTCAAACAATCAAATCTAACTTCTGTACCTCCAAAGCATAGATTGTGATGCTAAATTTTAATTTTGTACATATAAACATTTTAAAGGACTATACAAGTGAATGGTTGGTCTTACTAGTTAACTGAATATTTTAACTTTCAAGCAAAGCATATGTTTAAAGATAAAATTGGAAATTGCGAGAGACAAAATGAAATTTTATTTAATTTACTAGACTTAAAGGGGTATATTTTAGTATTATTTTGCTAAACCAATTCAAAAGTACGCAACCTTTAAGAAAATAATAGAAATTAAAAGAGGATATATTTTAATACACAACCCCTTACAGTATATATGTATCTTATTAATATGAGAGTAAAACATATGTGTATCGGAATATAACATATAAAATGACCTAAAAAGCCATAGATGTAGTGAAAACCTGTTTTAAAAGGCACGTAGTCACGTACCCTAAAAAGCTATAGATATAGTGAAAACCCCTAAAAAGCTACAAAAGCACCTTAGCAAAAAGTTTTTATTTCTTGAACGGCACTTTAGCAAAAAGTTAACAATGAAAAAACAAAAAGAGAAATGCCCATCAACTATTGGGGTCAGATTAAATAGACATGAATTGAATGTGTAAATGCATCCATGCAAAGGTAACTCATAAAGCTAGATGTTGATTATGCAAACTTTACCTATCATGTCTGCCGGAGTCTTGTTATTGGTAAATCTTCCAGTTGGTTTTCCGGAAATAAAATCTTTTCCATAGGGTCGAAAATTTGCTTTAACCAAAGTCTTTAGATTGTTGTTGGCCCCTTGATCCACCACCGAGTCACCAAACGCTATAACTGCTGGCACAGTCACATTTTTCGGTAGTGTAATTCCTGCTCGGACATGATCACCGAGCAAAAGAAGAGAGAGCAAGAAAATAATTATTGAAGATGATGAGTACATGTTATAAAAAACTCACAAGAAAAAAAAATGAAGACTTATTGGAGTTCAGCAATCCATCTATAAGTTAATATATTATATATATACACAAATAAACTGACACATATAGCATTGCATAGATGTCGTAAAGTGTAACATTTAATGAATTAAGTGTTATATCAAAATGTTATAATGAAAGCTTAACAGGACGTCATTTACGGCAAAATTAAATCATCAGCTAACAGTTTATACTTATCGGTGGTAAATGGACTTAATCACACATCAAACCTTCTTACTACGAACTAAAGTGATATTGAGCTGGAAGTTATATTTCTACTCTTTAGAGATTTTTTTTAAACGTGCATATCATTAAAACACTCGACAGGGCCTCAAAATAAGGACCTACGAGAGAAAACCAACAAAAACATCAATACAATGTGTATTAACACCAATTATTCCAATCGACAGACATCCATCTAGACCTATTCCTAATCCAGAAGTAGGCCGTAGACTTGATCATTTCCATCAACACATTCGGACTTCGAAACTTATTGTTAAAAATCCGGTTATTTCTTTCCAAAACGTAGTGTAAACAATCCCTCGCAACCTTATTTTGTTTTCTTTAGAAAGATTTTGAGTTTCCAGCAAGCGAATGAGATCGTGGACATCAAAAGCGAATCCGTGCGGCAACCGGCACCAAGCTTCCAACCTATACCAAACCTGTTGGGCATACCCACAGCCGGTGAAAATGTGAATCGTAGTCTCCGTATCTTCTTGACAGAACGAGCAAGCTGTTTGTTGGATGCTAACCCCTCGAATAAGAAGTTCCGCCACCGTAGGAAGATGGTTTCGAGCCACTCTCCAGACCAAGATTTTGCATTTTAAATGAACCCATCCCTTCCATTTAATCAATGTCGAGGTGTTTAAGGAATTGTTTGCGAGGATTCTTTTAGCAGAAGAGACAGTGAACACCCCACTTGATTCCGGTGTCCACTTCCACAAGTCGTCGCCACCTTTCCATGTGAAATCATGGATGTTGTTTAGCAACTTAAATAGTTCAGCAAGCTCATCAAAAGATTGAGGATTGACTCTCCAATTCCAGGCCATCGACTTTGTATCTTCAATAAAAACAATACGGTCCGCAACCTTTGCCCACTTATCTTTTTCGAGCCGGAAAAGATTGGGGTATACAAACCAAAGAGGGACATCAAGAAGCCACGAATCTCCCCAGAAACAAACATTAGATCCGTCTCTAACGTCGGCTGTGAAAAGAGAGCTAAGAACCACACCATCAAATGTTGACGTTGTACCAACTTTAGTAATCCATTTCCAACAACTGCTCGAAGATTTCTGACAAGGAAGTAACACCCATGGTCTACTAGATCCGTGACACCCCATAATGACCTTTTTCCAAAGACTTGTTTTTTCTCTTTTGAATCTCCAATACCATTTAAGAAGAAGAGCGTCGTTCACCTCTTGGAGCTTCGATATACCCAACCCTCCCTTCTTTTTCGGTAGAATAACAATATCCCAAGACACCCACGGAATTTTATTTTCTTCACTAGAACCCGCCCACAGAAATCGTCTCATAATGGTTTCCATGGAATGAATAACGGCAATCGGGGCTTTATATGAACCCGAGCTATACACAAAAGATTATCACGCGACCATTCCCCGAGAATGAGGGCATCATCTGCATAAAACAAATGAGTCAAAACATCGCCTTCATTAGAAAAACTAGCCCCCTTGAACACACCAATCTCCTTGGCTTTGTTTAGCAACCACGAAAGCGCTTCCATCACAATAAGAAAAAGAAACGGGGAAAGATGATCCCCCTGCCGTAGCCCTTCCCACAACTAAACTCGAACGTAGGAGAACCGTTAACCAAAACAGCTGCTCTAGAAGAGACACAGATCCTTTTCACCCAGTCACACCATCAAGGCGGGAAGCCCATCTGTAACAAAATAGAGATCAAAAAGTTCCAATTAACGTTATCATATGCCTTTTCAAAATCTATTTTTAACATAAATGCCTTTTGGTTTGTTTTTTTGATCCATGCCAATATTTCATTCACCATAAGAGGGCCATCAAGGATAAACCGATCTGAAAGAAAAGCCGATTGAGATTCGGAAATAACTTGACCCATCATCCTTTTGAGACGATTAGCAAGGACTTTTGAAACCACCTTACTAACCATACCAATGAGAGTAATATGTCTATAATCTTTAAGACCCAAAGGCGTTTTGAATTTGGGAATTAAAGTAATAAAAGAACTCCCACATCCCGGGCTAAACGAACCAGAATCATAGAACTCCGTGAAGATGTTATAAAAATCGTCTTCCAAAAGATTCCAAAAACGCTTAATAAAACGAAAGTTGAAACCATCCGGACCCGGAGCTTTATTTGAACCACACTCGAAAACCACCTCTTTGATATCTTGTTTAGAAAACGGAGCTATCAAATAATCTCTATCCGCCGCATTAATCTGTTTCATACCCGCACATAATAGCGATGGCCGATTAACATGCTGCTCATGGAAATGGTTTTTAAAGAACTTTAGCACTTCGCGTTTGACCAAGGATGGTTTAGTAACCCATTCATCGTTTATCTTAATACCCGAAATCGCATTCCTCGCCTTCCTCCCATTAACTACAACATGAAAAAATTTTGAATTTTCGTCGCCTAACGAGGCCCATTTAACACGGGATTTTTGTCTAAGATCCCGCACCTTATGAGCCTCAATCTCTTCAACTGACTTTTTGCATTCGGACCAAATCCAGAAATTAGTCTCATCAAGCTCGCCGATTTCCATTTGTTTCTCATACATCTCTTGCTCGCTGCGCAATCTGTTTTCTTCTTCACTTTCAAGCGCACTGTAGGCCTTGAACCATTGTCTAAGCTTTGCCCTTAACAATTTTAGCTTGTTTAACAAGTTTGTATCCGCAGCCCCATTATTTTCCCAGCCAGTTAGCGTCTTCATAATCACATCAATGCAACCGGGACGATCTATCCACGAGTCGAAAAACCTAAACGGCTTAGGCCCAAAGTTTGAATCAATCACCGAAAAAATTAACGGGGAATGATCCGAATAACATCTAGATAAAGTGCGCACACAAGCATTCGGCCACTTGTTAAAGACATTTTCACAAACCAAAATTCTATCGATCCGACTCCATGTACAAACGCCTTTCCTATGAGGCATGTAAGTATATTGCAACCCTTTCAAGTTGTACTAAAAAAGGCTAGCTTCGTCAATGAAAGCATTGAAAACATGAGCGCACACCGGATCAAAAGCGGAGTTTTTCTTTCATCCCGCTCCCTAACCGCATTGAAATCACCTAGAATAATCCACCAACCACTCGTAGAACTCATGAGGCTAAGAATTTTAGCCCACAAAGTCCGTTTGTCCCCATTATTATGAGGAGCATAAACGTTAATAATATTTAGCCGAACTGAGATTGCCAACACTTCACCCGAAACATGAAGAAAGTTTGGGTCTTTATAATCTTTAACAAAAACCTTAGGGTCCCAAATACTTAACAAACCACCCGAATTCCCATTCACATTGACAAAGTCATATTCAAAACCCATACCGCCCCATATACTAGAAACCAAAGACGATGTTATATTACTACACATCGTCTCCTGGATACCAAGAAATGATAAACCAAAATCCACCTTCATTTTGTTAATCTTGCTTAATTTTCCTCCAATCCCCACCCCTCTAATATTACTAGAGAGGCAATTCATTTGGACACACCTTGTAACCCCTCGGTTGCCAAAGACTCGATAATCAAGTCTTCTGCATTATGTAAATTTGCGCCCAATAAATCACCCACCATAACTGTTGCCGCAACTTCCTTTTCTTTTATAATAATTGTATCAACGTCAACCTCTTGGTCAAGTACCACATTATCCAGATCAATGTCCAATGGTTTAAAATTAAGGTCCAAATTATTATTTTTCTCTAGGGCCGTGAGCTTCTCATTTTCACCATCCCCATCCAAACTCAATAATTGATCAAGACCAAAAACAATCAGAGACATTTTTAGGCTTTTCCAATATCTTTGTTTTCTCCAAACTGCTAGAGTAGGCCGGATTGGGCCGGCCCACTAAGCCCAACAATGATTTTTTCTTGCGTTTATTCACGACAAAACTATTGGTCCCACTTTCCATAACAGCTGGAACATTATTGTCAAAATCAAATGTGTTACCTGGGACAAAAGATTCTTCTTCAACATTAACCTCCTCAATCATTGCTGAATTTTCAAAGTTGCCTTCCGTAAATTCCTCTACATCAATTTGCTCATTAACATTTTCAAAGTTGACCCCCGTAAATTCCTCAGCATTAATTTGCTCATTAACAATAGCATTCAATGTTGCCGGACCTTCCAAACATTCCTCTCGCTGATTCGGAACCGGAAACATTGTCCCGGCATTATCATCATGTTCCGGAGCAGTTTCCGACGCTTCATCATGTGCTTCTTCGTTTATCTCGTCATCATGCACACCTTTATCAGACTGTTCCGTTAGCTTGTAAAACTCAGGAGCCCAAATACCAGGTTCCTCCGACGCCCGCACCCGATAGGTTTTATCCTTCCATTTCAACACCACTTCTTCAGAATCGGTTTCCCTTCCCCGACAAGAACCCCGATATAGTCGTAGGAAAGATCATCATCCGAATCTGCTCGAGGAGCCCTGTGAATGATCTTCCAAAAAACTTCTCCAATATTATCAATGACTTCTTTGGTGATGAGATGTAACAGAATTCCTAACACCTTTATCCAAGCCAGACGTTGAAAACAAAGTGTCTGGCCTTTCCAAATCTGTGCTGATGCGAAGTTGCCGACATCGTTCATTGCCTGTTCACAAAATCTATTCGCCACCACATTGTCTTCAAAAGAAATCAACACCGAAAGCCCCCCGAGATATTGCACCTTCCCAAAGAACGGGCTGATCTCATTTAGAATAAGATGAATACTTTTCAATGCCTCTAAATCGTTCATTGATGCCACCACCGCTTTCCCATACAAAGCTTGGAACGCATTTATTTTGCTATCCACCACCACTGTATTATTGTGTGAGATCTTACTGGTACGGCCCAACAATATATCTGTAAAAGATCGAGTACCATCAAAGAACGTCTTCGTGTTAACGGATTCTTTCTCCACCGGCTGCTTCTTGTCTGGTTTCTGCACCTCGGGACTAAATTCCCCTTCCTCCAAAGTAAATCTTGCAATATTGGCCTTAAGCCAACAATTACCAATCCGAGTGTTTCTAATGTGACGAAGCAATATGATTATGAATCATTAAAGATTTTTAAATATATGCCTAACAAAACAGAGTTATATTTATCAATTAGTCTATTCAGTTAATTCTAACAATATTTAAATTCAACCTTTATGATTTTTTTAATGACCAACGAATGCTATAAGTCCGGTCATCTTGGTAGACCCAATGGCAAAAGGTCACCCATGCCTACGAACACAGAAATCACTAGTAACCCTACCCGCCCATCATTCCAGGGTGAACCCACCACCCTAAATGCCCATTGTGTAAAATCCAATGCTCACTTGGAGCATATTATAGCAAGTGAAATGTGAACCCATAACATCTACTTTGAAAAGCAATGAGATGTCTATTTGCAAATCAATTGATTTAAGGCCCTGTTTGATTCGTCTGACCACAGGTCTGACCATTGACTGGCTGACCCGGTTAGCCAGCCAGTGCGTTTGTTGTTGCTGACCGGGTCTTCTGACCCGGAAATATCATCTGACCGAGTCCAAAATCTTGACAAGGCTGACCGGGTCTTCCAGCCCTCCCATCGGTCGCCTCCCATCCGCCGCCCTCCCCCCGCCAGATCCTCCCTCCGTCGCGCCCCATCTGCCGCCCTCCCCCTCTTCGGCTTCCTCCCTTCGTCGTGCCCTATTCGCCGCTCTCCACCCGCCGGTTTCCTCCCTCTGTCATGCCCCAATCGCCGCCCTCCCCCCGCCGGTTTCCTCCCTTTGTCGCGCCCCATCAGCCACCACCCTCGAAACCCTAGCTCCACCACCGCCGAGCCACTCCGTCGACAAATGGCAGCCGTACTGATTTACTGTTTTATTTGTTCGAATTGAGTAGATCGATCGGTGGTGGTTCAATGATTCAACTGCGATTGTGTGTGTGTGGTGTGTGTGTTTTGTTTCTATTGATTACACAAAACTAGCTAAAATACAAAGGCAAGTTTCAGTTATCAGAGTCAGTCAGATACTAAATCAAACAGCCAAGTTTCAATCAGATGCAGACTCAGTCAGAACTTCTTACTGGGTCAGCTTCTGACTCAGTCAGCTCTTACTCAGTCAGCGTAATCAAACAGCCCAAAGTCTTATTGGCTCAACCTTTATGTTATGTATAGATTTATGTAATATTTTTATCTTTCATCCACATGTTTTCACCTTTTTCATGTAATATATCTATAATGTAGTTTTTTTTGTAGAATAATATGGCGTAATTATATATTAAAAACGTATTTAGAATTATTATTCTAATAATCCATGTTTAGTAGTTTTTTTATAACGACGGCATTTTATTAAAACCCACTAGCAACTCGCTAGATGGCCATAAAGACTAAAATATACAAGTGGATTTTGAAGCCACTTTATTCACTTCACTTTTGCATTTATGATTTCTACCTTTGTATGACAAAAATAAAAAACAAATAACATCCTCAAATAGAGTGTTTTGAATGCCAGTCCTTAGAACATACCATATCAGTTCAAAGATGCCATATCGACCATCCGAACAACACAAAATAATCAATCAAATCAGCATCATCTTTCCCGTTAGTCGAATCGAATTGAATCTTCAAGCTAATCAATGACATCTGCAGTTGGGTGTAGGAAACTAATTATATATTGGAATAATACCAGCAAGCCTATCTAAGTGAACTTGTTCAAGACCCCTCGAATCACACACCTCCAATTAGTCCCAAGACACACCATTCCATCTTTGGGATATATACCCTGCAATGTTAATTTATCCATCTCCAAAGCACATAACCTCAGAAATCGATCCACTAGGTCATGTTATTACAACAAAAATCCTTCTAAAACATTGCACGATCCCCTCACCCAACTCTCCAAGATTTAGAAGAAATAGGATTCATAATCGACTCATTTTGATTAAAGGCTGAACGAACTGTTTATGACCACCCTTTTGGCCTAAGGCTAAACGACGTTATTCTTTTTGTTTCTAATATCAAAGTATAAGATAACCAAAAAATAGGAAATTACTCGCTTACGATGACATGTCGTCAACATATGTTTCCCACATAGCGCCTAATTTTACCACCGCCCCACCAACCTTTATCACGATGACATGCATGCTATAGGGTTTAATCAGTCAAAATTTTGAAAACCTTATAGCGAAGACATGTCATCGCCGTAGGCTCCCTTGTTAGGGACAACTATCGTTGTTATAGTCACCTTTATAGAGTCAAATACTTGTACTGATATAAGCCATTATGGTGTCCTAATGAGCAATGTAACATGATGTATTTGGCATACCCTCCCCTAAACCCAACATACCTAGCATAGAGTACGCCGTTCCTCTACTGTATATGGTAAATTAACGCCGAAGTCAAAATTACCAAAGCAAGGTAAATAACGTTGATTTTGGCATAATGTATCCCAGGCTGATTTTTCACTTTATGGCTGTGACTTACATTTTGTTTGGGCCTTTCATGTGGAAGTCAATACACATTAATTGAATTGCATAATAGAGATTTCATTGGTTTGTGATTGAACTCCACGTGTAGGCATGTAAACGAATCGAACGAACATAAACACTTAATCAAACACGAATTTTTGTTCATGTTGTTCATTAGGAAAACACAAATATTCGTGTCCGATCATCTTCGTTCGTTTAAAATCTAAACAAATTAATAGTTCACAAATGTAAACGGAGAAAAATTAACATGTATAATTAAGCAAACATAAACAAATGCAGATAAACATAGATGAACATTAATGAACACAAACGAACAAGTTTAATACAACATATTCATCCACAAATACATGAAAACAAACAGATATAAATAAGAAATATATATGAATGTAAATAAATGAAGATAAAGAAACACATAAGTGAACAAAATGTAAACGAATTTTCATGAACATGTGTTGGTATCGTGCATTGGTTTTCAACAATAAAGCCATTAACTTTTGATTAAAGATCACATCTTTATCAGTTTCATAACAGAAGTGTTTTACATGAAAATTAAATTTAGTCAATCAGACATCCTTACATGATGCTTAAACAATTTATAATCACAAGCATAGGATGTTCACAGCTTTTACCTTTGTTCATCAACCAAAAGCTATACACTCTGGAATCAATAACATTGTTATGAATTGAACAAGAATAGAATCACGATTATGAACTCGATTATTCACTTGATTGATGAATCCAAAGAGAATTACAAAGAGAATTGAATGATAACAGAGAATTGCAAAAGCATTACTCAACAACCCTAACTACTACCGAATATATCCCCAAATAGCCGTTAACCAAAGATTAACAACCTAACAACCAGTTTAACACTTTTGCCCCCTACACTTTACCAACTATTACATTTAACACACAAACTAAACAAAGTATGACTTCAAGGTTGACTTTACATTCACACTCTCCACCTTAAAGCCAACTTGAAGAACACCAAAAACATTAAACACAGCTCAACCAATCCCCAAAGCTACAATACAAAACTCAAGCTTGCCAAATGGCAAAGCCTTGGTCAGCATATCAGCCGGATTATCATCTGTCCCCAGCTGAACCACTTCAACTTCATTTGATTCAATAACATTTCTAATGAAATGATACTTCACTTTGATATGCTTGGTCCTATCATGAAAGACACTGTTCATGGCCAATTGAACTGCACCTTGACTATCACAATAAACCACTGGACACTGCACCTTCAACCCCAGTTCAACTACAAATCTACTTAACCACAATGCCTCCTTTACAGCCTCTGTCAAGGCAATATATTCAGCCTCAGTTGTAGATAAAGGTACAACTCCTTGCAATCTTGCCTTCCAACTCACCAATTACCACACACTTTAAAAGCATACCCACTAATCGATCTGCCCCTATCTTGATCCTTAGCATAATCAGAATCAACATAGCCTTGAACAGGATTACAACCTTCATCAGGCTTACCAAAAATCAAACCATAATTCCTTGTACCATTGAGATACTCATCAACCACTTCACTGCATCCCAATGACTTTTACCTGGATTAGCTAGATATCTGCTAACCACACTCACACCATACCCTATATCTGGTCTAGAACAAACCATAAGATACATTAAACTACCAACTGCATTAGCATAGGGAACATTGGCCATATAAGCGAATTTGCATTTGACAATCTAAAATGCTGAGCCAAAGGTACTTTTACTGATTTAGCACAATCCATACCATAACTCTTAAGCACTTTATTCATATAAGAGCATTGAGTGACCTTCAACACTTTCTTTGATCTGTCTCTACTAATTTCCATCCCTATTATCTTCCTTGCCTCTCCAAGCTGCTTCATTTCAAACTCCTTCATTAACAGCCCTTTGGTCAATTCAATCTCCTCTTTACACTTACATGCAACAAGCATGTCATCTACATACAACACCAAGTACACAAATTTCCCCTTTTCATACTCCTTAGTGTAAACACAATGGTCATATTCACTTCTTTTAAAGCCTTGTGACACAATATACTCATCAAATCGCCTATACCACTGCCTTGGAGACTGCTTCAGTCCATATAGTGATCTCTTCAATAAACAGACCTTATCTTCATAGCCTTTCTGTACAAAACCCTTAGACTGTGTCATATATATCTGCTCATCTAGATAACCATGGAGAAATGTTGTTTTAACATCCAATTGTTCTAGCTCTAAATCTTGACTAGCAACAACTGAAAGTAAGATCCTCACAGAGGTATGTTTCACAACTGGTGAGAAGATTTCAGTATAATCTACACCAGCTTGTTGAGTGAAGCCTTTAGCAACTAACCTTGTTTTGTACCTTGGTTTTCCACTCTCATCCCCATCTTTAATCTTGAATAACCATTTGCACTTCACCAATCTCTTCCCCTCAGGCTTGTCAACCAAATCCCAAGTCTCATTTTTGATCAAGGAATCCATCTCTTCATTCATAGCCTTAATCCACTTATCCTCCTCTTCACATGACACAGCATCTTCAAATGTCAAAGGCTCAAAACTACACTCTTTCTCAGCAGCAATAAATGCCACTGCAGAGATATCATCACCATCTCTATACCTTAATGGTTTCATAATGGTCCTCCTAGGCCTATCTTTTGCCAAACTAGAACTTGATCTTGAACTCACACCAGGCACATTTGACTCTGTCGTTTCTACAACATCATGTGGTTCCTCCTCCACCTCAATTTGAACCCCTGGTTCAATATCTCTATCTTCACTCTGAGAACTTGTATTACCAATCACATCTCCATAGTAAACATCTTCTCTGAAAACAACATCTCTGCTTGAAATGACTTTTGAGACATCACACCTCCACAGCCTGTACCCTTTAACTCCATCAGGATAACCAAGAAATATACACTTGACAGCTCTAGGCTCCAACTTCCTTGACTCACATGAGCATAAGCTAGAGTCCCAAATACCTTGAGATCAACATATTCATGACTAGCTGCCTTCCCTGACCATACCTCCATTGAGGTTTTATTCATCAATGCTGCACTAGGGGACCTGTTATCAAATAGACAGCTGTGTTAACAGCCTCTGCCTAAAAAAACTTGGGCATCCCTGATGCATTCAACATACACCTTACCTTGTTCAAAATGGTCCTATTCATTCTTTCAACCAACCCATTTTGCTGTGGAGTCCCTGGGACAGTAAGATGCCTAGAAATACCTCTTTCTCTGCAGTACTCATTAAACTCATGATTATAAAACTCCAAACCATTTTCTGTCCTCAACTTCTTTACTCTCCTTTAAGTTTGAGTCTCCACCATCACTTGCCACTCCTTAAATATTGGAATGCCTCACTTTTCCTTTTCAACATATAGACCCACACCCTTCTAGAGTGATCATCTATAACTGAAAGAAAGTAGTAGGTACCACCAAGTGAAGCTTGTTTTGCTGGACCCCATAAGTCAGCATGAATGTAATCCAGTCTACTTTTACTCACATGCACACTTCTATTGAATTTAACTCTATGAGCTTTACCCATCACACAGGGTTCACAAAAACCAAATTCACAGTCATGCAACCCTTCTATCAACCCTTGCTTGACCAATTCTGTGAGACCTTGTTGACTGATATGACGCAGTCTTTGATGCCATACACTGGCTTGACCACAACCCTTTTCTTTTGTCACAACAGATGCACATGTATCAGCTACCTTCCCTTCTAATAAATAGGTGTTGTTCTCAGCCTTTACACCTGACATAAGTATCATAGAACCCTTTATTACTTGGCTTTCCCATTCTTTAGACTCACATTCATTCCATCTCTCTCAAATGTTCCCATGGAAATCAAACTTCTCTTTAATTCTGGCACATATCTCACATCATGAAGAGTCAACTCGGTGCCATTATGAAGCTTGAACAACACTGAGCCTATTCCATGAATCTCACATGCTCTATCATCACCCAACTTCACAGTTCCCATTTTCTTTATAGTCAACTCAACAAAGCCTTCTTTGATGGGTGTCATATGGAAAGAACAACCAGAGTCCATTACCCATGTATCAGCAGCACCATATGAGGTGACCATCAATACATCCGAACTCTCATACCCATCAAGACTCTCATCACCTATGTGAAATTGTTTGCATGTTTGGACCCATGAAACTCAGCCTTTTTCTTCTTCCATTCAGGGCAGTCCTTCTTCAAATGCTTTTCTGAATGACATACAAAGCACTTTCTCCTATATCTTGACTTAGATCTGGATTGACCCTTCCCCTTGTACCCTTTATTCTCTTTATGATCAGTTCTGCCTCTTACAAATAACCCTTCTCCACCTACATCATTAGGCTCTACTCTCTTCTTCAATTCTTTGGAGTTTAATGCAGCAAGCACCTCCTCCATAGAGAGTGTCTCTCTCCCATACATGAGAGTATCAACAAAATATTCATAGGATTGAGGTAATGAAGTCAAGAAAAGAATTGCTTGATCTTCATCAGCAATTGTTACCTCTATGTTCTCCAGATCCAAAATTAACTTGTTGAACTCATCGCAGTGATCTTCTAATGTCTTGTCGGATCCCATACAAAACGTATACAATCTTTTCTTTAAGTACAATCGATTTGCTAAAGACTTGGTCATGTACAAGCTTTCCAACTTGGTCCATATGCCCGCGGCAGTCGTCTCTTTCGACACCTCACGAAGCACACGGTCACCCAAACTTAAGATGATCGCACTGTGGGCTTTCTCCACGACTTCTTTCCTCTTCTCCTGCAACTCCTTCTTCTTCTCTTCAGTAATTCCATCAGGAATTGGGGTTCGGCACCGAGAGCATCCACCAATCCTGGTGTACCAACAATGCCCTCATCTTCAACCGCCATAGACCAAAATCATTCTTTCCATCAAATTTCTCAAGCTCGAATTTCGTAGAAACCATCTTCAACCTCAATTCACCACCCTGATCTTCCAATTTCAAATCGAACACCAGAAACTGAGCCGAACGTGGCTCTGATACCACTTGTTATGAATTGAACAAGAATAGAATCACGATTATGAACTCGATTATTCACTTGATTGATGAATCCAAAGAGAATTACAAAGAGAATTGAATGATAACAGAGAATTGCAAAAGCAATACTCAACAACCCTAACTACTTCCGAATATATCCCCAAAATAGCCGTTAACCAAAGATTAACAACCTAACAATCAGTTTAACACTTTTGTCCCCTACACTTTACCAACTATTACATTTACACACAAACTAAACAAAGTATGACTTCAAGGTTGACTTTACATTCACAACATCTTGCTAATTGATGTTGTTCACGTAACGTGGCTTGCAGTGATTGTAATACGAAACAATAACCGGTGGTGGCGTTAGCGACGGCGACGACTAAGGGCAGTGTGGTTGCGGCCAAAGGGACCAAGGGGAGGAGGTCTCTATGGCTCCTTTGGGTGATTAAGGTAAGGGATTATGAACTCCCTAATCCCTTATTACATACATTCTGTGACATCCGTCACCAAAGGTCCGTCATTTAACGTGTTTTACTTAGCCTTTATTTATAGACATCCCTTATTTTGACGAACCAATTACGTGAATACCATATTTGCTTTACTTAATTTCCCTTATATGTGTAGCATCTTAAGACATTCTCCAAGATTTGCCCCGTTAACACTAAACACGTCATTTTTATAATAGAATAATTTTCACGAATAAAATCATTTTTAAATTATAAATAACATTAATAACATTTTATCGTCAATAAAACAACACAAAAATTATAACGTTTTTAACCGAAACAAAATTTAGGAACTCGGGGCAAAGTTCGGGGACTAAACTTGAAACTTTGAGAAACAAGGCTGGGTATAAATACCCACCTTCCAGCCATTTTCATCCTTTTCACCCTCTCACCACCTCACCTCTCTCTCTCTACTCTCTCTCTCTAGAAACCAACACCAAAACCAACCCGTTTCTAGCATTTTCGTCTTCAAATCTCGAGCACCATCGTGAATACTAGTTCCTAGCAGGTAGATAACCTCACTACCTCGTTTATAACTCGATTTTACAGCTGCACTCGAGGGTTTTCGGGTGCTCGGGTTCATCCGAGCACAAGAGGTCGTGTGGACTTGCATGTCTTGTTTCTGAGTGTGCTTCTTGTCTAGATAGGTTAAAATGAGTTCTGGAGGTTCTGGTTGGGTAACACTCGTGATCGGGCAGCCAAAGGCCGACCTGAACTCACTGCCGTCGCGACTCCCGATGGCGCGAATGGGGTTGTCGCGCGCGAAAGGGGCGTGCGACTGCATGTGTGTGCGACTTGACACATGAGCGAATAGGTAAGTCGCGCGGTTGTGTCGCGCGACTGTCGGTGGGTGCGAAATAGAGGTTGTCACGCGAATGGTAATGTCACGCGATTGGAGATGTCACGCGACAGGGTTGTGCGTGACTGGGCTACGCGAATGTGGAATATGTGCGAGTGTGTGGAATCGCACGATCAGATGCCTGTCGCGCGAAAGTGGGTCCTCTCGCGCGAATGAAGCTGATTCGCGCGGAGGGACTTCAAGTCGCGTGGTTGGCTGTTGGTCGTGCGACTGGTATTGCGTGGTACGACTGAAGGCTTAGTCACACGAATGGAGGATCAATTGTACGAAAGTAGCTAATTCGTACAACTGAAAGTCCACTCGTGTGAATGGAGTGTCAGCCGTGCGTCCGGTCCTACTATATGACTTAAAGGTGTGTGTGGATCCCCTCTTCGGAGATCTCACGACGATAATAAAATATAATTAAGTGTCATAGCTTGATCACAAAGATTAAAATCACGCCATTAACAGGCGCGTGCTATTTAAAACAATCTAGCCCAAGATGTGTGTGAATGCTTGTGGTACTACTCACGACCGAACCGAAACGACCCGACTCAATTAAACAATATTATAACAATAGTCCACAAGATTAATTCTTAACATGACTATCAATAGGTGATTGACTGTTCATACATACATACAAGTTTGGGAAGTTTCATCAGACATACTTACCACTTAACAAGTGAGTTTCGTGGCCCCTTTTACGCTTATACATTGTTTCAATCTTTTACAAACATGGGGGAAGAGTATGCTCACACATTTTCAATGCTGTACACTATACATACAATTTTTATACTTGGAATCAACGTGATACTGTCTTGTGAGTACTTATCTGATACATACATGATGTTACTGTGTGGACTGTCTTACAACCATTAATTCCGGTGTTGGAACCAACAGATAGGTATTAGTAGTACTACTGGGTTGACCCCCCACCCTTGACAGATGGTTACTTGTGAGTACCATCACACTGCCAGGAACGGGCCTGGGTGAATATATTCTGACAAGTTCTTTGTGTACGTCATTAGGTTTGGTTGTATAAAACTCATGGTATGTGATTTTGCTTACTTATAACTGTATGCACGGTATTCCACTACACCAATATACAGCATCAATTACAAGTTTACAATTTAAACCTGCGAAGCTCACCAACATTATTGTTGACCATTTTGAGCATATTTTTCAGGTAACAATGAGAACTGAAGATCTAGGAGTGCTGCCTTGTAGAGGAGACCCTAGGATGCATTTGTTTATACTTTTGTAAAGCTTGAACATGAATATGATCTTTTGTACACTTGTTCCCATGTTGTGGGATATTACATTACAAGCTGTAATCAATGTTTTTGTGATCACTTGTGTTGTGCTTATGACTATGATGTCGTGGACATTGATTATACACGACACAAGTCTCCGTTTGTGTTCGGGTGTCGTCATGACACGCTTGTCATCATATTTATTGCTACTCTATCATATACCATGTGTTATGACGATCCCGTCTAGCTCGCATTCCCCGTGTTTCCGCTATCAGCGGGGGTTGTGACAGACTGGTATCAGAGCCATTGGTTATAGAGAATTAGGCAATTACACTTGACCTAGACTATAACCTAGGAACCTTCATGTAGATTTGCATGCTTAAGCTTGTGTGCATTTATATATCTCGTGTATGTGTTCCTCCTTACATGATTGATTATCCTTCTGTTATGTGATCCTTCACCTTATGCTTGAGCCTTGTGCTCGTCACTAATGAGGTGCTTCCTATTGATCTTCCGTTCCCTCTGTGCGCCGAGTTATCATAACCAAATTAGGGAATCGAACCCGAACAGATCGTCACAGATCTTACTTGCGCCTGACCTCGTACACTGAGAGACCGACCCGAGGAGGCTATGTCTGAGTCCTTTTAAGGACGCGAGATAGACACCTCCGCAAGACTATACGTGATTACATGTTTGATTCTCAGTCGATTTGATGGATTATTATGGATATGATGTGAAGGAAGGTCGGATGTCATGTAACCGGATTAGGCATCATTCTCGGTACATCGTGGGTGTGGTGGGAACGCTGCGGGGAACCCTATATATAAGCATCACCGTATACCGAGAATATGCTTGAAATGGGCTACATGGTGGTCTTGACCGACCGGAGCATCGACGTTGGAACTTGATAAGTGGATTACTTGTGTATCATAAGGTGACTAAAGCTTATATGTTACCTCTTTTATGGATAGAACATGCCGCCTCGAAGATCTAACCGCAGAAGTAGTAGCGGAAGTGAAGCCCCGAGGGGCAGAGGCAGAGGCAGATCTTCAGGAGCAAATGAGGGTCCTATTGGCAATACTCAAGGGACTGGAAGTCCTGATATGGCAACCCTGATTGCTCAACAACTGACTGCCTTGATTCCCACTATTGTAGCTCAAGTGAGCGATGCTTTGCAACAGCAAAACCACTCCCACGGGGATGGTGGTAACGAGAACGAGGGTAATGGGAACCCGACTGGGAATGAAAGCAACCAGGAGACCGGAAATGGTGGTACACCGGTAACGAAACTGGGGTTGCTAACCAAACGGGCTGTTCTTACAAGGAGTTTGTGGCCTGTAAGCCCCGGGATTTTGATGGCAAAGGTGGGGCGATAGCCCTGATCAGATGGCTCGAGAAAATGGAGGCTGTGATTGACATCAGCGAATGCCTCGACAGCCAACGCATCAAATATGTTACGTGCTCACTGCAGGGCCGAGCACTAACCTGGTGGAACACCCAGGTTCAAGCGAGAGGAAGGGAATCTGCGATGCAGATGACATGGGATGAATTTAAAGCTTTGATTACCGAGGAGTACTACCCTCACAACGAGATGCAAAGCTTGAGCATGAGTTCTGGAATCATGCCATGGTGGGGGCGGGGCATGCAGCTTACACTGACCGATTCCACGAGTTGGCTAGGCTAGTTCCACACCTGGTCACTCCGGAATCTAAGAGGATTGAGAGGTACATTTGGGGACTCGCGCCTCAAATACGGGCAATGGTAACTGCAGCTGCTCCCCTACGATTCAGAGCGCAATTCTGAAGGCTGGCGCTCTGACCGATGAGATGGTACGAACAGGGGTATTGGGCAAGGGAGCAGAGAAGCGAAAGGATGCTGGGGAAACAAGCCGGTCGAGTGCCGGTAAATCTGATAAAAGGGCCAAGGTCACCAGAAACTTTGCGGCCGTGACTCAAGGGAAAGGGAATATGTTGGGCCATATCCTAAGTGTGACAGATGCAGCTATCATCATCCCCCAGAGACGCAGTGCCGGGTGTGCGCAAACTGTAGGCGCCCGGGGCACCTAGCAAGAGATTGTAGAGTGGCACCGAATTTGGTTGCACCCGTCAACGCGGTTAACCCCGCCGGAATGCCAGAGTCTGTTACGAATGTGGAAATCCGGGCCACTTCAGAAACATGTGCCCCCGACTGAACAGGGCACCGGGCCAACAGGGGGATAATCAACAGCAAGTGATGGCCATAGCGGGCGCTCAAGGTCATGGAAACCAAGGAAATGCTGCACGGGGACGCGCATTTGTCATTGGAGCTAACGATGCCCGACAGGACCCGAACGTTGTTACGGGTACGTATCTGCTCAATCACCATTTTGCATCCATACTATTTGATACTGGAGCAGACAATAGCTTTATATCTTCTGAGTTCGTACATATGCTTGATTTAAGTGCTAGTAGGCTAGAAACTAGTTACTCTGTAGAAATGGCCAATGGTAGGGTTGAACAAGCAGACGAGATTATTAGGAATTGCACCCTAATGTTAGAAGACCAGGCCTTTAGCATAGACTTGATACCATTTGAGTTGGGCAGCTTCGATGTGATAGTGGGTATGGATTGGTTGTCAAATCATGGAGCCGAGATTGTTTGTCGAGAGAAAGTAGTACGAATCCCCATGCCAAACGGGAGGTACTCAAGATTCAAGGAGAACGACCGGGAAGAACACTGAAGCTCATTTCTTGCATGAAAGCCCGCCGAAGTTTACGGAAGCAGTGTTACACTTTTCTGGCTCACATCGTAGAAAAGAAAGAAGAAGAGACAAACTTGGCAGACATTCCAATCGTACGGGATTATCCGGAGGTGTTCCCTGATGATTTGTCTGGATTGCCTCCTCCACGACAGGTGGAATTCCATATAGAGCTGGTTCCCGGAGCTACACCGGTAGCAAAGACACCTTATCGGTTAGCACCCTCAGAGATGCAAGAGTTATCCAGCCAACTACAGGAACTACTGGAGAAGGGTTTCATCCGACCGAGTCAATCACCGTGGGGAGCACCGGTGTTATTTGTCAAGAAGAAGGATGGGTCGTTCCGTATGTGTATCGACTACAGGGAACTGAACAAATTGACCGTGAAGAATCGGTATCCTCTCCCCAGAATCGACGACCTATTCGACCAGTTGCAAGGAGCCTCGTATTTCTCTAAGATCGACCTTCGATCTGGTTATCATCAATTAAGAGTATTCGAGGACGATATTCCAAAACAGCATTTAGAACCCGTTACGGGCACTATGAGTTCTTGGTCATGCCATTCGGATTGACCAACGCTCCAGCTGTCTTTATGGATCTGATGAATCGGGTGTGTAAGCCTTATCTTGATAAGTTCATGATCGTGTTCATAGATGACATACTTATCTACTCCCGTTCAAAGGAGGATCACGAAAAACACCTCCAAGCAATTCTAGAACTGTTGAAGGAAGAGAAACTTTTCGCCAAGTTCTCGAAGTGTGAATTCTGGCTTCGAGAAGTGAAGTTCTTGGGTCATGTAGTTAACGAAAATGGAATTCATGTGGACCCCGGTAAGATTAAAGCTGTGAAGAAGTGGGATACTCCCCAAACACCCTCAGAAATGCGGCAATTCTTGGGTTGGCCGGATACTATCGTCGCTTCATTGCCAATTTCTCCAAGATTGCCCAACCGTTAACTCTGTTGACTCAGAAAGACAAGAAGTTCGAATGGGGGAAAGCACAAGAACAGGCGTTCCAAACGTTGAAGGAGAAGTTGTGCAACGCCCCGATATTGTCTCTCCCAGAAGGAACCGATGACTTTGTGGTGTACTGTGATGCTTCACATCAAGGTTTGGGCTGTGTGCTAATGCAGAAAGATAAAGTGATTGCCTACACTTCACGACAACTCAAAGTGCATGAAAAGAACTACACAACTCACGATTTGGAGTTGGGTTCCGTAGTATTTGCACTCAAGATATGGAGGCATTATCTATACGGAACCAAATGCATCATCTACACAGACCATAAGAGCCTTCAACACATCATGAACCAGAAAGAACTTAACATGCGGCAGCGACGCTGGGTAGAGCTGCTTAGCGACTACGATTGTGAAATCCGGTATCATCCGGGAAAGCTAACGTGGTGGCTGATGCATTAAGCCGCAAAGAACGTGTGAAACCATTACGGGCTCGAGCGCTAGGTTTGACTATTCAAACCAATTTAAAGGCTCAGATTCAATTAGCACAAAACGAGGCGTTGAAAGAAGAGAACCTTGCGGGAGAAGAGTTCCGAGGGTTGGATAAACAAATGACACGCAAGGATGACGGCGTCCATTACTTCATAGATCGTATATGGGTCCCCAAATGGGGAGGTGTACGTACACTAGTCTTGGATGAAGCACACAAGACTCGATACTCTGTTCATCCTGGTGCAGACAAGATGTACCACGATCTGAAAGAACTATACTGGTGGCCAGGTATGAAGAAAGATGTTGCTGTATACGTGAGCAAATGCTTGACTTGTTCAAAGGTCAAGGCTGAACACCAGAAACCATCTGGACTACTGCAACAACCTGAAATTCCCGAGTGGAAGTGGGAGAACGTCACTATGGACTTCATCACCAAACTCCCGAGAACACCAAGCGGACACGACACGATATGGGTCGTGGTGGATCGAATGACAAAATCCGCTCACTTCTTGCCTATCCGAGAAGACTACAAGATGGATAAGCTGGCAAGGTTGTACATCAAAGAGGTCGTGACACGGCACGGGGTGCCGGTGTCAACATATCCGACCGAGACAGTCGATTCACTTCACGCTTTTGGCAGACGTTACAGAAGGCGATGGGCACTCGGTTAGACATGAGTACAGCCTATCACCCCCAGACAGACGGCCAAAGCGAGCGAACAATACAGACGCTTGAAGACATGCTGAGGGCATGCGTCATTGATTTTGGTGGTAGTTGGGATACTCATCTACCGCTGATTGAGTTCTCCTACAACAACAGCTATCACACAAGCATTGGATGCGCACCATTCGAAGCGTTGTATGGACGGAAATGTAGATCACCAGTTTGTTGGGCTGAAGTTGGTGAAAGCCAGCTTACGGGCCCAGAGATCATTCAAGAAACCACTGATAAGATCTTCCAAATCAAAGACCGACTTAAAGCAGCTAGAGATCGCCAAAAGAGCTATGCCGACAACCGTCGGAAGCCTCTAGAATTCAATGTTGGAGATCATGTCTTACTTAAGGTCTCTCCTTGGAAAGGGATCGTACGATTTGGTAAGAAAGGGAAGTTAGCCCCTCGATACGTAGGACCATTCGAGATTACAGAAAGAATGGTCCGGTGGCTTACCGATTGAGGTTGCCACAAGAGCTTAGCGGCGTGCATGATACTTTTCACGTGTCTAACCTCAAAAAGTGTTTGGCAGACGAGTCCCTACACGTACCAATTGAGGAAATCAAGATCGACGAAAAGCTTCATTTTATTGAGGAACCTATTGAGGTCATGGACCGAAAGGTCAAAAGATTAAGGCGCAGCAAGATACCTATCGTCCGTGTGAGATGGAATTCCAAACGAGGGCCAGAGTTTACATGGGAACGTGAAGATCAGATGAGACTCAAATATCCACAATTATTCGCGGATGACGTTCTAGGGCCTAGCACCAGTTGAATTTCGGGACGAAATTCCCTCAACTGGGGGATACTGTGACATCCGTCACCAAAGGTCCGTCATTTAACGTGTTTTACTTAGCCTTTATTTATAGACATCCCTTATTTTGACGAACCAATTACGTGAATACCATATTTGCTTTACTTAATTGCCCTTATATGTGTAGCATCTTAAGACATTCTCCAAGATTTGCCCCGTTAACACTAAACACGTCATTTTTATAATAGAATAATTTTCACGAATAAAATCATTTTTAAATTATAAATAACATTAATAACATTTTATCGTCAATAAAACAACACAAAATTATAACGTTTTTAATCGAAACAAAATTTAGGAACTCGGGGCAAAGTTCGGGGACTAAACTTGAAACTTTGAGAAACAAGGCTGGGTATAAATACCCACCTTCCAGCCATTTTCATCCTTTTCACCCTCTCACCACCTCACCTCTCTCTCTCTACTCTCTCTCTCTAGAAACCAACACCAAAACCAACCCGTTTCTAGCATTTTCGTCTTCAAATCTCGAGCACCATCGTGAATACTAGTTCCTAGCAGGTAGATAACCTCACTACCTCGTTTATAACTCGATTTTACAGCTGCACTCGAGGGTTTTCGGGTGCTCGGGTTCATCCGAGCACAAGAGGTCGTGTGGACTTGCATGTCTTGTTTCTGAGTGTGCTTCTTGTCTAGATAGGTTAGAAAATGAGTTCTGGAGGTTCTGGTTGGGTAACACTCGTGATCGGGCAGCCGAAGGCCGACCTGAACTCACTGCCATCGCGACTCCCGATGGCGCGAATGGGGTTGTCGCGCGCAAAAGGGGCGTGCGACTGCATGTGTGTGCGACTTGAGACATGAGCGAATAGGTAAGTCGCGCGGTTGTGTCGCGCGACTGTCGGTGGGTGCGAAATAGAGGTTGTCACGCGAATGGTAATGTCACGCGATTGGAGATGTCACGCGACAGGGGTTGTCGCGTGACTGGGCTACGCGAATGTGGAATGTGTGCGAGTGTGTGGAATCGCACGATCAGATGCCTGTCGCGCGAAAGTGGGTCCTCTCGCGTGAATGAAGCTGATTCGCGCGGAGGGACTTCAAGTCGCGTGGTTGGCTATTGGGTCGTGCGACTGGTATTGCGTGGTACGACTGAAGGCTTAGTCACACGAATGGAGGATCAATTGTACGAAAGTAGCTAATTCGTACAACTGAAAGTCCACTCGTGTGAATGGAGTGTCAGCCGTGCGTCCGGTCCTACTATATGACTTAAAGGTGTGTGTGGATCCCCTCTTCGGAGATCTCACGACGATAATAAAATATAATTAAGTGTCATAGCTTGATCACAAAGATTAAAATCAACGCCATTAACAGGCGCGTGCTATTTAAAACAATCTAGCCCAAGATGTGTGTGAATGCTTGTGTGTACTACTCACGACCGAACCGAAACGACCCGACTCAATTAAACAATATTATTAACAATAGTCCACAAGATTAATTCTTAACATGACTATCAATAGGTGATTGACTGTTCATACATACATACAAGTTTGGGAAGTTTCATCAGACATACTTACCACTTAACAAGTGAGTTTCGTGGCCCCTTTTACGCTTATACATTGTTTCAATCTTTTACAAACATGGGGGAAGAGTATGCTCACACATTTTCAATGCTGTACACTATACATACAATTTTTATACTTGGAATCAACGTGATACTGTCTTGTGAGTACTTATCTGATACATACATGATGTTACTGTGTGGACTGTCTTACAACCATTAATTCCGGTGTTGGAACCAACAGATAGGTATTAGTAGTACTACTGGGTTGACACCCCCACCTTTGACAGATGGTTACTTGTGAGTACCATCACACTGCCAGGAACGGGCCTGGGGTGAATATATTCTGACAAGTTCTTTGTGTACGTCATTAGGTTTGGTTGTATAAAACTCATGGTATGTGATTTTGCTTACTTATAACTGTATGCACGGTATTCCACTACAAACAATATACAGCATCAATTACAAGTTTACAATTTAAACCTGCGAAGCTCACCAACATTATTGTTGACCATTTTGAGCATATTTTTCAGGTAACAATGAGAACTGAAGATCTAGGAGTGCTGCCTTGTAGAGGAGACCCTAGGATGCATTTGTGTTTATACTTTTGTAAAGCTTGAACATGAATATGATCTTTTGTACACTTGTTCCCATGTTGTGGGGATATTACATTACAAGCTGTAATCAATGTTTTTGTGATCACTTGTGTTGTGCTTATGACTATGATGTCGTGGACATTGATTATACACGACACAAGTCTCCGTTTGTGTTCGGGTGTCGTCATGACACGCTTGTCATCATATTTTATTGCTACTCTATCATATACCATGTGTTATGACGATCCCGTCTAGCTCGCATTCCCCGTGTTTCCGCTATCAGCGGGGGGTGTGACACATTCGTATTTACACTTTAAACACCGTAATTTACATTTAGTAATTAACATGTAATAATGTCTGATAATTAATATTTAAGTATTAATAAGCTTATGGTGTATTAATTAATATTTAATTAAATAAACAATGAAATGTTTATTCGTTTAACTATCAAACATTAAACATTTAATCCCATTTTATTTAATTATTTCTCTAATAACTAATCCATCATTATTCCACTCAATAATCACATACCAATATTGTGTTTCGTGAACTATAACGTAAACCAATTAAACGTTATTATAATGTTGTGTTTATTATGTAACTCTTTAGATCGTACCTCGATATATAATAACACTAATATTGCCGATGATCAAACATTCAATATCAACAAAATAAACTAATAAAACATATGTTTAGGTTCGTTCATTTAATTAAATAAACAAAATATTGTGTTCATGTTTGTTTATTTTTTAAATGTATAAACGTAAAATTAAGAGCTTTTCATTAAATTTTATTAATAATTTATGAACTTTCAATTCATTTACAAGACAATCTATGTGGAGTGTGTACCTGATTTCTTTGCTACATAAGTTTCAAGAACAATTTTAAGACATCAAATCTTATCTTGTGGGCTCTTGTCATCAATTTTCATAATTTAGTTTATGTGGTCCTTAGCTTGTCATGTGAACTTTTTCATCTTGTTAGATTTTTTAATTGATATTAATTTTAGGATCTCAATCAAATAATAGATAAAATTAACTCTAAAGAAACTTGACAATCGCAATATATAAAAACATATTCAATGTTTCGCTAGTCGATAACAAGTTCGATAAAAAATAACATCATTTTAGCTTCTGGTTGCTTGGAACCTTTAATCAATAAATATGACATTTGAGCACAAATTAAGGGTTAAAACACATAATTGATTACAAGCATACAAATCACCATCCATCGCTCTGTGGCTCATTGGTTTTGTTTTATCATTCTGTGCGTCATTCCTGGCCTCTCTAATACATTTCAACCTATGATCGTTCCAAATGCCCAACCTCACTTCCCAAATATATAGACATTGGTTTGTACTTAATCACGGATCATTCATGTATGTTTTACATCAACTAACTTATGTCAACGATTAGTATTTAACTTTTAAACCGCTCTAAAAATCCATATGAACTGAATTACGATAAAAATAAAAAGAGGTTTATTAATAACATATAGATCAGTCATTATCTGCATAAATTCACGCCATCCCACAACCTTGACAATTTTGATTTACGTTTAGTCCATGTTACCTTTGTCATATAGTTAGGTGGATATAGCCTAAGTTAACAAGAATTAAGAGTACAAAATCCATACACATCAAAGATCATTCTCTTGCACTAGCTATATGTGTGGTAATATGCATATTCATAAGTAATGATTCTAAATATTTAATCAGCTATTTCACCTCTATAAATCTTCGGAATGATATTTAATTAACTTAACTTTCAAATGGAATGCAAGAATCTAGTTAACGTTTGATCTGTCATGACATCATATATTTAAGTCTTTCTACGGTTCAATATCACAAACAACCTTCATCATTACAACAGCTGGGAAATTGTTAAAAACGAGTTCTTAAAAAAATAAAAAAATAAGTTTTTTTCCTGTCATTAGACCTAAAAACTACAATTAACTGTTGTTAATATCTATGTTATTTATTACATTTGTAAGAGCTTAATAACGAATTAAACCGTATTCAAAACGAGTGAAATATCGATTCTCAAAATTGAGTGTTTAAAAAGCTTAGAGCTGCTTAAATTTAACAAAAATGAATTTTATGGGTGGAAACTTGTCCAAAATAAAGATGGTGATAAAACTTTAAGTGATATATAAAAATAGAAATTTCCACTACAAATTGATTTCTTTTAAACGAGACTTAAGTGGACACTACTAAGAACCTTAGGGTGCAACAAACCTCAACTAATGTGTGCAATGTTGCATTTTAGTAGGGTATTTTGCATTTGACAGTATTACCCATGGGGACAATTTAAGACAGCAAAATTTAAATTTTCAACCTACCATTATATACAATTAAAATTGCATTGAATACGTTAAATTTGATTTTTCATTTTATCGAAATGAAGTTCTAACTCAAAGTTTCAATACAAATACCACGGTCAGCTTTGGCAGTATACAACAAAAACACAACAGAGAGTTTTCATCTTTCTGACTTTCTCTCTACTTTCTAGCAGTCTTGTTAATTATTTTTCTTATTTCTTTGAGGTACAATTTTGGTTTTCATGTCTACTCTAACAATACTAACTGCTTATATTGTTGTGCCATAAAAAAATAGATTCTCTTGAGAGTCTTGAAATTTGATTTAAAAAGCCTTTGTTGAACCCGAACCCTCACTCCTTCATTATCATCTTTTTCTTTTTATTCTTAATTGGAAATTTAATCTATTTGTATTATAATACTATTGTAATTTAGTTAAATTCCTTTGACTCTTATGTTAGAATAAATAAATACAAATATGTATTCTATTTTATAAAGATATTTTTATAAACACAATACAAAACTTTAAAACACTGTTTGTAAGATACAAACAAGTAGTGTTTTATAAACTTTGCAGAAGGAAATGAATTTCTGTAAAACCAAGTCTGATTGCAATTAAAAAGAAGAGATTTTCTTGAAAAGAAAGTGTGATTACAATTAGAAGAATTTATTTAAACATTCAACTACTTATACATATCGTAGAAAATGTTTGTATAAAACTCTATATTATTGTTGGATTTAACCTTCTGTTGGTTAAGAAAACGATCTTATTTTAACTAATATCTTTCAAATTAGTACTTTTATTAAAAAAAACAGCTTTAACTATATTACTTTGCAAAAAAATGATTTTAACATTCTATTTGCTAAATAACTTTCATTTTGTGAATTAAACTTGAAAAGTTATGAATTTCAGAAAGATACTACTCAAGTACCATTGATTCATCTTGTGGTAGGCAATTACTGTTGCAAACTATGCCAAGAAACATGAGAAATTACCGAGTCTCCATTTTGAAATATGACAACAAAAGATGTTCTTTTGTTTGACCAGCTTGAACAGTTCCATCTCTATATCTATTCCCTGACCAAAGGAAGGGGAAACTGTCACAATCCGGAAAATTTCGGGTTAGATTGTAACATCTCGAACTTGTATTAATTAAAAGTTAATTTTTATAAACGATTAAGTTTAAATACGTGGATGTTAAATTCAACAATTATAGTAATAATAACATTAATAATAATAATAATAATAATAATAATAATAATAATAATAATAAGATTTATTATTTAAAAACCTAACCCAAAAAGTTTTGGGTTAAAAATGTTAATCTTTAAACTTGTTTTAAAACCTTTGGACATAAAATAATACACCAGGTAAACCTCAGGGACTAGATGTGTAATTTTGTTAAAAACCCAAACCACCCGCCCGATTTCCCCGACCACCGCCGGCCACACTCCGGTGGCACTTCCGGCGACCCCCAAACGCCAAATTGGGTTGGTTTTTCAACTAAATTAATATCCCGACGCCTTTACGTGAATGCCTCGAACTCGTGGGCCACTATAAATTGAATATTGTAGTCGGTTAATGGGATTCCCACTTCGACCAAAAGCTCGGCCGACCAACCAAGAAATCAGGCACTAAAACATTAATAATTGTCAAATTGATGGTGCACTAACGATCCACATTTAAAAACTTCCACAGAGTTCCATTTGATTTGAAAACACATAAACATATCAATTCGATCGCCATCTACATCCTCGACCTGCAACTAAGTCAATCACTACCTGTGAGCATTATATCACAAAAGTAACATAGGGCTTTTGCTCATTTGATCCCTTAGAAGCTTCCTGTACAACCAATTTGATTATCATAGTCGTTTGGATAACAATCGAATTCCACATCAGTCGCGACCTGTTCTTCGACTGTTCATCATCAATCCGACATTTTTCAGGTAAATTGAACACATTAACATGCACGAAATTACATGGGGAATCAAAGTCCCATGTTAATTTCAGAAATTGTTGTTGATTTAATACCTAATTTTATCAATCTGTGAATTAGGGTTTATCTGGATTTGAGGGTGTTTGGTTGGGACAGTTTAAAACAATTAAAAGCTGAGTCCTTGTGCGGCAATATGCCTTTGGTTCACTGGTTTGGGCGTGGAATTGTGGGAAGGAGGTCACGGGTTCGAACCCGTGCACCTCTCATTATTTTTTTAATGCCCTTTTTGACTATTTAAAAATATACAAAAATTCTTAAAAATTATAAAAATACATTTTATAAACTTTTATTATTTTAAAAGTATCCAGGTAATTTTCTGTAAAATTTAATTATTAAAAACTCTTTAGTAGTTTTTATAAAATATTATTTATAAATCTTATATATAGTCATTTTTATAAAATAGACCCTAAATAATAATTTAAATTATAAATTTATTATTTCTAAATATGGATAATATAATTAATAATTAGATAAATTATATTATGTTTTATCATGCAAATATGTTATAATTTAACAATATGTTATTATTTATTATTTATACATAATCTATGTTCAATTATAATAACATTATCATATAAATATAATGTCAAGATAATTTGTGTCTATTTATAAATCTTACTATTAGATTTTATAAATTAAATTATAAAATATTAAAGTATCCTATTTGTGTTTTAAACATGATAAACACAAATTAGATTTTATAAATTAAATTATAAAATCTTACTAAATTAAGTACCAACTTACATATTTAAATAATGTCTAAAACTTATTTAGAACATAATGGTATGTTGAAATTATTATTAAGATTAATCAAATGCAAATCTTTAGTTATTAAAGAATTAACAAAAATAATTAAATTATTTAGTTATATGTTTATAACAAATCCTAGAAAACCAAACCCTAGATCAATTGAACACCAGGTTCAAGATCTAACTTATTTAGGTTATGGATTTGTATCTATTTGCTTATGTGAATTATAATTCCTTAGGAGGAATTTACTAGCTTGTCAACACCACACAATGACTGAGGTGAGTTCATACTTAACTATTCTCCTTTTTAATCATTTAAATATTTTGGGGATGGATACATGTCGTAATTAAAATTACAAATTATTTTTGTGTATTACGTTAAATAATAATTGAATCACATTTATGATTACATATGGTTACTATGAAAATCCTTCTCTGTATACTGGACTATAAACAAGCAGGGATCTTTTGGATAGTACTATCGGGGAGTGACTTACCCCTACAAAGGTTTGGACATGTGGACCTTACCAAGATGCACAAAGATCTTATTGTCATTCGGGATGACTGTTCTGGTGTGAGAAGGCAGATTTGATGTGCACTATGTAAAGTTTGCAATTATAGTTCCACTTACAACCCATATGAGGATAAATGTAAAGAGAGGATTCGCGCCCTCTGATTTGAATTATTATAACTAACATAATATACACATAAAAAGGAAAAGGGAAAATAAACTATGATACATGGGCAAATCCTATGTGAAGGATTTGTTGGCTTGTACTTAGTAAGAATGTGGGATAGCGAGTTCACCTTATAAAAGGGTTCCGACAGGCTATTCATATACAAATAAACTATGATACATGGGCAAATCCTATGTGAAAGATTTGTTGGCTTGTACTTAGTAAGTATATGGGATAGGGAGTTCACCTTATAAAAGGGTTCCGACAGGCTATTCATATACAAAGTGATACCAGTGAGTAGTTTATACTCACACTTTTACAATAAACCCTTCTTTGAATGATAATGGATGATTTATCAAATATGTTTTACTCACCTACGAACTCACCAACCCTGTGTTGACACTTGATTTTACATGTATTCTCAGGTATCTACTAGGAGCTTATGGACATGCACGTAGGATCATATAAGAGCTCAAGATACATATTGCTCATTATTTAAGATATGATTACACGTGTAGTTAAGAAACAATCTATATTTAATTCCGCTACGCATAATATTACTCTGAACATTAATGTAATGATTATCTAAAATCCATCATATAGATAATTGCATCTCATGTGTAACTACTGTGTTCGATCCTGTTGCTCACCCCTCCGTGATAAATTCCAGACCCGGAATTTGAGGGTGTGACAAAATCAACGTGCAAGTTAAGACTATAGTTGACACTTGGAAGCACTTGGAATTCTTGTGTCATAATTATGCGTTGAACGGTCTTTTTAACGTGTTGTGTAACTTGTTACATAATCCAAGTATCTCCTTAGAAGGATTAACAATATGATCGATCTGAATCTATCAAACACGAAATAAATGATGATTGGAAAGGTAAATACAATCTCACAAGTCAAAATCACAAAACAAATAAGTAAATAAGTTGTTTTGTCTATTAAATACTGATTGCACAAAGCATTACAAATCAGGAAATTGACAAGTGTTGCATGCAATGTTTTAAAGCAAACTATATATAGATGTATAAAAGTTTTCGCCTCAAGTTTCATTTTCTCGCTTCCTTGAAGTTTTCGCTCCGTCATAATTCTCGCCTAGTGTTTGATGTTTTCGCTTAGTCTTGATTTTTGATTTTCTGAGCCTTTAGGTTTGACCTCTACAATCGTCCCCTAGGATTGCTGTGAATCAATCTCCATCGGAAGTCTACATCCCCACACTTAAAGTATCCCGCATATGCATACATCCCTTTCTTTAACGCCTTGCTTATCAACCAACCAAACGGGTGCTTCAGTTAAGTGTACAGACTCAACAGCTTCAATCGGACATGTTTGTAATCTCAAAAGATCATCTTTTCCAAAACTTTAGCAAATCGATAGGATCCACAATCCTAAAGGCTTTATCAACATATAAAATAATAGCATGACTAGTTTTCGTCTCACATATCTATCTCATCAACTTTGCTAAACTGTTGACAAGCATAAGTGCATGAATACAACCTTTTCTCACTATCTTTTGATGCTTATAAACCCTCATCCATATCAGAGTATTAGTGTTTGAATCTATTTTGTTCTTATCTTTCATGAATTAGGAATTTGTTGTTTTAAAATTCTAGAATTTTGTCTTGCTTTGTTTCTAAATCTTGTTATGTATCCAATTGGCTTTCCCATAGTTGCTTGGGTTCAATTCCTTTTTCACAAGAATCTATGGTCCCTTTGTTATGGATGTCCATAGATCCGGGTCTTGGAAAATTATCCAATTTCTAAACATCATTTTTCACTATTTGAAGTCTGCTTTGTTCTTGAGTCTTGGTGGTTTGAGATCACCGTTTAACCCTGAAATTTCGTCAGACATTCTGTTGAATTTTGAACTTAACGACTTAAGTTAAAATCTGTTTGTTAATTTATCTCGGCGCTAAATTGAATTTATCCTAATGTTACTAGGATTTATTGTTAATGATTTCACCTTTTAATTTGATTTACCGAATAAAATAAATTAATTAATGTCCTATGTGATGTCACTGTTAAATCTTAGTTAAATGAAGAGAATATTCTATTTGAGGATGTCAATCAGTCAAAACCCTTTAATAATGTCAGCCAATAAAAGTCAAAACACTAAAAACAAATATAATGTTAGAACACATTATGTTTGATTATGAAAAGCATTATCATTTTAATACACTTGTTGAGTCCAACATGGTGGTTACGAGTAACAGTACCTGGATGTTGTCGAATCTCATTTTTTATGAACGTGTTGATTTTTAGATCTGAATTAGTTCGTACAGGTGATTTACAAGTGAAATCTAAAAGGAGACTCGAATCTGTAAAGATTCATGTATCGGCATCTAGTGACTAGAATCATTGACACCAAGGTGTTGCATTTTATTTATTCTACGAATTTTTTAAGGTATAAATCCCTAACACCTTATGCTTGTATTTTGTTATTTTGGTTTGTAACTAGACTCCTCGTGGGCAATCTAGAGTTATGACCTAGTTGGGTTAGTATATATTAATTCAATGCCTTATACAAAATTGTTTTGAAACCTGCATATGATTTCCTATATTGTTATCAGAGCCACTTTTACAAACATGTAGAAGAAATAATCATATATTGCAATCAGGTTTTATTTTTTTCAAAACTTTTGTTTGATAAAAGATTACACCTTTTAGTTTAATTATTAAAATATTTGTATTGTGGTGAATCAAGCCTTAAGACTCGTGGTTGTGTTTTCAACGGTTGTTTATTTTGGTTAATTGGTCTTTGTATTTTTTGGTTGTTTTGGAAGCCTTTTGTAATATATTAGGTTTCTCAATTTTATCGTAGAATTATTTGTATATAATCCAGACAAGAGTAAAATCAATGATTGGAAACCAAGACGACAATGACAAAAAGATGGAGATTTTGAAGAAAGTGGGAGTTATGCAAGTCCAAGAGATGCTAAATAATTGTCATTTAGGTTCTCAATGATTTTCAAAACAATCAAACGAGTTTAAGAGGTTTAAACGAGACAATATTACAAAATTAAACGACGAGATTTTTAAATGGAGATTTTAATAATTTGGTGAAAGGTAAAATGAAATAAAGGGGTTATTTTATGATATAAAACCAAAGTTTTGAATTAAAATTAATTAACAAAAATTAATTATCTAAAAGAATATAAATATAAGAGTTTATTAACGAATAAAATGGTTTGTGATAAATTATATGTGACAACCCGGAAAAATTTCGTTAAATATATATATATATATATAAGGGGGAGATCCATTGAAAAGCTAATTATAATTGAAAACCTTGAAAACTTAATCTTAACCATTAAATATATAGATCAATGGCTATTAACTCTTGTGTCAATTATGTAAATAAATATAATTTAATTATTCAATTTAAAAGAAGAAAAGGGCAATTTAGGGATTTCATAAAATTTTAAAACAGTTAAGTATATTCAGTTTCCTAAAAAACTCCTAAAATCGCTATTCCTTTTCAAACGAGAAAGCTGTAAATTTGGAAGCATAGAACTCGCTATTCTATACAAAATCGTTGATTTCTTTGTCACAATTACATACATTTGGAAGAAATTGAAGGGTATTACACCGTCGTTGGTGATTCTGCAACACCTGTGCTCGGAATCGCTGTTTTTTCGAAAACCAGTAGGTATGTGTTCTTATTATTGATCGAAACTTGTAAATCAAAAGGAAATTGGGTTATACATAATCATAGAAATCGATTCTAAGGTGTGTGTTGTCACACCCTCAATTTTCACGAACGGGGTTTTACCGTTAGGCGTGTGACATACCAGGATCTCAGACACAGTCATATCGAACGACACTATATGAATTTTAAACTACACTGAAAGTCTGAAAATATTATGCCAAATCAAATATTCAATGCAACAAAATGAAACTGATGAATGCATGTCCTGAGTGCGTTTCCTGTAGCATGCATCATAGGCTTATGCGTTCCTGTGACCTGAGAAAACATGCTAAAATGTGTCAACATAAAGTTGGTGAGTTCACAGGTTTAATCAACAAGAAATGTGTTTGTAAGCGTATCCATGGTTTGCGTTTCAATGGTTTAGTATATATTGCATATCGTTAGGTAGCTAGCCTCTGTTCTTGTTACTTAGCGTTTCGAACCGAAGCTGACTGTTTACGTCCTATATGTGTTTGTTGTATCCCCGTCACGTCTCGCAAGACCGTGACAAATGTTAGGTCAATAATGCACCCGTTTGACCTCCAATCAAGCTAGCGCGACTAGCCCGGGCGGGGTTTGTCAGACCCAGTAGTACTACTCAGTATTACCTCGCTAATCCCATTACTAACGGTTCGAGCGTGTCAGGACATGTTTGTGTGTTTACACTAACGTAACAGGCGATATCAATAATACTGGCAACCATTCATAAAATATGTTTGCATGTTTTCTCCCCCAAAAAGGCAAGAAAGTAAAAAGGGGCCGTGAAACTCACCTGGTATCCTTATATAAATTCAGAGCTCGATAAAGGAAGTGATGATCATCAACAAAGCAATCCTAACTAGAACATATAAGATTCACGTTTAGAAATAGCATGATGTTATTACATTCGTGCGGTTGAGCTCTTTAGTTAACTTAAAGTTAACGATTAGTATGATTATTGTATCTTAGCTTTTTGTACAAGTATCAGTTGTTATGTGCTAATTTGTGCATATTAGATTAATCAATGTTCTTATCCGAGTAACGATTCTTAGTACCATAATTGTAACAATGATTTGTTGATTTGGGAGATTTAGATCTTTATAAATGGTTATCATTGATGACATTATCCATACGAGAGAGGGTTATACCACAATGTATATATATATATATTAGAGTTTTCAAGTATTAATAACTATACACCAGCTGTAGTAACATCTTGTTCGGTTTTAATAACTATTATCTTATACTTATGTCTCGTGTATGAACTAACCATTTTAAGCAAACAATTATATCCATTGACGTTTATTTTCATCTTTATAATTTATGTATTTATATAATTAGAGCTCAAATAACACGCATATAGATTATACTTAAAATTCAAATGCATTGCGTGTGCGATTATACCTTCCACTCGATTCACGTTCACTAACCCACTCGTATTGCTCTTTATCTCTTCATGTTCTTGTTGTTGACGACCCGTTGACCTCAGTTGACCAAGTTTGACCAGTGATTTGCCAAAACCTTATCTTGTTGTTCTAACCCAACCACAACCATACTCAACAGCAACAATCACGATCACACCACTACAACAACACTAAAACACCACTAAAACACCATTTCGACCACTACCAACCAACATGATTACCATGACCAACAACAACCGCAACACCACGTTTGTCCACCACAGCCAACATAACCAACAGCTAACCTTCACCACAACCGACCAACACAACCACAATCACAGATTACCTCACCATCGAACTCAGTCACTGACTTACAGAATTCATCTTCACCTTATACCACCCTCGTAGCCAACAACCATCAATTTCAGCCACCATTACAACACATCCCCTTTCACCACCACCTAACCTCACTGACAACCACCACAATAGTGGGCTGTTATCACCGATAAAACCCACCGGAACAACCACCAAGCGCAATCCGACCATCACCACACCGCCTCGTTTACGGCTTTCGGAGAACTCACAAACAACCACCACAATCACAGCCATGACCATCGCTGCTATTATACATAACCACCATCACCACTGTCACTACCTAGATCCACATCCAAGACCGCCATACCACTGCCACCCCATAGACTGCGCGACCACCTATGGGTGGTCGTGACCACCACTCGACCACCAACGCCCAACCACCATCCAGATCCAGCAGCACCGCCACTATCACCATCCCTGCTACGGCCCTGCACCACCATCGGCCACCAACACCCTACCGTAGCCACAATCACCACAGCCGCGACCACCTTCACCTCGACCGACAACAACACAGCCACCAACGCAACCCTCGAGACCCGATCGAACCCACAGCTGCACCAATCGACTCCCAACCACGAACCATCGGCACCACCACTCCGAAACCGACCTGCAACCGCCATCTTTGCCTTCGATTCGTGTCCCTATGTCGCGTTTTGGGGAGAAATCAAGACCACCACCGTGATCGGGGAGTCGTGGGGAGTCCGGATCTGCGTGTCACTCGCCAAAACTCGCCGGAACGGGTCGCCGGTGGCCGGAGTATCGGAAATCGCAGGGGAGCAGGGGGGAGGAGAAGGCTTCGACCGCCTCTCACTCTCTCTCTCTCTGACCTAACTTTTCTTTCAACCCTAAATTAAAGAATGATGTGCTTATATAGTAGGGTTAGGTAGTGGGTTCGTTAACCGATCGTTTCGCAACGCGTTCGAATTGGTTTTCACGTATCGTTAAAGTTTCACTTCCCGTTAGATACAAAATGTTATAAATATTTCCGATATTATTGATTTTATCATTTTAAAATATGCCGAATAATTAAACGAGTTTGTAAATTACTGCGTATTTAACATGTTTAGTGGTTTTTCGCGTTTTCCCCGAATGAGCGCTTTTATTATTATTATCAACTTTTTATTATTTATTATTATTATTCTTACAAAGTGGTAAAATAGACTAATTCGCGATAAACGGAGAAAGTTAATTTAAATAGTATTATCGAAAAATTTGGGTTGTCACATTACCCCCTTGTTAAAGGAATTTTCGTCCCGAAAATTAAAACATTAGGTTCAGTTAATTGAGATTCAACGATTTATAACGTGTGAGTTGTAAGGTTTTGATAGAGTTGTGACATCATCCCCTTATTGAAGGGAATTTCGTCTCGAAATTTAAGGAAAAAGATATCTTAAAAAAATGATACCTTAAGAAGTAGGTGGCTGATCATTGAATAGTTATGGGTACTTCTTCTTCATTTGGTCCTCGCGTCCCCAGGTAAACTCTTGTCCACGCTTTGAATTCCACCTAACACGCACAATAGGGATCTTGCTAAGTTTTAGGGTTTTGACTTATAGATCCATAATCTCTACTGGTTCTTCAATGAAACGACGCTGTTCATCCACGTGTATCTTTGCTAACGGAACGACGAGAGTCTCATCCACGTGTAGAGTGTTTGACTTCAATGAAACGCAGTTGTTCATCCACGTGTAGGTTCAGTTGATAGGCTACGAGGCCGACCCAATTGAAAATCTCTAACGGTCCCACATATCTCGGGTTTAGTTTTCCATGTTTTCCGAAACGAATCACGCCTTCCCACGGTGACACTTTCATATGTACTTTGCCATCAATCTGAAACTCCAATGGCTTACGACGCTTGTCGGCGTAACTCTTTTGTCGATCACGTGCTGCTGCCATACTGTTACGGATCTGCACGATCTTCTCAGTCGTCTCGTGCACAAGTTCAGGACCGGTAAGTTGACTTTCTCCAACTTCTGCCCAACAGATAGGTGATCAGCACTTACGTCCATACAGTGCCTCAAATGGAGCAGCTTTGATCGACGTGTGATAGTTATTATGGTATGAAAACTCAACTAACGGTAAGTGAGTTTCCCAACTGCTGCCAAAATTAATCACAAAAGCGCGTAACATGTCTTCCAAAGTCTGGATCGTACGCTCACTCTGGCCGTCAGTCTGTCGATGATATGCCATACTCATATCTAACCGGTTCCCGATGATCGTTGTAGGGATTGCCAGAAGTGTGAAGTGAATCGAACGTCACGATCAGAGATAATGGAAATTGGCACACTGTGCCGAGAGACTATTTCCCTTAGATAGATACGTGTCAACTTTTCCATTCGGTCAGTCTCCCGGATTGCCAGGAAATGTGCGGAATTCGTCAAACGATCTACAATCACCCAAATGGTATCGCATCCGTTGGGCGTCCGAGGAAGTTTCGTGATGAAATCCATTGATATTTGTTCCCACTTCCATACTAGAATTTCCGGTTGTTGGAGCAAACCGGATGGCCTTTGATATCCACCTTAACCTTAGAACATGTTAAACATCTACTTACATAAGTGGCAATACCAGCTTTCATATTTGGCCCCCAGTATAGGGTCTTCAAATCTTGATACATCTTATCCGAACCAGGATGAATAGAATATCGTGACTTGTGGGCTTCATCTATTATCAGCTCTCGTAGGTCTCCATAGAAAGGAACCCATATTCGTCCCATAAAGTAACGAATTCCGTCAGGTTTGACCTCTAATTGTTTCTCCATGCCTCGTAGTGATTCGGCTTTCAGGTTCTCGTCTTTCAAAGCTTCAAGTTGAGCATCACGTATTTGATCGTGTAATCCAGTATGTATGATGAGTTGCAATGCTCGAACTCGCTTCGGCTTAGGTATCTCCTTTTGACTTAAGGCGTCGGCTACTACGTTAGCCTTACCCGGATGATATTTGATCACGCAATCGTAGTCGTTCAACTACTCGACCCAACGACGTTGTCTCATGTTCAGCTCCTTTTGTTCAAAGATGTGCTGGAGACTCTTGTGATCGGTGTAAATGGTGCACTTGGTACCGTACAAGTAGTGTTTCCATATCTTGAGTGCAAACACAACGACTCCCAATTCTAAGTCATGTGTTGTGTAGTTTTTCTCATGAACTTTCAGTTGACGGGAAGCGTAAGCAATCACCTTCTCGCGTTGCATTAGCACACAACCGAGACCTTGAATAGAAGCATCACAGTAAACTACAAAATCGTCTGTTCCCTCAGGCAGGGATAGAATCGGTGCCGTACAGAGTTTCTGTTTTAGAACCCGAAATGCGGATTCTTGTTTGTCACTCCAATTGAATGTAGTGCCTTTTATGAGTTAACACGGTGAGAGGTTGAGCAATATTTGAAAACCCTTCGATGAATCATCAATAATAGCCAGCCAACCCAAGAAACTATCGTACCTCCGTCGGAGTCTTAGGCGTAGTCCAGTTCTTGATGGCTTCTATTTTTGTCGGGTCAACATGTATTCTATTTTTATTGACCACATGACCCAAGAATTGGACTTCTCGTATCCAGAAATCACACTTTGAAAATTTAGCATACAATTGCTCTCGCTTTAACAGTTCCAGAATCAGTCTAAGTGTTCCTCGTGTTCTTCCTTATTCTTTGAATAAATAAGGATGTCATCGATGAAGATAATGACAAACTTGTTCAAATAGGGTTTGCACACTCGGTTCATAAGGTCTACGAAAACCGCTGGTGCGTTGATCAACCCAAACATCATAAACAAAAACTCATAGTGGTCATACTAGTTAGGTCTTCCGGAAATACTTCCGAGAAGTCTCTGATAACTGGAATATCTTTAACACGCTTCTCATCCACCTTCTTCTCTGTAATTAGTGTCAGTAGAGAGAAATCCCTTTTCTTGAGACATTTTGCGCCTTTACGTATGAGATGAGACTGAAACAGAACTACCATTTCTGTTGTTTTCCTATCTTCTTGAGCCTTATATAGTTTCTCTTTAAATGCAAAGGTTTTCTGCACTCATAACATCCCTTATATGCTTCTTATGGTTGAGGAGACTTGGCCGGGATGTTCACGCGACAGTTCTTGAAGGTATAGCCAAATTTCCGCAGAGCACTCTCAATGTTCTTGTTGTACAACCCATGGAGATTATTGTTGTATTTTTTGCTTATAATGGAAAGGTGAAGATGTAATGGACGAGGTCGTCATAATATCTTGCTATTTGGTCCCACGCCAAATGTAGTCAGCCAGAAAAATTCGATTGAGTCCCACCACTGGGGAGACAAACAAAAGTAAGGTATGCTTAAACAGGATAGATATCAAATGAAATGAATGCTGGAACGCTGAAATTACCGAGACTCTAAGTCTTAAGATCAATCCAGTGAACAAGGACTACACGCGTCAAGAATATTATCACTTTATTGCAACTTTTGAAGATCTGGCACAATGTAGATGGATAGTGTTACACGAACACTGAAATGCTAAAAAGAGTACGTCTCATAGAGACTAGGGCTAATGTCATAACACGAATCTCATTAAGGCTCGGGGTAGATGATAACTTTCATGCTAGTAGGAATGAAGGATTTGTTTGCATATCAATAGTGTGGTTTTGTGTTGATTTCGAGGACTCATGCCTCTAAGTATGGAATTGAGAATTTGTACCGACCGTATCCGTTATCACCCAATAGAGTTGCCAGAGTTCTCATGCACGACAAATTGCAATTACGTGTGCACCTGTGATTCTAATTTGTTTTGCATGGTCACACATGGTTCCTCCTATTCGAGATAACATATCTTGTCCAGTACCGAGTGTTATCAATGATAAAAGCATCAAAGATATATTTGTTATACCAAGAGTCAAATAACTAAGGTTGTACTAAGGTTGTACAAGTGATTTGGTTAAGATAACAACGGGAATCAAGACAATTTGACCCTTTTTCCCTTCGAAGTTCTAGGTGTTTGGATGTCTAAGTCCGATTCTCTAATCGACTTGAATATCTTAGTTGTCCCTCATTTACTGCTCGGACTAGTGTAGAGGATAGGATATGTTACGAATAGTAACAAGTGTGAGAGAGTTGGAAGAGTGAGGTATTGTTCTTTTTTGTTTGTCATCGTTAAGCTTATCGCGTGTGTTAGAAAAGAGTTTCGTGTTCCAATCATGGAAATGTTTGATTCAATTTGTTGTTGCTTTCACTCCGCGAGTGAAGGATCAAGTGTAAGCGTTGGTTGTGAGCGAGCGGGATTCTCCGCCCCTCTATCAGCCGGTAATGACACACATGTCATACCCATAGTGTTATGTTTGCTCAGCAGTGTAATGTCAATACACCAGAAGGTTGTTTGCACAATAGTGGTAACCATGTAAAAGTGTCTGTGCAATACTAGTGTTGTGTCTAATGCTATAGTCTAGATGCAATGCAATCCTAGTTCTCTATAACCTGTGGCTCTGATACCAATCTGTCACACCCTCAATTTTCACGAACGGGGTTTTACCGTTAGGCGTGTGACATACCAGGATCTCAGACACAGTCATATCGAACGACACTATATGAATTTTAAACTACACTGAAAGTCTGAAAATATTATGCCAAATCAAATATTCAATGCAACAAAATGAAACTGATGAATGCATGTCCTGAGTGCGTTTCCTGTAGCGTGCATCATAGGCTTATGCGTTCCTGTGACCTAAGAAAACATGCTAAAATGTGTCAACATAAAGTTGGTGAGTTCACAGGTTTAATCAACAAGAAATGTGTTTGTAAGCGTATCCATGGTTTGCGTTTCAATGGTTTAGTATATATTGCATATCGTTAGGTAGCTAGCCTCTGTTCTTGTTACTTAGCGTTTCGAACCGAAGCTGACTGTTTACGTCCTATATGTGTTTGTTGTATCCCCGTCACGTCTCGCAAGACCGTGACAATGTTAGGTCAATAATGCACCCGTTTGACCTCCAATCAAGCTAGCGCGACTAGCCCGGGCGGGGTTTGTCAGACCCAGTAGTACTACTCAGTATTACCTCGCTAATCCCATTACTAACGGTTCGAGCGTGTCAGGACATGTTTGTGTGTTTACACTAACGTAACAGGCAATATCAATAATACTGGCAACCATTCATAAAATATGTTTGCATGTTTTCTCCCCCAAAAAGGCAAGAAAGTAAAAAGAGGCCGTGAAACTCACCTGGTATCCTTATATAAATTCAGAGCTCGATAAAGGAAGTGATGATCATCAACAAAGCAATCCTAACTAGAACATATAAGATTCACGTTTAGAAATAGCATGATGTTATTACATTCGTGCGGTTGAGCTCTTTAGTTAACTTAAAGTTAACGATTAGTATGATTATTGTATCTTAGCTTTTTGTACAAGTATCAGTTGTTATGTGCTAATTTGTGCATATTAGATTAATCAATGTTCTTATCCGAGTAACGATTCTTAGTACCATAATTGTAACAATGATTTGTTGATTTGGGAGATTTAGATCTTTATAAATGGTTATCATTGATGACATTATCCATACGAGAGAGGGTTATACCACAATGTATATATATATATATATATTAGAGTTTTCAAGTATTAATAACTATACACCAGCTGTAGTAACATCTTGTTCGGTTTTAATAACTATTATCTTATACTTATGTCTCGTGTATGAACTAACCATTTTAAGCAAACAATTATATCCATTGACGTTTATTTTCATCTTTATAATTTATGTATTTATATAATTAGAGCTCAAATAACACGCATATAGATTATACTTAAAATTCAAATGCATTGCGTGTGCGATTATACCTTCCACTCGATTCACGTTCACTAACCCACTCGTATTGCTCTTTATCTCTTCATGTTCTTGTTGTTGACGACCCGTTGACCTCAGTTGACCAAGTTTGACCAGTGATTTGCCAAAACCTTATCTTGTTGTTCTAACCCAACCACAACCATACTCAACAGCAACAATCACGATCACACCACTACAACAACACTAAAACACCACTAAAACACCATTTCGACCACTACCAACCAACATGATTACCATGACCAACAACAACCGCAACACCACGTTTGTCCACCACAGCCAACATAACCAACAGCTAACCTTCACCACAACCGACCAACACAACCACAATCACAGATTACCTCACCATCGAACTCAGTCACTGACTTACAGAATTCATCTTCACCTTATACCACCCTCGTAGCCAACAACCATCAATTTCAGCCACCATTACAACACATCCCCTTTCACCACCACCTAACCTCACTGACAACCACCACAATAGTGGGCTGTTATCACCGATAAAACCCACCGGAACAACCACCAAGCGCAATCCGACCATCACCACACCGCCTCGTTTACGGCTTTCGGAGAACTCACAAACAACCACCACAATCACAGCCATGACCATCGCTGCTATTATACATAACCACCATCACCACTGTCACTACCTAGATCCACATCCAAGACCGCCATACCACTGCCACCCCATAGACTGCGCGACCACCTATGGGTGGTCGTGACCACCACTCGACCACCAACGCCCAACCACCATCCAGATCCAGCAGCACCGCCACTATCACCATCCCTGCTACGGCCCTGCACCACCATCGGCCACCAACACCCTACCGTAGCCACAATCACCACAGCCGCGACCACCTTCACCTCGACCGACAACAACACAGCCACCAACGCAACCCTCGAGACCCGATCGAACCCACAGCTGCACCAATCGACTCCCAACCACGAACCATCGGCACCACCACTCCGAAACCGACCTGCAACCGCCATCTTTGCCTTCGATTCGTGTCCCTATGTCGCGTTTTGGGGAGAAATCAAGACCACCACCGTGATCGGGGAGTCGTGGGGAGTCCGGATCTGCGTGTCACTCGCCGGCACTCGCCGGAACGGGTCGCCGGTGGCCGGAGTATCGGAAATCGCAGGGGAGCAGGGGGGGAGGAGAAGGCTTCGACCGCCTCTCACTCTCTCTCTCTCTGACCTAACTTTTCTTTCAACCCTAAATTAAAGAATGATGTGCTTATATAGTAGGGTTAGGTAGTGGGTTCGTTAACCGATCGTTTCGCAACGCGTTCGAATTGGTTTTCACGTATCGTTAAAGTTTCACTTCCCGTTAGATACAAAATGTTATAAATATTTCCGATATTATTGATTTTATCATTTTTAAAATATGCCGAATAATTAAACGAGTTTGTAAATTACTGCGTATTTAACATGTTCAGCGGTTTTTCGCGTTTTCCCGAATGAGCGCTTTTATTATTATTATCAACTTTTATTATTTTATTATTATTATTCTTACAAAGTGGTAAAATAGACTAATTCGCGATAAACGGAGAAAGTTAATTTAAATAGTATTATCGAAAAATTTGGGTTGTCACATGTGTAAGTTGGGGGTTAGGTTTTTGGTTGTTAAATTCAATTTCAATTCAATTAGGGCTTTTGATACGTATATGTACGAATGTATTATGCGATTCTATATCTCTTAAATTTTGACCTGGTTTAAAATTCTTGTATGTAGATGTATGTATGTGTCATTTTAGTTTGGAAATACACAGTATGTATGGTGTTAGTCAGTTAATTTACGTTGGCAGTAATGATTTTAGGAATGCTTGGTACAATTTTCTTTTGTATGTACCAAAACAATGGGATAAATGTATATGACCAATGGTAGATAATGTATATACAATTTTAGTTTATAATGTATTTAAATTGTGTGTTGGTATAGGATCAGTGAGCAATTATACAAGTATGCTGAAGTTTGTTACGTATATGTACCAAAATTGTATTGATAAAATATTCTATATATATAAGTAATGAGAATGTTAATAATATGTACCAAATAGCTATTTGGATGTAGCATTATAAATGCAGATGCCATAACATGCATAAAAATATTGGTTGTTGATTTTTATCTCTGTGATTAGTTGATTTAATTGAATATATAAGATTGGTGTTACATATATGTATCAAAATGATTAATTAGGTTATGAAAAATGTATGGAATCAATGTGTATGTCATTAAAAATGCCCCATATTCCTGGTAGGATGTAGCATTATAAAATACAGTCCCAAAAAAAGATGTAGATATTGAACGTGGCAATTTTATCTTCATGATTAGTTGTTTTAAAATTGACTATAGCATTCTGTTACATATATGTACCAGTATGCTGTATTGTGATACGTATATGTACCAAACTTGTATGTATGCATATATGTACCAGTATGCTGTATTGTGATACGTATATGTACCAAACTTCACAATTTTATCTTCATGATTAGTTGTTTTAAACTTGTATGTTTAAAAAAAGATGTAGATATTGAATGGGATAAATGTAAATTAGCAATGGTAGATAATGTATACATAATTTTACTTTATAATGTATTTAAATTGTGTGTTGGTATAGAAATGGTGAGCAATGGTACAAGTATGTTCTGTTGTGATACGTATATGTACCAAACTTGTATGTATGCATTATATGTAATTAGTTGATTTATCTCTTTGATTAGTTGATTTAAGCATTATATGTATGCATTTGTAGTATATTCTTAAAATCCCACATTATGCCACTTTGTAATAGCATATAATATTAATATAATGACTGATACGTATGTTGTATAGAGATATGAAATCTGCAGAGTGTAAATTGTTTCACTAATTCATATGTAGGTAAGTGTTTTGAGGAGGATACTGTTGTATCGGTGAAGATGTCATCAAGTAAGTGTGGACATGAAACTTTAATTCGTTTGCATCATATGTAAAATTTAACATTATTATAAAAATATTTGTTATCCAGGTAGGAAAAAAAGTGAAAGGATTGCAGAAATCTACACTTTTAACAAATTCAACAACACGGCGGACGATTCAATTGAATTGGATGACTCACCGGAACAAACCTCTGATATAAAAGGTAGTTTCTAATTTGATTTTTTGTAAATAAGTAATATTAATAGTGAAGCTACTAATTTTTTATTTAACCATGGTCAGATAAAGTTACAAATTCATTAGACTCTATGGAAAAAAGCGAGGTAAATAAGGGTGGTGCTGCCGAATATGGTAAGTAATAAATTTAAATAATCAATGTTTATATCCTTTACTTTTGTATAATTTTCTAGAAAATGATCTATATTTGCATAACAGTGGCGAGTCGTAGGAAAACTTTAAAAGAGAAAATCAATATCATAAAAGAGGTGAAGGAAAATTTCCGGAAAATAAACGAAAGTATGATGCAAGATAAAGGTAAATCCTTTTATTTTATATGAATGTATGGTTTTACTATTGAATTGAGTATAGTTAGTTGAAAGTATGCATGTATTTTAGTGAATATGATATAATTATATTAGTAAACACTTATTTAAATCATGTAATTTTTGTATGTAACAAGCTAAAAAAGCCGGTGAGCCAACCACAAACGTCGATCATAATGTCATTAATGTTGAAAAAGGAATGGACGTGCAGAAAAGCAAAACATCATCGGATGGTAAGCGATTAAATAGATATTCATATTTCCTGTACGTATACAACCTAAAAGTTATATATTTTTAATGAAGAATAAAATGAAATGTTCAGGTAATAAGAAGGTTGAGGGATCGATTAAAGGTGGACGATTTAAAAGTGTATGTAAAAGGAAAATTATTGGACGTAAGTAAAATTTATATAATACAGATACGTTGTGGTTGTAATTATAATCTTTTATTACGTAAATATTTTCCTCATACAGGTAAACGATCATCAGCTAATGAAGATCCAATGGGTAAGAATGAAACAGCTAGAATGAGCATTAAAAAATGAAGAGAAGGAAGCTGATTAGAAAAGGTAATTACAATCAATATCACGATGATTTTCCTTATAAGTTATATAGAAATTGTTGTTTTGAAAATTAATGATATGTATTTTAATTATAAGTTATAATCTTGTTGATAGAAAAAGGTGTTGTTGAAGCCAAAATTAAGGATGAGATGAAACAAAGGGTTACAATGCACCGGAAATGGTTTGGAATACATACGCGTTCGTCTCCAAAGCAATTTTACACTGCCGTGTCGCAGTTAAACAAGATGCAAAAAGAGGCTGTGATTAGCATGGGATTTGGAAGGTTATTAAGGTTCAAAGTGGATGGTATCCCATCTAAACTTGGACATTATGTTGTGGACATGCTGGACCCCGGAAAGTTAAAGATTAGAACAACTAAAGAAGAGGTCAATGTTGATAAAGAAGCCATCTACAGATTAATAGGGATTCCGAAAGGGGATATAGGCCTATTGAGCAAAGATAGTAAGGGGAAGACTGAGGATTACTCAAAATGGAGGGCCCGTTATGGTGGCGTTAATGTAAGCCCATCCGAAATTGTAGATAAGATATTGGAAGGTGATTATGATGACTCTTTTCATTTCAAGCTGGATTTTTTGGTGCTTTTCTACAACACAATGGTTGTTAGTCGTAAGAATGGGAGGTGTTTATGTGAAGTGGTTAAGCACATGACTGTGGAAACAAATTTTAAAGATTATGATTGGTGTGGATGCATTGAAGATGTCATCAAAAAGTGTAAAGAAAACTGGACGAGGTGCAACTTATCATGTGATTTTGTTGGACCACTGACTATTTTGACGGTACGTACAAAATCATCAAAACTTATTTATGAAGTACTTGTTTGGAAAAATACAATAATGCAAGTTAAAAGTATTTGCATACAGATACATACATTAACGTATAAATGGCTGATTTTATACATGTACATATACGTACCAAAAATGTGATTTATGTTTCAACATATATGTAACAGTAAGAAACTATTTTTTTTGTATCTATATATGCGTATATGCACCCCTCCAATAAAAAAGATCTTTATCACTGTTACATATACGTACCAGAAATATTATGTTTTGTATTGCAACCTATATTGTGTTTTGATGACGGTACATATATGTTTCAGAATTAAAACAAAATTAGAATCAGTAGTGTTTTATAAACATCTCAATATGTAATACAAGATACTATATGTACTTCTAACTGTTACATAATGTTTCAATAAAAACAGTATCTGGTACGTATATGTACTTCAATGCAAACAACCATTTGTACTTCTATTACATATACGTTTTATTCACTCATGATTATTGTTTGAACTTTTATTACAATAATGATACATTTATGTCTGTGATATCAAGAGTATTATAACTGAATTGTTCACAACTTTAAGGATACAATAATGATACATATATGTACTTGATATTTAAATGTAGCTTTTGTATGTGGATTGTGTTATGTGCCCGGGTTTTAATTGTGATAAGACTATGTCACCACTTGCGTTTTGGAATATGGAAAAACTAAAGAAAAGAGAGGAACACGAGATTTTGAGGGTTGGAGGGTTCGGTATGGGAGAGTTAACGGAGCAATATGTTGATGATGAAGAGTATGAAGTTGAATCAGATGACGATACGCAGCGCAAGGGCAAAACTGAAAACGACGATGATGATTCGTCAGGTTTTGATAACGAAACGCTAGAGGTATGTATCTTTATAAATGTTAAAGCATAATATCAAATGTCATGCATAAATGTAAAAAAAATACTTTTCATGTCCGCAGGGGAATCTAGGACTGCTTGAATCGATTAAGAGTATTAATATGGAAGGCAAATTAAAATTTGAGAATGCTCTACGGGCAGCAAAAAAACTATTCCCTGAAAGTGAAGAGGTGAAGAAGTACCAAAAGATATATCAGGAGCTATATAGATATCCAGAAGATATTGAAGAGGTTGGGTCCCAAAATGTTGATATACATACACCAAAGAATCTGAAAATACCAATCCATGACCCTCAAGTATGGACACAACTTGCTATGGATGTATCAGAAATCGTTGAATTCGAATCAGCTCAAAAGGACAATGATAAGGCGTTGAAAGATGTCAATTCTGAGTGTCCAAGTTATAGTTTAGGTCTAACACAAGAGTTCATGGATATATCTGAAAGGTTTAAAACATCTAACATTGGAAAAGAGGCGTGCAACGATGTTGATATTAACATGAAATTATACAAAAGTGTTGCGGGAAAAGGGAAACGTGTGAAACAGCCTTCGACAAAATATGTATCGCCTTTTATTAATAGACCAATTGACATGAAAAGGGGGATGTCGAAGGAAGAAATGAGGATATGGAACTACCTGATGTCTGGAATTGTTGATGAGAGGTAATACCATATTTGGCATAAAAAATAATGTTAGAGTGAATACTAATATAAATATACTTATTTGTATGCAGTAAATTTGAGGAGCTAAAAACTTACGTGTCGATGGGGAATTGGTGCACAAGTAACATATTTTGTTTTGTTTATAGTACCTAATCACAAATGATAAATTATTGTGGTATTTATTTTCTAATACGTACACGTAATATTTTTTTTTTGAATAACAGGACAATTGAAGAAGTTAGAGAAGCTGCCACAACTTTTAAGTAAGTTTCATACATACTTGATTTCATATAGCCATAGAATTATGTGAACATATGTAAGACTACCAATGTGTTACAATATATGTTCACAAACAGGTACATATATGTTTCAGTATTAAAACAATAAAATCAGTTGTGTTTTATAAACATCTCATTATGTAATACAAGATACTATATGTACTTCTAACTGTTACATATATGTTTCAATAAAAAGCAGTATCTGGTACGTATACGTGCTTCTATGCAAACAACCATTTGTACGTTAATGTATGTAATTATATATGCACGCAGGTAACTGAATATTCAAGAACAGATTTGTTAGGTCTTATTAAACATAAGATGAAACAATTAAACACTATAAAATAATGCAAGTTAAAAGTATTTGCATACAGATACATACATTAACGTATGAATGGCTGATTTTATACAAGTACATATACGTACCAAAATTGTGATTTATGTTTCAACATATATGTAACAGTAAGAAACTATTTTTTTGTATCTATATATGCGTATATGCACCCCTCCAATGAAAAAGATATTTATCAATGTTACATATACGTACCAGAAATATTATGTTTTGTATTGCAACCTATATTATGTTTTGATGATGGTACATATATGTTTCAGAATTAAAACAAAATTAGAATCAGTATTGTTTTATAAACACCTCAGTATGTAATACAAGATACTATATGTACTTCTAACTGTTACATATATGTTTCATTAAAAACAGAATCTGGTACGTATATGTACTTCTATGCAAACAACCATTTGTACGTTAATGTATGTAGGTATATATGCACGCAGCTAACTGAATATTCAAGAACAGATTTGTTAGGTCTTATTAAACATAAGATGAAACAATTAAACACTATAAAATAATGCAATTTAAAAGTATTTGCATACAGATACATACATTAACGTATGAATGGCTGATTTTAAACAAGTACATATACGTACCAAAAATGTGATTTATGTTTAAACGTATATGTAACAGTAAGAATGGAGTTCGTACCAACTAATGTGTATGTTTTATGGTTTAGTATTCATATATTTGCAACCAAAAAATGGGTCGGAACAAATTTCTATCAGTTGAATAGCTTAACCCCGGGACAACAAATTTATAATGACGTAATTGACTGTTGGGCTAAAGTGCTAAACCATGATGAAAAAGATAGATGTCCGAGCTCACCCTATCGTTTGTTCGTTGGCGTAACTCCATTTGTAAGTATATTTCATTAATGATTGATTTAAATTTCATATAATATAAATATATATATATATATATAGTGTTTAACTAATGACCTATTGTTAAATAAAAATACAGCTTGGGTGGATAATTGAAAGCGATAAGGAAACGGATGCAGAACGTATCAACCACTTTAAAACCAATCTGGAAAGTTTTGTTGAAGATTTTGAAGGAGTGTTTGACATAAAGCAGTTTGACATTATATTCTTCCCCATTTTGGAAAAAAACCATTTTTATTTGGTTTGTTTTGAAATGAAGTATGCGAAGATCACAGTGATCGACAACATGAGTGATTCACAATGTCTAATCAGTTTTGATGATGATGCCGAATTCATTAAGAAGGGAACACCGTTAAAAGTGGTAAGATGTATTCTTTAAGGGTTTATGTTCATTTAGTTCTTTAAGTACTTAAAGTTTTTGTATATGTGCATACCTACATAAATTGTTTTCACTATGCAGAAACATATTTTTGTGTCGTACTTGAAATCAGTAGAGCATCCAAATGGAGAGAAATAGAATCGGCCTACCCTCAAAAGTTACGTATCGGTTGGTCTACGTCAAAGAATTCTACAGATTGTGGTATATTTCTTATGCGACACATGGAAACGTTTATGGGTAGTCGTTCAAAAAAATGGGATTGTGGGTTTCCATCGGAAGAGAGCAAAATGAAGACAAAAATTAGGAATATGAGGAAGAAGTACGCCGTGAAGATCCTTACTTCTGATGTGAATATATATAAGGAGAAGGTGTTGAAGGAAGCAGAAGAGTTGGATCAAACAAAAAAAAGATAGATGATAGTTTGAATTAGGATTAAGATGTAATTTTTGGATATAGTCAGTTTAATTTTAGATGTTTTCAAGACGTGGATGATTATCAAAACTGTGTTTTGAATGGTTTTAATCAAATGAAATACATTCAGTTGGTTATATGATGTATCGATTTTATATTGATGTATTACTATTACTCGTTGACATACTAATATATTATAATTATTAATGAAGTAAACAACCACCAAGTTAAACGTATTAGAAAAATGTTACGTGTGATACGTATATGTATCAACTGGACTATCATGACCTTACAAATTATTACGTGTGATACGTATTTGTATCAACCAGACTACCATAAAGTAAACAACCATCAAGTTATCGATAATGTTAATAAACTACAACAGACAATGATTTCTGAACCAAGGACTACCATGACCTTACAATATATGTTTTAATACTGTTACATATATGTTTCAGTTTTAAAACAAATAATATCAGTAGTGTTTTATAAACATCAACATATACACATCAAGACTACCATTACATTACAATAAATGTTTTCATACTGGTACATATATATTTCAGTATTAACACAATAATATCGATCGTGTTTAAAAGCATCAAATACGGTTCGTTTAAACGTATTGGTATATACCATAAAAAACATTATATCACTGTTACATATATGTTTCAATATAACAATGATCTGGTACGTATATGTACTTCAATGCAAACAACCATTTGTAGGTTAATGTATGTAGGTATATATGCACGCAGTTAATAAAATGTTCAACAACAGATTTGTTAGGTATTATTAAACATAAGATGAAACAATTAAACACTATAAAATAATGCAAGTTAAAAATATTTGCATACACATTCATATAAGTACATATACGTACCAAATATGTGATTTATGTTTAAACATATATGTAACAGTAAGAAACTATTTTTTATGTATCTATATATGCATATATGCAACCCCCCAATGAAAATAACTTTATCACTGTTAAATATATACGTATATATACGTATATGAAAACAACCACTCGTACGTAATGTATGTGTATATAAATCCAAATTAGTAACAACCAATGTAAAAATGTACTAACATTATTAACTGTTTACTCTTAAAACAAGTAAATAAATATGCCAATAGAAAAAAACTCAACAAACTTATTCTTCCATTTCTTGCTCTGAACCTTCCTCGACATCTTCCTCCTCGCTTCGATCCTCACTCGAATTATAATCTGATGAATGACTTGATGAATCCTCAATTTCATCAAGTTTTTCAGGCCTTTTCCTGTTTTGTTGTTTTAATTTAACGGGACAATTACGAGTATCGTGTCCACGTACGTATTTCTTGCAAAAATTACATAACCTTTTAGGCTTCTTACTTTTAGACTTCGCCTTCTCACCAGGACCAATCAACCGCCTATTATTTCCACAACCTTTGTTCCTTATACCACTTGGAGGTTTGAAAGTGACTTGGTGGGGTTCTGGTTGGTGTAACACCTCCTCAAATACTACACCTTTGTTATTATGTGAAGGGTCGCATGGAAATTCACTAAAAATTTGAGACCTTAGATTTTGCAGATGGTCATCAAGCCATGTGAGACGTTCCGTATTCATCCTTAACCTATCCACACATTGTTGCATAGTATCCATCAAACGATGTCTTAGAGCTGCATTTTCAGAATTATCTGCACAATATCTATACTCCATACTAAACACCCTTTTGGGCAACGCATCTCTACGCCATCTTCCATGCACGTAATGATTAGGAACTTTTTCAATCTTGTGATGTCTGAATACGCAGAACACGTGACGGCAAAGATATCCAATACGGGTGAATGACATGCATGAACATGTAACAGAATTATCTGACAAATCAAAATTGACCTGCGAATAAAACATTTACCGAATAAAAAAACTAATCAGACTCACATAAATGACACCATATTTGTATAATCACATTTACATACATATACGTACCTTAAATTCATTTAGAATTTCAGCTTTGTTGTCTTGATGTGCAATGCAGTAGTTGTATATTCCGTTAATTACCTCACGATTGATAATATAACATAACGTTTTGCCCTTATGTATCTCCTTTTGCACCTCTAAAAAAATGTTACGTGTGTATATCTCAGAAGCATGACGTTCAATTAATAAGTTTGTGAGGTACTTAGGAACTGTGGTGGTTGTGTTGAATTCAAGGACATGTTGGTTATATCGTTGACCATCGATAGCATTGTCGTAACTTAATAGAAATTGGACAAGTGTGTTAGACGGGCTAGAATTTATTTTGAAATATGAGTTTGAGCTCTCGCACCTTGATGTGGTTTTCATCAAACAACACATTGAAATATCCATAAAATAACCAGGTACCCACTTATCTCTAATGGAAAACATATAAGATGGTTTTCATCAAACAACACATTGAAATATCCATGAAATCCATACCCACTTATCTCTAATGGAAAACATATAAGATAGCCATTTGTGATCTTGTAAACCATGCTTTACCATTAAACTCTTCCAGCGTGACTCAAAATCGGATGGTTTTAGGTACACATTCCAAACAAGCTTATGAATGGATGCACGTAGATTTGTGTTATTCAAAATATGTCCAGACACCTAATTATGATAATAAAAGTTAGAGGTATCTGCACGAAGAACATGATATATATACGGGAAATAAACAGAATACGTATACGTAAGTTAATCTATATTTCATTTTCACTAACAAAAATAAAAATATATAAAACACATAAAAAGTTTTAAATTATATTATTTACACATACCTTAGAGGGAGCTTATTAGTGATATGCCACATACATAGCCTGTGGATTGAATTGTCTATCACCTTATGAATAGCCTGTTTCATTGCAGCGTCTTGGTCGGTTAGAACTAACATTGGCTGCTTGTTGTTATGAGCTTCCAAAAAACACTTTAGCAACCACGTGTATGATTCGATCGACTCATCGTACAACAACGCAGCCCCAAAAATAACACATTTTTTATGATGATCAACTCCAGTAAATGGAACAAAAATCATATTATACCTACATAAGAACACAAAAATGTAATATATATATATATATATATATAAATATGTATATACATAAAATTAACATTTATAATGTACATATATTGACTATAGCATTCTGTTACATATATGTACCAGTATGCTGTATTGTGATACGTATATGTACCAAACTTGTATGTATGCATATACGTATATGTAGCATTATAAATACAGATCCCATAACATGCATAAATATGTATATACATAAAATTAACATTTATAATGTACATACTTGTTAGTCTGGTACGTTGCGTCAAACGCTAACACATCACCAAACGCCATATAATTCACCTTCGACACATCATCTACCCAAAATAAGTTCCTAATTTCATCGCCAACCGCTAGAAATTTAAATGTGAAGTTGTTTTGGCATAACATCCGGTGTTCCATTCTATCCTTGAAGTATTGGCCATCACTATCACCAATATAATTAGTGATATCCCTACTAAAATTTTTGTAATCAGTCTTTGTTCCTCTAACCATGTGATGACCACCCTTCAATGCAACTTGCAATCTATGTGCTTTAGAAGGTCCGATATTTGCCAAACGACATTTAGCAATGTACTCCTTATCAACAAAATCAAGCTTACGCTTCTTCCTTGTCAAATCTAAATTATCCAAATTCACCAAACCATGATTATGTGCCTCAATAAAACCGTATACTTCAAACATTTCAGTTCCTTCTACAACTCTTAACTTTAAACGAGCACGACAATCACAAACTTTAAAATTTCTTCTTCGAACCCGGGACTTTGTGGATATATCCATAGTGTCAGTTACTTTCCCCGTAGGAATACCAGCCTTGTTACACAATATGTATCTATGAGTTACAACACCTTTCTTCTTATTTTTAATACCTAAACGGGTACTAAATCCGGCCTTCTCAGCATATGACTCGTACATCCTTACAGCGTGATCCCAACTTTCAAATCTTGTTCCTACAACCGGCTTATGCTCATCGGATACGTTAGGAGTCCAATACCTAGACCCATTGGGGGACTGATATAACGTGCTGCGCATGGAATCTGAAACAACAAACATATATAAAGAAATTTCCAACAAAAATCAACCAAAAAAAACTAATATGACGAATCAATTTAATACCTTCATTCTCAACACCGGTTAGAAATAAGGAATCGTTTTGAGTACTTGTATGATCAAATTCCTTTTCAATCAGATCATGTGTTGTATCTAAATAAATTTCACAAAAAAAATATTATCTACATAGTCATATATCAAATACAATACTAAAAAATTGACACGAATACATATGGTGAAAACAAAAAAACCAACCGTACGTATACGTATGCAATATAACAACGAAGATCATAACATCATGATCGTTACCATCTTCATCTTCTCAACTAATTAAACACAAAACTATAAAAAACAAAACACATAGACAAATATCAAATAAACTACAAAACCATTGGCACGTATACATCAACTGTGAAACTATATCTATAAATATTATTCAACTTCATGGTACGTATACGTAAGCAGCGAAACAATGCAATTTCAAATATCATGGTCTTTACCATCTTCATCTTCTCAACTAATTAAATACAAAAATATAAAAAACAAAACACATAGACAAATATCAAATAAAATACAAAACCATTGGCACACTATATTTATAAAATATTGTTCAAATTCTTGATACGTATACGTATGCAGCTAACCATCACAGGGCAATTTCGAATATGTATGTAGCTAACAATTCTTGATACGTATACGTATGCAGCTAACCATAACAACGACAAGATACTTTCGTTAACCGCGGGCACACAACGATTTCTTCATTAACCGCAAACCATAACAGGGCAATTTCGAATATCATTGTCTTTACCATTTTCATCGTCTGCGACAATTGATTCTGCATGCGTAATACCTACTGATATCACATCCCGCAACGTATCATCGACATCAACAAGATTTTCGAATACATTGACATCGACAATTGAATCAGTAATCGCATGGACTTCGACAATTGAATCAGTAACCTCATTGACTTCGACAATTGAATCGGTAATCGTATTGTCTTGAACAATTGAATCAATAATCGGATTCATTTGGTATATTTGATTTGCGAATCGTCAATTGAATCAGAAATCGAACACTGTTTGAATCAATGAAAATCGGTTACAGTGTTCTTCACGTAAATTATGGAAGATCTGTTTCAATTTACATCTAATATTGTTTAAAGTTAAAACATATAATAATTTCCTAAATTAAAAATGTTCAAAATTACTTAAATAACCCTTGTTATTAAATAAAAGTGATTAATTTAAAAAAAATATGATTGGTGGATGGAGGTTTTTAAGGTTTTCATTTATAATCAAGGTTTTCATTTGATCCCTCCTCTATATATATATATATATACTTATTTGATATAATAATAATAATAATGATATTATTACCACAATTATTAATAATAACATTAATAATAATAATAATGATAATAATAATAATGTAAATAATAATTTATAAAGGTTTATAAGTTAAGGGGGGTAATTTTGTAGTTTTTGAAACTTAATTAAAAACTTTACACATGAAATAATAAAGACTTGGAAGTTGAGGGACTAGTTTTGTAAAATCCCAAACCACCCGCCCCTTTCCCTTCCCGTCGACCTCCCCGTCGGCTACCTACTCCGGCGGCCCTCCGACGATCCCAAACGCCATATTTAGCCGGTTTTGACTCAATCAAACCATCCCGACACATTCTAGTGGGTAATTCGAACCTGTGCCCACTTCAAATTGAAAAATTCGAGTGTAATTGGAACCTAACCCACTGAACCTACTTTCGGCCGAAAGATCATCCATTATCGAGCACTATAGCACAAAATTAATCCAAATAATCGAGTATAAAGGATCGGTTATCTGTTCCTAATCAACTACCATTTTCAATTCCATCTAAAAACACACAAACACCATCACCGATCATCATCATCATAGTCGACCTGTTCTACCTGGTGATCTTCTTCAATTCGAACGAAATAAGGTAATTAAGAACATCAATCTACTCGTTTTTACATGGGGATCAAAAGCCCCATGGATCTGGTCATAAACAACATCGAATTGTTGCTCAATTGGGCTTCGATCGAGTTAGGGTTCATAGCAGATTTGGGGGTGGTCTGTGATAGTGTTTAAAAGAATTGAAAACCAATTCTTACCGCGGCTATATGCCTGGTTCACTGGTTTCCGGTCCAAATGCAATCTTAGGGGTCAAGGGTTCGAACCCTGCCCCCAACATTTATTTTTTAAGCCTTTTTGAACCTTTTAAAAATACAGAAAAATTATTAAAAATTATAAAAATAAATTTTAAAAACTTCTTTAATTTTATAAGTTATTTAATTATATTCTGGAAAATTATTTCATTAAAAACCTTATTATTTATTTATTTATTTACTTATTTATTTATTTATAAAATTATTACAAAGGTTATAAATTGTTATTTTTATAAAAATGGATTCTAAATAATGATTTAAATCATCAAATTATTAATAGACATTATATTATTAGTTATGGATTAATTATAATAAAATAAACACAAATTAGATTTTATAATTTTAAATATTTATAAATCTTACAAAATTAAATATAAACTTACATAGTTAAATAATGTTTGCAATTTATTTAGAATATAATGTCTAGATAATTTGAGTCTATAAAATCTTATAAAATTAAATATAAATTTACATATTTAAATAACGTCTAAGATTTATTTAAAACATAATGATATGTTAAAAATCATTATTAAACTAATTAAATATTATGAAACGTAAATCTTTAGTTATTAAAGAATTAAAAAATAACTAAATGATTTAATTATATATTTATAACAAATCCCCGAGAACCAAATCTTAGATCAATTGAATGCCAGGTTCAAGATCTAACTTAATTAGGTTATGGATTTGTATTTGTTTGCTTATGTGAATTATAATTCCTTAGGAGGAATTTACTAGCTTGTCAACACCATACAAGGACTGAGGTGAGTTCATACTTAACTGTACCCCTTTTTAATGATTTAAATATTTTGGGGCTGGAATACATGTTGTAATTAAAATTACAAATTATTTTTGTGTATTATGTTAAATAATAATTGAATCACATTTATGATTATATATGGTTATATTGAAAATCCTTCTCTGTAAACTTGGCTATAAACAAGGCAGGGATCTTTTGGATAGTACTATCAGGGAGTGACTGACCCCGACAAAGGTTTGGACATGTGGTCCTTATCAGATGCACAAAGATCTCGCTGTCATTCGGGATGACTATTCTGGTGTGAGAAGGCAGATTGTGCGCTATATAAGTTTTGCCATTATAGTTCCACTTACAACCCATATGAGGATAAATGTAAAGAGAGGATTCGCGCCCTCTGATTTGAATTATTATAAATAACATAATATACACATGAAAATGATATTAAACTATGATACATGGGCAAATCGTGTGTAAAGGATTTGTTGGGCTTGTACATAGAAATGATAAACTATGATACATGGGCAAATCCTATGTGAAGGATTTGTTGGGCTTGTACATAGTGGGTATGTGGGATAGCGGGTTCACCTTATTAAAAAGGGTTCCGATAGGCTATTCATATACCGGTGAGTAATTTAAACTCACACTTTTACAATAAACCCTTCTTTGAATGATAATTGATGATTTATCAAATATGTTTTACTCACCTATGAACTCACCAACCCTGTGTTGACACTTGATTTTACATGTATTCTCAGGTATCTACTAGGAGCTTATGGACATGCACGTAGGATCATATAAAATCTCAAGATACATATTGGTTATTGATAAGACATGATTAGACGTATTGTTAAGAAACAGTATATATATTTATTTCCGCTGCGTATAATATCTAATGCTCTGAATAATAGTGGATTGATTATCTAAAACTTATCATATAGAAAACTGCATCTCATGTGTAACTACTGTGTTCGATCCTGTTTGCTCACCCCTCCGTGATAGATTCCAGACCCGAAATTTGAGGGTGTGACAGATTGGTATCAGAGCCATTGGTTATAGTGAGTTAGGAATTGCATCTAGCCTATAGCCACACACAATAGTTGCACAAAGTAAATTTCCTTAGTTAGAGATTGACTAAGATTAAGAAGTTATATGCCTTATGTGATTCCTCTTATACCTTGATTCCTATCAATACACACACGAATCTTAAATCATATTCTAAGGCATTGTGTGCCAAATTCAAGTGATTTCAAACTCCAAAACTCGATTGTTATTCATGATTTTCAAATTCGTCAAGGTCTGTGTCTTACAACTTGAAACATGTAATGCTGGAAGAGCGTGATGCCTGTATCTCGAGGTGTTCTGTCTAGGCAAAGTATTCGTATAAATCCAAATCAACCGATGGACCTGTTTACCTTACCTGGGAACCCTTGGGATGTGTATCTGCTTATAGGTACGCATGTCTTCAACAAAGTTATGATTGACCCAATACTTTGATTAGTCAACGTACTCGCTTTGATTTACGAATCAAACGATTACACCTGGAACATCTCATTGCTATTATGCCAAATTCTGGATTGTCGTTTTCATGTTGAATAGTATATTACCCAATTTCCATGAAATTCTTAATGATCTTTCAGATTGGCTTCTCGTCAAATCCGTTCACGGTCTAGAAATTCTGGCCGTAAGATTGCTGCTATTATAGCACGTGAAGTTACTGTGGTCAATACACAAGTCTATAAGGCAAATGGGTCAAATTCCCTTGACGTGTTCCATTTGGTAATCTAAGCTACACTTGTCCTAATTTAAAGAGAGACTTGTTTCCCTAGTACTTGCCCTGACATGGTTATACCTGAAATCCTGAAAGTATGAAGGATAGGCAGCTATCATTAGACATATTGTACTTATATGCTTGTAGTTTACTTGCTACTAATTAAGTCCTGTCCTACTTAGAACCTTCATGGTATTTCCGTTCATGATATTAATTTTATCTTTTAAGAGATATTCTTCCACTTAGTATTTCAGTAACTGAGGGGCTGATTGGATGCTTAGAATGAAAGTGGACTACAGGAAATATAGAAGGGTGATGATACTCTCTATACATACATTACGTTATTCTCTGGGATAATGCTAAGAAGAATTAGGGTGTCATGTAACCGATTTAAGCACATTCTTAGTATACCAGTAATGCTTATATATAGGATTATTAAGGGTTTGAGATGAGTTCAAAGCCTTGGTGATTGAGGACTATTACTTAAGGAATGAAATGCAAAAGTTAGAATTGTAATTCTAAAATCATGCAATGGTAGGGTTAAGTCGTGCTCTTTATACTAACAAACTCCATGAATTAATAAAACTGATGTCATACCTTATGACATTAGACCAAATAGACTTAAGAAGGACACTGGAAAAATCTAGTGAGTAGTAGAATAAGCCTCTCTGATAGTTTAGATAATTTGCTTTAATGCCAATGTTGTGAACCTAGCTATGTTGGTTGATACGATTAAGCTAACATGTGTTAAACGGGGACATTAAGAAGGTTGAGTCCCAACCATTACCATAAGTGTGCCCTAGGTTGATTAGGACCCCAAGACAAGTTAGAAATAATCAGAATTAGGAAATGGCTATAACTAGAAAGTAAGAATAGTTAAATCATGGAAATAAAGGTCATATAAATCAAGGTAACACCTCACGCGGTCATACATATATGACTGAAGCAAGCCACATTTGACAAGACCAAATGTTGTTTCATGCACGTACCTTATCATCGGTAGCTACACATCTATTTGATACCAGGGTTGATAATAGCTTTGATTTTTCTGGAATTATTCTTCAACCTAGCATTAACCCTAGTTGCTTAGAAATTATCTCTAGACACGGAGTGTCAGTGTCTATCATCTCTAATCGTGACGCACGATTTACATCTATCTTTTGGGATAAACTTTAGAAAGCTCTAGGCACTTGCCTAGATATGAGCACAGCCTATCCTATCACCCTAAGACTGATGGTCAAAGTGAAAGAGCCATACAGACTCTTGAGGATATGCTTAGGGTTTGTGTTATTGATTTTGGAAAGAACTTGGAAGGTCATCTACCTTTGGTAGAATTCTCATATAAAATAGCTATCATTCGAGCATCAAGGCGGCACCATTCGAGGCCTTATATGGACGTAAATGCAGATCACCGCTTTGCTGGGCAGAAGTTGGAAATAGTCAACTTACTGGCCCAGAATTGATCTTTGAAATTCATGAGAAAATTGTCCAGATAAGTGAACGCATGGCTGCTGCCAGGGATCGCCAGAAAAGCTACGTTGATAAACACCGCAAGCCACTTGAATTTCAGGAAGGAGATAAAGTTTCGCTAAAGGTATCTCCCTGGAAGGGAGTTATACGCTTTGGGAAACGAGGGAAATTGAACCCTCGCTACGTGGGACCTTTTGAAATTGTCAGAAGGATCGGCCCAGTAGCCTATGAAGTAAATCTACCTGCTGAACTTGGTGATGTGCACAATGTTTACACGTAACTAATCTAAGAAAGTGTTTATCCGATGAATCACTGGTTGTGCCTTTAAAGGAACTGCAAGCATGTGAGAAACTCAGACTTGTTGAGGCACCAGTTGAAATCATGGATAAGGAAGTTAAACGATTAAAGCATAGCAAGATTTCGGTTGTCAGAGTTCGGTGGAACTCCCGGCGTGGTCCTGAGTTCACTTGGGAACGAGAGGACAAAATGATGCGCAAGCATCCTAACCTGTTCAAGGATGTTGCCAGTACATCTTAATTTTCGGGATGATGTGACAACCCGGAAAAATTTCGTTAAAAATATATATATATATATATATATATATATATATATATATATATATACTTATTTGATATAATAATAATAATAATGATATTATTACCACAATTATTAATAATAACATTAATAATAATAATAAATAATAATAATGTAAATAATAATTTATAAAGGTTTATAAGTTAAGGGGGGTAATTTTGTAGTTTTTGAAACTTAATTAAAACTTTACACATGAAATAATAAAGACTTGGAAGTTGAGGGACTAGTTTTGTAAAATCCCAAACCACCCGCCCTTTCCCTTCCCGTCTACCTCCCCGCCGGCCACCTTCTCCGGCGGCCCTCCAGCGATCCCAAACGCCATATTTAGCCGGTTTTGACTCAATCAAACCATCCCGACACATTCTAGTGGGTAATTCGAACCTGTGCCCACTTCAAATTGAAAAATTCGAGTGTAATTGGAACCTAACCCACTGAACCTACTTTCGGCCGAAAGATCATCCATTATCAAGCACTATAGCACTAAATTAATCCAAATAATCGAGTATAAAGGATCGGTTATCTGTTCCTAATCAACTACCATTTTCAGTTCCATCTAAAACACACAAACACCATCACCGATCATCATCTTCACAGTCGACCTGTTCTACCTGGTGATCTTCTTCAATTCGAACGAATAAGGTAATTAAGAACATCAATCTACTCGTTTTTACATGGGGATCAAAAGCCCCATGGATCTGGTCATAAACAACATCGAATTGTTGCTCAATTGGGCTTCGATCGAGTTAGGGTTCATAGCAGATTTGGGGGTGGTCTGTGATAGTGTTTAAAAGAATTGAAAACCAATTCTTACCGCGGCTATATGCCTGGTTCACTGGTTTCCGGTCCAAATGCAATCTTAGGGGTCAAGGGTTCGAACCCTGCCCCCAACATTTATTTTTTAAGCCTTTTTGAACCTTTTAAAAATATAGAAAAATTATTAAAAATTATAAAAATAATTTTTATAAACTTCTTTAATTTTATAAGTTATTTAATTATATTCTGGAAAATTATTTCATTAAAAACCTTATTATTTATTTATTTATTTACTTATTTATTTTTTATAGATTATTAATATAAATTATTAAATAGTTATATGATTTAAATCATAATTATAATAATACATTATTATTAGATTTTATAATAAATATTTATAAATTAAATATTTAAATAAATCTTACAAAATTAAATATAAACTTACATAGTTAAATAATGTTTAATTATTTATTTGAGTCTATAAATCTAAAATTAAATTATACATATTTAAATAACGTCTAAGATTTATTTAAAACATAATGATATGTTAAAAATCATTATTAAACTAATTAAATATTATGAAACGTAAATCTTTAGTTATTAAAGAATTAAAAAAATAACTAAATGATTTAATTATATGTTTATAACAAATCCCCGAGAACCAAATCTTAGATCAATTGAATGCCAGGTTCAAGATCTAACTTAATTAGGTTATGGATTTGTATTTGTTTGCTTATGTGAATTATAATTCCTTAGGAGGAATTTACTAGTTTGTCAACACCATACAAGGACTGAGGTGAGTTCATACTTAACTGTACCCCTTTTAATGATTTAAATATTTTGGGGCTGGAATACATGTTGTAATTAAAATTACAAATTATTTTTGTGTATTATGTTAATAATAATTGAATCACATTTATGATTATATATATGGTTATATTGAAAATCCTTCTCTGTAAACTTGGCTATAAACAAGGCAGGGATCTTTTGGATAGTACTATCAGGGAGTGACTGACCCCGACAAAGGTTTGGACATGTGGTCCTTATCAGATGCACAAAGATCTCGCTGTCATTCGGGATGACTATTCTGGTGTGAGAAGGCAGATTGTGCGCTATATAAGTTTTGCCATTATAGTTCCACTTACAACCCATATGAGGATAAATGTAAAGAGAGGATTCGCGCCCTCTGATTTGAATTATTATAAATAACATAATATACACATGAAAATGATATTAAACTATGATACATGGGCAAATCGTATGTAAAGGATTTGTTGGGCTTGTACATAGAAATGATAAACTATGATACATGGGCAAATCCTATGTGAAGGATTTGTTGGGCTTGTACATAGTGGGTATGTGGGATAGCGGGTTCACCTTATTAAAAAGGGTTCCGATAGGCTATTCATATACCGGTGAGTAATTTAAACTCACACTTTTACAATAAACCCTTCTTTGAATGATAATTGATGATTTATCAAATATGTTTTACTCACCTATGAACTCACCAACCCTGTGTTGACACTTGATTTTACATGTATTCTCAGGTATCTACTAGGAGCTTATGGACATGCACGTAGGATCATATAAGAGCTCAAGATACATATTGGTTATTGATAAGACATGATTAGACGTATTGTTAAGAAACAGTATATATATTTATTTCCGCTGCGTATAATATCTAATGCTCTGAATAATAGTGGATTGATTATCTAAAACTTATCATATAGAAAACTGCATCTCATGTGTAACTACTGTATTCGATCCTGTTTGCTCACCCCTCCGTGATAGATTCCAGACCCGGAATTTGAGGGTGTGACATTATACGCTAAGTAATATAGGATATAAAAATTAAGTATCCGTGACATAAAAGATTTTGTCTGATATATAAGTTGAAGTTTTATAAACCGTGTATCTAACAAGCATGCAAAATGCACTACTAGAAAACTATTAATAGATGACGCGCAAAAGATTACGTGCGGAAAAAAATGACGCGTATTTACGCGTATTATAAAATATATGTCGTATTTTAAAATATTTTTATAACGGATGAAACGTATTTTTTCGTGTCATCTTCGTTTGTCATTTTCTTAAATCTATAACATATAATAAAAGAAGGTTTCTTTAAGACACGTGTCATCAAGTTAGCATATTAAATGACACGTGTCATCATTTTAGCATATCAGAAAAATAATTTTCTCGCCTCTCTCTCATAATAAATACGATAATTATAAAAATAATCAATTTGACTTTCCTTTTTTACTAAAATATGTTAAAACAAATATATACATATATATATGTATTATATATGTTTATTGTCTCTCTCGTATTAAATGATAATTATTTTAAATAAATAAACAAAACTATTAAACATCTAAATATAAATATTTTTTAATAATTTATTAATACATACTAAATTATATGATTTTAGACTTATTTTATGTTTAAATATAAAGTAATAATTTTTAATTTCATTATTGTTATAACTTTTAAATATTTATTATATTTTTATTTCAATAATAGCTAATAACATTTAGAAATTAAAATATTTAAAAAACTAATGATTTGATATGTTTTATTTATTACTCACATGTAATACATGGTCTCTAACCTAGTTTCTAATAACCGAAAACCCGCCTAATATATCCAACCCCCCCCCCCCCCCCCTTCTTTTATTTCAGACCCCAAATCCTCAAATCCCCCAATCCCCCAATCGACCCCACCGCCCAGTCGACCTACGCCGCCACGCAGTCCCCTCCGGCCGCCCACCGCCGCGCAGTCCCCTCCGCCAACCACCGCCGCAGGCCCAATCGCCAATCCCACCGCCGCCCGATGTCTGGACCGCTCGATCGATTTGGAAGGCCTTGTAAGTGTTTGATTTTTTGTTTGATCTGTTGTTAAAGTGCAGTTTAGTTTTATTGTTATTTGATAGGGTTTCAGCATACCTAGGTTGCAATTTTTGTTAATTTTAATTGTGTTGTTGTGCCTTCTGTGTAAACATGTGGTTGATTGTTTATGATATGTTTTATACCTTCCATGTGGCTGTTTTAGGTATTGTGTTGTGTTATCTTCTTGAATTTTGATGTCATGATGTATTGTTAATTATTGAAAAGTAGTGGTACGTTGATCTTTTTAGCTAGGGTATTTGTTTGTTGATTATGATATTAGATTTTGCAGGTTTTGTTTTTTAGCGAGGAAGAAGATACCACCAGCACACCCAAAGCAGATGCTCTTTTTATTCCTAGGGAGAATCCAAGAGCTCTGGTTATTCGCCCTGCTGAACAATGGCATGGAAAAGCATCAGTAGAGAAACCAAAAGAAATAAATGTATCTTCTCCAGCACAAGCTGACGGTAAAATTTCTTGATACTATACAATGGAAAATAGTCATCGAACATTCTAGATTGTATGTATTTACCTACTTGCTAAAACTCTCATCATTAAAATCTCTTATTTGAATTCAGGTCAATATACTGAGTTTGCTTCATCCACTTATCAAAATGGTCACTTTACGAATATGTAAGATTCCTTGCTATATAAAATGCAATTTGTTTAGAATCAAAGCCTATTTATTGATTACTAACCTTCAAAATTTCATTCTAGAAATCATTCTGAAAACGGGAACGGGTCGCCACTTCACCGAAGGGCCACGAGTTAAAAAATATAAAGAAATGTTGAAAAGGAAAGCCAAGGACCAAGGTGCAAAGTTTGTCTCTTATGACCTGGTTAAAGGGGAATGGAAGTTTCGGTTAGTCATTTCAGTCGGTACGGGCTCAAAGACACCCTGGTTGAATAATATAAGGCTTTGTTATGAGTAGGTTAGCCTGCTTTTGGTTTTGAACACTGGTTTGTATAGAACTTGTTTGTTTGTGGTATACATACAACATGTTGTGGATGTTGATGTGTGTTTGTTGGATTATGTTATATGTCTAGCCTAAGAAGTTGACTAAACACAGCTATGCAGAGGATTTACGTGTTGTTGATGCATTCAGACAAGCACTCATTTTGGATGAATTGCTTCCAGAAAAACTTGATGATTATCATATGATGTTGAGGTACTTTAGCTTCTGCACATTTATTATAGTTTTGTTATTTTCTTAATTGAACATGGCGTGCTATGGGAAACAACCTTTATATCATGTTTCTCGTTCATCACTTAGCGCTGCTGCCTGCTGTTTATGACTCTATGCTAAACAACTATCCATAATATTGTTTTGTTCTCCTTTTGTTCTGCTCTATATTTCAAATTTCTTGTTCATATATTACTTTTGAATCTGGCACTACAAAAGTGTCTGATCAGCAAGTACTTTGATGAACTATATTGGTATGCACATGCATATACATACGAGTGCACACTCTGACTGTTATGTATCTAAAAATGCAGAATCTACAGTGATATGGGGTAAACTGGTATGTGACCCTCACGATTCGCGATGAGGACGACAAGTATGTCAATATGTATAATAAGGTGGTATGTATCGTGATACTAAAGCGCATTGAATTTTTCAAGTAGTTGAATTTTGCATAGTATATATGTGGGATATGGGAATTTTAGGTGATTTTGTTAAAATAGAGGTTGTTAGTTTATTTGAATGGTCCAAATTCACAAGTTTAATTGGGTGATATTGGTTTTTTCTTAGGTTGGAAGAGGCAGGGCCGAATACAGTGATGCTGATTTGGATGCTACTCGGGAAGAGTGGTAGCGTTATGTTACAAATTTTATTTATGTTTAGGCCGGGTTACATTAGACAATGAACTTAGAATATGATGTATTTGCAAGTGAAGTTGAAACAATTTAATACTTTTGTTAGTATTTAATTAAATGAATTTTGATTTGTTATTATTCGACAATTATTGATTTGTAATTTTATAAAAAAAGCAGGCAAATTTATAATAAAAAATATATATATTTTACAAAGATGGCGTGCGCACGCTCGTCATCTTTTCATTTATGACTACTTCTTCCTTGATGCGCAATGCGCGTCATCTATTGCCCGTCATAAAATGCGCGTCATCTTTCATTTATGACTATTCTTTCCTTGACACGCATTTACGCGTCATCTGACCCCAATGCACGTCATCTGTTGCATTTTTTCTAGTAGTGATGCTACATGGTGTGTTTTGACCTTAAACTGGTAGAATGCTACAATAAATTTCTTAATTAATTAATACATCTATGCCATCCTAATTTAGGTCACTTGAACCGAATAACCTATATATCTAAGAGAACTCATATCCCATTCTTTATTTTCATTCTTATAAGAGCATTCACATTCCATTCCTTATCTTTATCTATATAATTACATTAAAAATCACTACTTCTTCTCTCTCCTTTCAATTAATAATATATTTTTATATCTTTTTCATTACCTTTTCTCTCTCCTTCACTCACAATCACTTTTAAAAATATTAAAAATTTATAAGGGTTGAACAGTGAATCCTTAAATTTACAGACGAACAGCAATATTTTCTCTCTCCTCCACTCACAACCACTCAAAACTATCCATAATTAAGAACTCACACTCACATGATTATAGGGCACGGGTTGTGAATGCTCTAATTACACTAAAATCATTAATTATTCTCTCTTATTTTAATTAAATAATATTTTTGTACATTTTTCATTACTTTTCATCTCTCATTCACTCACAACCACTTTTAAAAATGTTAAAAAATTTATAAGGGTTGAACAGTGAATCTTTAAATTTACAGATGAACAGTAATGTTTCTCTCTCCTTCACTCACAACCACTTAAACTATTCCATATAATTTAAGAACCCCCACTCACATAATTTTAAGGAATGAGCTGTGAATGCTCTAAACCCTCAATTGAAAGTTACCCTATCCTTGTATTTTCCAACTTACCTTTATTGATTTTAATTAAATTGTTTTCTTCGAATATGGGCGAGGTGTATCAAGTGTGATTCTTGTAACTAGCTAGGAGCTTTTGTGTTTTGTGCTTCTCTTGTATTAATTTCCTTGGTAAGTTTTATCATTTTCAGCTTTGGTTGATTACATGAATGGATCATTCGCCATGAGTACTTCCAACACAATTGAGGCTAAATTTTATGTATTTAAAATAATAGGTATATAAACACGTTACATGACATACATAATTAACATTGTAACATCAGATCATTCAATAGTCATTTGATGATAACTTTCAAACACCAACAATCAAGCTTGCCGCCAACATTTAAAAGGATTACGAACTATTATGTATAGAATCAATAGAAATCGCTAATGTATTTTCCTACCACCTGATTTATAAGGATGTTGTAGCCTTTGTCTGTAGGGTGATAGCTGTCCCAGAAGAGGTACTTTGAATCATCAGGACATGTGGGGAGTAACTGGTTACACAAAATTGAAACCTCTAGATTCCCCGTGCCACAACAACCTCTATCCACAACTTCTAGTCCTGAAGTATGACAGTGTAAAGTTATTAAAACAAACTAAAAAGTTTATTAAAACAAGAAAGTGCGACTAGGGTAATCATAATTATATATAAATATCAAGTACCGTATTGGAGTGGGTTTTCAATAATAGCAAGCAACGGGTTGTATATGTCTATATAGACGATCCTCGATTGCGCTAGGGTGCTATTTAGGTATTCAAGTTGTGGTTGTAGCTTGCTATTATATAATTGTGCTGCTTGGTTGTATTCTTCTACACACAATCTAAGACCACCGCCACCAAGAGTTCTTTGTGATGGCAAGCACCCTATTGGTGGTACACTAAAGACCCCAATTCTGCGTGCTCCAAGTTTGTATATATCCTTCAATCATGTTGTGAAACCATAATAAAATAATTTTAATAACCTAGAAGAAAAGTGAGAAAATCGTAGAAAATAGAAACTAAACAATATTACCTTAATAAAGTTGGATGCAGATGATACCATAAGATCAGTATAAGAGGAGATATCATATTGTAAGCGTCGAATGCCAATAGTGAAGTAAGTATTGGCAAGATCATCGCTTCCTGCGACCACCAAGAATAAGGTATTTGCTAATATGAATTGCGCTTTTTCTTCTCCAACTATACCCTTGAGTTTCTCAATGTATTCTTTGAATTGTTTTAACTGGTCCGCAAATGACAAAACAGCCTGATTCATAAGATTTAGATAAATTAATTTCAAGTAAACAAACACTAGGTCATACTAACTTGTAATAAAATAACTAAAGAACTTTTGATGATTACCACTATCTTGGAGTTTGAGGATCATATCCTGAGCCACCAGAAGCAAAGCTTACACCGGTTATCAACTCTTTATCATCAAGGGATGGATCAAGGTATGCCGGTAATAGCTCTTTTATTTCCAATTCTTTAACTGAAACATAAATCATATTTTACTATCAGAATTTCTTTTAGATAGAAAAGGTTCAACGAAATGTAACAGTTAAGATTAAAATTTAATCATGAATAAAATTATTTAAAATAATTCGGAACATTTCTTTTTACGATTAATACAAGCTAGCTTCGCATGAGATATAAATTGTTTTCATGGTCATGCTAAATTAAGCTACGTACCTTTTAATGTAGATTAATCATGACGGACGGATGCGGTTCAAATCAGGTCATGGCTTCGAATAGGTCCAAATAGTAGTTTAATTAGTATTTTAGTTGTTCTAGTAGCAGTATTGTCGCAAGTCTTTAGTTTCATCAACTATTTGTGATGGCCGGGTTAATGTTTTGCGCATCAGCCTAAAACGTAATATTGGAACCAAAAGCTACATCGATAGTTTAATTGTTGATTCAGTTTTAACTGTCAACATTAGTCGAAAATTCATCGATTTTTAAAAACAAAATCGAAGAACGCGATTTTCGACCAATATTCCAGCGAATTCGGAAACAAGAGTTTTTTTTTTAAATAAGAGAGGCGAAAAAGAAATGAACACTTTGCTGAGGAACAAAGCTTCGTCTTTTTTTATTCTTCAAAGCCCCAATCCGCTATCGCTCGCCGGTACTAACGGGGAACCATCTACAACAGAGTAGAAGTGATTATTGAAGGGTAGTTTAAAGCACAGAGGTTGTCGAAGAATTGGATTTAGGAAGAGGGTGAGAAGAATTTGAATAAGAAAGATGCTTTCTCCGAGGGAAATTCAGAAGCGTGAAGATTTATCCCTTTTTTCCCTCACTGTTTATTGACCAAATGAGTCATCAAAAAACAAATTGAGATCATGAAGATCTTGGGAAAGGAGTAGCAGTGGATATAAAGTTTTACATCGATTTTAGGGTTTTCAATGGTTCAAGTCGATCAGTGGCGATAAAGGAATAAAGATGGACAAGATAGATTGCACAATGGATGAATAAGAACAGAGAAAACAAGTTCAATAATTTATTGATTTAGGGAGTGAATGTTGGAATTAGAAATAATCAATAAATTAATCAAATTAGAAGTCAAACTAATGCATGTGTATAAAAATTCAATTAGAAAAGCAAGCAAACAGGTGCCTAGTGGATCTAATTTCAAAAGGAGGATACAAGTAAGTAACCAACCTGCAAAGCTCAGGATTTAAATCCAAGGAAGTAAAGCTAGGAAGCATACAAAAATAGCAACAAGTGAAGAAAGCAAGAGGGCAAGAATAAAGGATTGAAAGCGAGAAAGCACGAACCAAGAGAGATTCCAATTAGGCAAGAAAGCAAGTAGCAAGAAATTGGAGCCCTAAAGTTCCTATAACATTAAGAAAGTAGCAAGATCGAATCTTTGTGAGACGGATAGTTAGTTTAAAGCAAGGAGAATTCGGCAAGAAGATAGCAAGTTTGGCAAGAAACTTGATTAACAACGAAATGGTGATTGCAAGTAGCAAGTGAAGCAAGAAAAGCAAGAATTTGAACATCAACAAGGACATTTATACAAAGTGTTGTTTTTGTGAGAAGTGAACGAATAATAACAATCAATAATCGAAGAGATGGAGGGTTCGAATTAAAGGTGGAATAATTACGCAATGAAGGGATCCGGATGGATAGATTTGGAAATAACCTACAATTGTTGGTTTTTTCAATTCCCCTAGATTTTTTATTCGCATATTACTTTTTATACGGCATTACTTTTATAAAAAAATTACATCATAAAATCGAGTATTTTTTCTCTATAATTGAAGTATAGTATTACTTCAATTATGAATATTTTTAAAAATTGCATCGTAAAAAAACAACATATTTTTAAAAATGTGTAGTGCTTATAATTTGCATGATTATTTATTTCGTAATTATGAATATAGTTTGTCTATTATCATATAATTTGCGTAACTATAAATATAACTTGCGTACTTATTATTTATAACTTACGTAATTTACTTTGCATAATAATAAATATAACTTGCGTAATAATGAATATATCTTGTCTAACTATGTACCTTATATGTGTAATCGTGACGCAAACGAAATTACCCCTCCGTTAAAAAACCTGTGTTACGGCCTGATTACTTCATATGTTTCTCACATAAATTATATTTTATATAGTAAACGACCCATATATATATATGTGTATATATATATATATATATATATATATATATATATATATATATATATATATACTATATAATATGTATATTGGAGGGGTAATAATATCATTTTATCAAAAACTCTTAAAATTAAGAGTTTTATAAGTTGTAAAGCATGTAGTACAACTCCTAATGCATGCTTCCCCTCCCTAAACCTGATTGAAAATTCAAATTCAAAGGTGGAGAGAGAATTTAGAATTGCAAGAAAGCGAGAAAGAGTGCAGATGAGAGGAGTGGAGGAGGCAGGCCATTCCATCCCGACGATTAGCAATGACAGGGATGTTGGCGGTAGTAGTTAGTGCAACAGCCGCCTTCATGGTGGTTGGTAACCTTCATGGTAGTGTTACTTGTGGTTGCACACGGCAACGGCGGGAGATTTTAGGGTTCCGGTGGCCTAGAATCTGACAAAATCGATGATGCTAAGTGACGGAAGAAGTAGAACCTAACTCCGTCCAGGGAAATAGATGAAATCTCCATTCGGATCAAAGATACTACATATCAGGTATGATTCCAGTAACGTAACCTAGGGTTCCTTTCAGATTCCGGTAAGTATGAAATATAAAAATTAACATTAGCATATTTGATTTAGTTGGTGATGATCTACTGATGACTTGTTTCCTTAATTTTGTTTATCTATTTTGCAGCCTAAGATATTGTTCTCATATTGCAAATTTAGGAACACGCAAAATTTCAGAGAAAGCAATACGATCTTTATGTGGAAGAGGTTATGTTTAACTAAAGTTCCATGTGGGTTTCATTTTGTTATTACTAAACTTGATGGAAGAGAACTTCTTATTTAAAACAAATCCCAGAGGAGGCTTCAAACCTGGTACAAGAAAACTAAAACCCTTATTTTATTCACTATGTAGCTTTTTTTAATTTTTGAGGTCAAAGAGGTTGAGGTTAAAGAAAACTAACATCACGTCTTCCTAATGAGCAAGGTTACATAAATAATCAATTTGACAAAGCTATGGGATGAGATTAATTTCCCGTTCATTATTTATTTCTTTTATTTTATATGATTACCTTCAAAATCAGTTAAATTAGATTAGTTTTTAGTTTAACATGTAGTGCTTTCTGTTTGAATATTTTTTTGTCTTCTGGTGCTTGTAAGTACAAGTTGTTTTATTTCTAAAGCTTTCAAATGTGTGGTATGAAAACTTAATATTAAGTGTTATGGTTTGTATATTATCTGTTCACTTTGTTGGTATCTATGTTAAAAATTGAATTCTCTGATGTGTAAATAATTATCATTACATTTTATATCTTTCAAATGTATTCTGCAGCTTTTTATGCTCCTCTGTTGGTGACCTCTGTTCGTGGACATGTGCTATATCTTCTTCTTTTTATTTTGTTTTTACTTTACAGCATGTCTTGATCAGTTGCAAAGACATTATTAAGGGTTATGGGATGTTACAAGTTGCTTATTGCTTTATGTTTTATTTGACACTTATGTCTGTATTTTGGTTTTCCTCATATGAATTAATTTTTCTGTTTGGTGTTCACGTTTAAGATGTCTACATGTACTAAATAATTTATGTTTGTTGTTTCTCTTTTATTATCATAGTATTTGGTGTATGTGGTTTGCTACTTATAAGGGTTGTCTATTACACAGTAACCAATATTGACTATGATGGTAGAGTGGATGGAAACATAAGTAAACAAGTGGAATACACTTAATGTTGCTATTATAGTTGTTCAATGATGATGAGCACCCATGGTTGGATGAAAACATAAATACATACATTCAAATGCACTACTTTGTATAAAGAATACTATTACATGTGTGACACCCTACACATATCCCACATCGGCCGTGGACAGGAGAGATTCCTGGTTCATAAGAAATGTCTGGCCTCTAATATCAACAACGCGTTTTGGGCGTATTGGCTGTGGATGAGAGGAGAACTCCACAGTTAAGCGTGCTCAGGTGGGAGCAATCCAGGGATGGGTGACCTCCCTGGGAAGTTTTCACCCGGGCAACCAAAAGCAAATCCGTGAGCTCCTCGTGGGCGAAGCGGACAATATTGTTGGTGTGAGAGGCCGGGTGTTACTGAATGGTATCAGAGCCACTCCTGTGCCGTTCGGGGTGTGGGACATACCGCACCAAGGATGGTGACTTCTCGGGCTCATCGAGGACGATGAGTCCAAACAGGGGGTGCTTGTGACACCCTACACATATCCCACATCGGCCGTGGACAGGAGAGATTCCTGGTTCATAAGGAATGTCTGGCCTCTAATATCAACAACGCGTTTGGGCGTATTGGCTGTGGATGAGAGGAGAACTCCACAGTTAAGCGTGCTCAGGTGGGAGCAATCCAGGGATGGGTGACCTCCCTGGGAAGTTTTCACCCGGGCAACCAAAAGCAAATCCGTGAGCTCCTCGTGGGCGAAGCGGACAATATTGTTGGTGTGAGAGGCCGGGTGTTACAACATGCACACCTAATATGTATCTATGGTAATTGCAGTCGGATAATGATGCATTCAGTCACCAGCAACACAACCAAGGTGATGTTGATGATGAGGATGGAGATTAAACTTGTTCGATGGTATCTTGTTGATGTTGTTGTGATTGATTTAGGATGGTATGCTAATGATTTTGTATGGGATTACGTGAAAATTTTACATGAATTTATTTCGAATATCATATCTATCTTTACAAGTTACACATACATAACTACTGTTGATGTCAATTACTGATCCGAACAGGTACATACTGCTGCAGTGGATTCCGGTTGCGTTCACAAAGAAGATTTTGATGTTGCTTTTGGTATTAAAATATATTTAGTAGTCTGATATTATTTAATTCTTCAATTTGAATAATTTCATTCTATTATTACTTTAATCACAGGTAAGGCAGAGCTTTCTGTGGCAGTCATTGAATCTGTAGCTGAATCAGTAAGCGTTCATAAAGAAGATTTTCGGATTACAACTGTTAGAGATGTTAAAGGTGAATGCTTTTCTTTAATCATCTTAAATGGAATTTAAGAATTATCTACCATGGTTTTTCTTATCTGAGGTTGCATATTCGCATCTGTGTGATGAATGATGATATTAGGAGGTAATGATGGTTGCAACCCACATGAATGGAAAAAATTATGTTCTAAGGAACTTGGAATTAGAACTTCGAGGATTACAAAGCCTGCAAAACTTGTTTAAATGATGTTTTTCTTAGTACTTGCCAGAATGTGCTGGTGTTGATCCTCAACATCCTTTTCTCCATTTTCTTAAAACTTATGATAAATAAACAGATTAAAACAATATTCTTACAATAATAATCTCTTTGAATTAAGCAATTTAGTACACTAAAACAATATGTTTATATGTAGTGTGTGTATGTAGTTTTATGTTCTGAATATCTATTTTGATGTTACTTATATATTATTTTTTATTCATTACTAACATAAATTTAAAATAAAAGTTAAGAGGTAGTCCTGTTTATTATAAAATACTGACTTGTTCATTTTCTCTACATAGATTAGAAGTCTACTACGGATGAAACAAAGAAGGAACTTCAAGATATGTCAGGTATTAGTTTAACATATATAAGTGTAGTTTAATCTATGTATCTATACATTCCTGACTTTAAAAAACATGTGTAAGAGACTAATATTGTTTTTTCAGTGTCCAAATCTGCTTTGCTCAAAGAGGAGAAAATGCAAGAAAATCATTATCAAGAAGTAGAAAAAATAAAAAAGGAAGTGACATAATAAATTTCCAACTTGGACACTGATGAAGAATGATGGTCAAAGCATGGTGATGAGGTCATTGAGATGTGTAATGCGTATGACAAAAAATGATCTCATCAAAATGCAAGTAGTTGACATGCAGACATTTATTTTTATATGACTATGCCTATGACTTGTATTTTCTTATTCGTGTGTTCGGATATTTATTCTTACTATGTTTCTGATTAAAATTATCTTATTTGTGTGTTTGTTATTATTTAATTGAGATTTATGAGTCTCATGACATAAGTACACTATACATATGTAAACAAACAAACAAACAAACAAACCTAGTAATACACTATACACATATATGAATAAAAAAGCTAATAAAAGTATTATACTAAGAAGCCACAAGAGTATTCATTAATTAACATAAAAGAGTATTGCATTGTAAATTTCGTTGTCGCCGCCGCCGCATCGCGCGGGTCTTTTACTAGTATATATATAATAAATATATCTTGTCTAATTATGTATGTATGTATGTATACGTAAATATAGTTCTTATTTACGACCTTTATACAGCTAATTTGTTATGTAATTATTTGCTCTTCTGACTACAAACAAATTAATAAATTCAATTGTAGGAAAATGCACTAATACATTTTACGAATTAAGGTGGGTTTGATATCATTATAATTTGTTTCCATGCCATCGATTTTGTATTTGGTTATATTTGCATAAATATCTAAAAATCGAGGACATAAAGGTGTGGCATTTGTTAGAAATGTGATAAAAGCTCTAGATTTCTATATGATGTAGATATGGACGTTTGAGTGCATATACGTGTGTGCATATGCCCATAAGAGTATGTCCAACCTAAACCATTTGTGTTTACCAAGATCTACAAGATTAGGTAAACCTACTTAATCTTCAAAATGAATTCAATAACCTCCATAAAAGTTAGATGAGTAATGATACACATGTCTTAATCTTTGATTAGATATGTCTACTACCTCCATGTTAGATAAATATCCTGATTAGAATAAAAGGATGGGTGCGGTGATAAATAACTAGCAGTTAAAGTGATCTTCTAACGTAAACCGTAGTTTTTGTCGTTATGGGTTTAAGTCTTATTGAGTGATCTGATAACCCATTCTAGATTATCTAGATGTTTAACCTAGAATCTAGATGTTGCTATTAAAAAAGTCAATATCCTAAATATTATTGATTTTTGTATTTTCTTTTGATTTTTTCAGGTGTCCCTTTCTACTTATTAAATATATTAGAACCGATATTAGTGTATATCCCTACTTCAATAGTCATATGATCAAAAGACTCGTTCTTTCTCGTGAATAGTAGTTGAACTAGAATTTCCAATGTTTCCTCAATTGCAACTCCTTTAAGTTTTTAAATCTTATAAATTCAATATCTAATTTTCTTAAACATATAGTCACCAATATCACCCTCATTTTCATATTGGGATGCTAAAATTATAATTTCGTATATATACAACATTAAGAGTTATACAAGTAAACGGTTACTCTTACTAGTTGAATGTTTTAACTTTTAAGCATTCGTATGTATGAAGATTAAATTGGAAGCTACAAGAGAAACAAAATGAAATTTTAATTAATTTACTAGACTTAACCGGCATATTTAAGTTTTATTTCACTAAACTAGTTCGTACTTTTTTTTGGAAAAGAGATAGAATTTAAAAGATGATATATTCTAGTTAAAGGTTCAAGTACCAGGTTTTTAAAAACAAGAAATTATAATAAGGATTAAGATGTTGAGATGAATATTTTTTATTAAGATTATGTTGAGAACAAAATTGATAATTTCCCCCTTTTTAAGTCCCACCTATTTTTTAACGCTCGTAACTTTTACATACAATATTATTTATTTTTTTAATTATATCATAAAAAAATACAATTTTAATCTTTAAAATACGTTAGTGTTGATACAAAAAATTAAAAAAAAAAATAACTTTTTAGCCCCTTGTATAATTTTGTCAGTTCATTGTGTAATCTTCTAATCTGGTGAGGTTTATACAATTACGTGATGATGATTAAACATAAACTGAAAACATAAAAAGTTTACATTTTTCAGTATTGCGTTATTCGAAAATCATCAATTTAGAAAAAAAAACACAATGTATAACACAATAATCAAAATTAGACACAGTATTAGCATTAGATATAATGGATAACATAATGACCACAATAGACTCGATGATTGACATTAAAATAATAAGATGTTTGATAAGAATTACACAGTTACTTGATTAGGATTACAAAATGAGCTATAAAATAAAAAAATAATAACATTTTCAGCATTATGTTATTTAAAAAAATTATTTTAGAAAAACACAATAAAAAATAGAATGATCAACATTAGACACATTGATCTGACCAGTATTATCCAATAACTTGATATTACACAATGATTTAATAAATATTATATAATGAGCTGAAATAACATAAAAAAAATTATGTTATATATATATATATATGTGTGTGTGTGTGTGTGTGTGTGTGTTATACGTGTTTTAAAGATAAAAAATATTTTTATATGGTATAGTTCTTTTAAGTAGTATTATATGTAAAAGTTAGAAGCAATCAAAAAATGGATGGAATTTGAAAATGTGGATAAGACTAAGTGTCATTAGTCTATCATTTAACGTTTCAATTACTTACTATTATGATATTAAATTTTCTTAACTCTTAGAATCTAAAGTTTGATAGGTTAATAATCTTTCTTTTTCTTCTTATTTTTTATCCCTTTTTCAAATAACCACCTTTATTGTAGATGGTCACCCTGACTTTTATTATATGTATCTTATTGATCTAAGAGTATAACATATGTATACAAGAATTATAACATATAAAATGATCGAAAAAGCTAATATCTGGTGAAAACGTGATTGCTCCAACAAAATGAGGTGTATTTAACCTTTAAAGAGAAATGTCCATCACAAAAAAAGCACTTTAAGAAAAAGTAAAGAAAGTAGAAAAAAAGAGAAATGACCATCAAACACACACGCAAAAAACTAAAAAAGAATAAAAAGATTAGAAAAAGAATAAAAAAACACTAATAGAAACTAAAAGAGAAATGTCAATCACCTAGTCGGGTCAAATTAAATAGACATAAAATAAACATGTATATTAAATGGGTAAAAGCATCCATGCAAAGCAAACTCATAAAAGATGTTGAGATGCAAGAATTACCGATCATGTCTGCCGGGGTCCTATTATTAGTAAATCTTCCAGTTGGTTTTCCAGCAACAAAATCTTTTCCATATGGACGAAAATTTGCTTTAATCAAAGTCTTTAGATTATTATTGGCCCCTTGATCCACCACCGAGTCTCCAAATGCTATAACTGCCGTTACAGTCACATTTTCAGGTAGGGTGATCCGCGCTCGGGTATGGTCATCAAGCAAAAGAAGAGAGACCAAGAATATAATTAGTGAAGATGAGGAGTACATGTCAAGAAATTCAATGACCCAAAACAGAAGAGAAATCAGAAATGTCAAATGAAGAAAGAAGAGGGAGTTGAACGATCCATCTACACATTAATATTTAACATATATATACATAAAGTGATACACACATATAGCCTTGCATCGTTGTCCTGAAAATGTAACATTTAATGAATTAAGTTTTATATTAAAATATTATTTTGTAGTTAAATTATTGGAAAACTTTGATAATGAAAGCTTAACAAGACATCATTTAAGACAAAATTAAATATTCAGTTAACATTATATGTGGGTACGGTTATGTTAATTATTTGGGGTAAATGGGCTTGATTACAAATTAAACTTTCCCGTTACGAAATGAAGTGATATTGAGCTGGAAGTTACTATGTCTACTCTTTAGGGTTTTTTATGAATCTTTAAAGAACTTATATCCTAACAAAATAGAAATGTTTTATCACTTATCACTTCATAGTCTAGTATCATTGATGATTGTTAGTGATAAAATGATATGCGTTTAAATCGTTACAAAGGTTAAGTGATGGTTTAAAAAAATTGGTGTTTAAAAAAATGTGGATAAATCAAATAGCGTATTTGGGATTCTATTCTAATATAATGTTCCAAAGCCGACACACTATTTCAATGAGTTAAGGTTGTAGATGCATCTAGATGTCTTTGTTATCTATAGCAACATTGCTTTTATTGAATCTCATAATGGTCATTATAGTTATTTACAACAACATACTATTGTCATATCTTAGAATTCACTTTTTTGAATTTCAACGATAACTTCTATTGAGCATATAACATATATTGTACTGTCACCATATCTATCATGATGTGATCAAAAAATACTTGGATGTTTCTCATCTCATCACAATTCATTGTGATTGGTTAATTAGACAACTAATGTCTTCTTTTTATTAATATTTTTGTCATGAAACAACTTTCAAGTTGAGCTATACTTCTATGCAAATCTCTTAATTGTAACATCCTTTAAAATCATATCCACATATTAACTCGTTGGTTACTTAATTTTCAAAACTCTTTCCATAAAAATAATCATTTCTATAAGCTACGATTATGACAGTTTAATTTATTTCTTTCTTTTGGATAATAATGTCACCGTTTTTAATATATTGAGTACAAAACTATCTGAGTATAAGCTCTCCAATGACATAGATACGATTGCTCCTCTTATATTAATTAATCTTATAAATGACTAACAAATAAATCTAAATTGTAATAGGTTTTTGGTTTTTTTAACCAGTGCAATCAAATGCATATAAAAATTCCGATACATAAAGAAATGTGTTTTTTTTGAACGACAAATCTATTATACTCCTAAATTATATCAAATTATACTAAATTACACAATTACTTGGGATTGAACCCAAGACCTCCTTTTTAAGAGGTAAAACCTCTACCAAGTGGTCTAGCCCCACATTAGCAAGAAAATGCGGATTTACTACTTTCAATGGGTATTATCTTTTTTGTGCTTGATTGCAAGTCTTTTTTGTCTTATTTAAAATTCAATGCACGTACATTTTTTTAGAGTTATTCTAAACCTGTCTGTTAAAAAATCCTCCTACTTGCTTTTGTTAAAACCATAAGAAAACCCTTTTTAGTATAAAGAAATGGAGAACAGATCTATAAAGATTTTGTGATAATTGAAAACCTTACGAAAACCCTAATGAAATTTGAACGAATCATGAAAAACATATCAAAAACAATCTAAGAGCTAAGTTAAATGGAACTTTCCATAGCAGATAGTCAAAACAATGATCTAGAAAATTCATTTTGGTTATAATTTTAACGGAAATTATCGTTTTCTATCCGTTTCTGGTGAAAACTAGCCTAAAAGACAATCTAGTTTTTTAGTAGTGAGATCAATTACGGCATGAAATTAACTATAGTAACAAATTATCACAAATATAACATTTGAATTAATTATTAATCAGCAGCTTTTCACATTACATTTTATTTCGTTTAAAAATTAATACAAACAAACAAACAAACAAACAAACATACCCAGTGTCTCCCGCTGAAGAGCAGGGTCTGGGAGGGGTATATGGTGGCAAGTCTTTCCTCTATCTAGAAAGATAGAGAGACCGCTTCCGAAGAGACCCCGATTCGTTTAAAAATTAATGTAAAAACTAAATTTACTAAGAATTAGAGAATGCTATTTTAAGGAAAATAAGTACGGATTTTTTTTAAAACTTTCGTGATGGAAATATGTGTAACTAACATAAGTAAATTTACATTTTCTTAAATGTCTCTTCGTGAGTATCACAAGAATCTCAAAGAAATTTTGCATTGCCTTCACGACACTTGCTTAAAAATCAAATAATTAATGTAAAGTAGTAGTTGTTTGAATGGCCACGTCAGCAGAAAGTTCGATCCTGTCGTGCTCATTATTATATATGTTTATTAATTATCTGCATGCCACGTCTTCTAAAACAGACAAATCCATCTAGTGATGAGCTAGCAGGGGAAATACAATACGTCAAGACAGAGATTTTTTATATAATTAAGTAGAATTTATTATATTTTTGCATATGTAAATTAAAACTCACATGTATAGTCTGGAGCATAGGGGCAACCCTTGTGGAGGCAGTACGGTTTCTGGGGGAACGTCGTAACCAAGTCTGACAATCCAGCGTGGGCCCGGTTCAGACAACATAGTCTGGAGCAGATCTTGGCTAGGGTCGCCCAGGGGGCGATATGACATTGGGTCACCATAAGAAAGTCGCCGTTAAAAAAAAAGGTTCAAATAGAAAGCATTTCAAAACTAAAAAGTGTAAAAAATAATATCAACCAACAATTTTTTTAACAATGGTTAAGAGTAATTTGTAGAAAAAAGTTTGTTATAGTAGTATTTTAGTTATAGCCACGTTTATTGACTTTTGTAAGTTATCACATATTTTTTAAATGTCCATAACTTTTATGTACAAAATTATTTTTTATTAAAATTACACCATGAACACAAGCGTTCTTTAATTTTTAAAACGAGTACAATATTATTATATAAAAATATTAACTTTTTTTATGTTTTTAAGCTCATATATAATCATTGTGTATTTAGTACAGTTTATAGTGTACTTTTGTTAGTTTTTTCTGAATACTATTGTGTTTTTATAAAATGATTAATTTTAAAAAAATTACAATGATTGAACAACATTATCGTGTATCACTAACACGTAAAACACAAAAATAACTTAACAACTAATTAATCTAATAGATTAAAAACAATGACAAAATAATATAATATCTCATTGTGTTTTTTATCATCATTTTGTTATTTTGAACACAATTAGTTTTGAAAAAAATAGTTTGCATATATAAATAATATCATTGTGTACTTCTAATTATATAAACACAATGATAAATAAAAGTTTATATAATTTAAAGAACAATAATAAAAATAACACATTGTATTATCTTCAACAATATAAGTTTAAAAAAAATACACTGGTGAAAGTATATCCTTACGTATTTCTAATTGTAAGACATAATAATAGATAATAAATTCATATAATATATATGACAAAATAACACAAAATAATCTAACATGTAAAACACATTGGTTATTACATGTAACAAATTATATAAAATATATGACACGGTGAACTGATATTTGATACAATAAACGTATAATACACAATGGGCTTACGTGTTTTACAAAATGATCAAAATACTATTCTCTTTAAACAATAGAAAGACACGTGTCAAACCCACAATACTTTTTAGGGTTTTTAGATTAAATATCATTTTAAGTATAATCCTAACCCATATGTATATTACACATTTATTTTAAAATCAATAATATGTTATAAACCACGATTTCACATTACTCTTTATCTGGATGTATATTTGTATATACACCATATACAAAAATTCTTATAAGATGAAGGGTGATGTTATAAGATTAAAGAAAACATGACAATAGTGAAATAATCTATTTTTTTCAATTTTATTTCATTGAAGAATTATGTGCATGTGTTTATAAGATTTTTATGGTTCTTGAAAACACGAAAGGTCTTGAGGGCATGTGAGTCGCATGTCTGGTGAGCAATTGTAGAAGACTCAAATTTTTTGGGAGGCCAAAATTTATATATATGTGTCTATATATGTGTGTTTGTACGTGTGCTTGTGTGTGCAGTGTGTGTATATCATGAATTGTAGAGGGGCCTAATAAATTAATAACCATTTTAAAACTCAATTACATGTTTTGCAGATATAAGTTGATTATCGAATACAATGAATCACTTGCACCAACCTAGCTAGCCCTTCCATTCTAGCCATGTCATATATAAGTTTCAAATTAATTAAGGGTCGTTTTTTCACTTGTCTCATACAACATCAATAATATATTAACCGGTACGGCTTAAAATTTGTTTCCAAAATGAACATATCTTTATGTATATTATTTGTCTTTTATGATCACCTTCATTTCAAAATTCACCTGGAATGTTGGCTCAACAGGACAATTCTATATTATAATATGTTTGGGAAGATATTGCTATCTTTTGCAATTATATTTACAAGTTTAAGATGGTAATATTATCTTTTATGAAGTTAACTATCTTAATTATCTTTTACACACATATATCTATTGTATGACTATAATTATTGACTTTTAAACAATTTTTTTAGATTTTTAAATGTTTATAGCTTTTTCATAAGTTAATATATATTCTCATAAGAAAAGTTACATCATAAAAATAGGCATCTTATGATCTCTTTAATTTGAGAATGGTATCGTTAGAAAAAATTCATTATACGCATCGTAGGAGCTCTTCTATATTAACTAACAGTAAAACAGCTTATTATATTTTAGCCAAGAGTAAGGACGAAATTTGTAGGATTACATAATGTCTTATTCTACTATTAGCAACCATTTATATATAAAATTTACATAATTCAAACCAATTATATTTCAGATACAAAGTAGACACCCTACCAAGTACCAACAGTATATTACTTGAATACTCGTAATTTTTTATTTTAAAACATCGGTGGTTACCATAATCATGCAATAGATGGAATTGGCATATCGTGTCATTAATGTATATCTTTCCTAACTACTTTTCTCCAATTTAATCATATCCTCTAATTAATTTATTTTTCATTACATAACTACACGATTAATGAAAGATATTCATAATCTACCTCACTTTATCAATGCGAATGTGGATGTGCGAGTGTGGATGTTTATCAAATTAATTGCGTGCGAAACTATTTCTGAGCGCTTGTTTTTCTAAACCACCTTGCCAACCTTCAGGGCATAAAAATGCCTCAACGGGTAATAGTTGAATTTTAAAATCAGATTTAAAATCAAAAGGGATATAAAAATATGGTGTTTGCATTCATAAAAATCATATGGGTTCAAACTTTTGTAAGTCTTGAAAGTTTAAGCTAGGGTTGTTCATGAGCCGAGCCGAACCAAGCAGACCTTTACTCATGCTTGGCTTGTTTCTAATTAACCAAACTAAGCTGATCGGCTCGTTTACAACCGAGTGGAAAATCGAACGAGCATTTTTCGAGTGTGAATTTTTCAAGCGACAAACAATTTGAATAACCCAACTATCTAGTCTATCATCCTATTGTAATGAGAGACGGTGACAATGTTGGTCTTAAGTTTTAATGATTTGAATAGCAACCGCATTTCATAACATTACATTAATTTCATAATTGACAATACGTTGGGACCGGCTATGAGGCTAAGGCTATAGCCCATGAGGCGGTGAACATATTGAAGAGAACAATGACGCTGAGAGTGGAAGCTAGATGATCGACTAAGAATAAGAGCAGGGTCAAAAACTGTCTTTAAGTGGCTTAAGATTTCACTTTTATGCTTAGTGTGAAGTTTTTTATTAGGTTGATTGATCTAGCACGCGTAAATATAATTATATATTTGTATATAGTGGGCCAAATATGCTCGAGTTCTATGCATAAGTTTTTATAAAATAATAATTCGAACCGAATCGAGCCAAGTGGACCTTTGCTCGTGCTTGGTTTGTTGACCAACCGATCCGAGCTGACTAGCTCGTTTACAACTGAGCAGAAGTTCGAACGAGCATTTTTCGAGTAAAATTCGAACGATTGTCGAACGGCGTCGAACGCTTTCAACAACCCTAGTTTAAGCTTCGATGAATATGATGGTAAAGAAAACTACTAGAATAATAAGTATTATTGTTGGATTTTTATGCATGTATAGAATTCACCATCCAGATTTTATTTATTTAATACCTATACCAATATATAACCAGTAGTTTTCAAAAACCACTTTTAATTTCTGATGGGTTGTCCGTTGGTATTTTGACGATAAGATTTCGAATAGCATTTCTGCCTAGCCTTTTCAAAGGGTTGACGGTGTCGCAAATTTCTGATGCATATCCATTGCTAATCCATCAGTAATGGTTTCTATTTATAGAAACTCCATATATCCAATTAGTAACTTGTATTAATATAAACTAGATATTGAGGCCCGCGCATTGCCTTGAGTCTCTTTTGGGTTTTGTTTTTTTAAGAAATTATGATTCGTGCTTTGCTACAGTAAAACAAGACTATGTTAAATAACGAAAGTGTAAAGATGTCAAACAGAAAATCCTTAAAAAACAATAGATAAAAAAATAATTTAGTTGCTTTTATTAGGATTATTAGGAAATTAAATTATATATTTTGTACATTTATATGGGTTATTGGATTTACTAATCTCAACTTTCATTATATTGAAACTTGAAAAGATCATGCATATTAATTCTAGAGGTGTTTGGATAGTTAATCTGCGTAGATGAATTTATGACAAAGTGTTGAAGACAAATATAGTTGTTGTTAATTAATGTGGATGTTGTTAACTACTGTAGTTGTTAACTAATAGCACTCACATCTCATTTCTTATTTTCATTCTTATAATTACATTAAAAATTACTATTTTTTCTCTCTTCTTTTAATTAAATAATATATTATTGTATCTTTTTTTATTATCTTTTTTCTCTCCTCCACTCACAATCACTTTTAAAAATATTAAAAATTTATAAGGATTGAACAGTGAATCCTTTAATTTACAGATGAACAGTAAAATTTTCTCTCTCATCCACTCACAACCACTTAAATCATTCCATATAATTTAAGAACTCACACTCACATGATTTTAAGGAATGGGTTTTGAATGCTCTAATATGGTTGTTGATAATTGGCATTTGTCATATACCGATGAACAACAAATGCGGATAAGACATTTGTCATCTTCAAACACCAATAAGGATAAACAATAGACAAATGCTAACAAAGAAAAAGAAATATGGCTGAAAAAATAGAAATACGGCCAAGTGTTTTGTCATCCACATTAACGAATGTGGGTGAAGACTTAGTGAAATGTTAATTCTGTTTATTGTATTTTTGATTTGTAATTCTGAAGTAATAGTATTGTCACGGTATTTTAGTCATAATACAGGTCATATTCAGACCTATAAATAGAAAATTAGTATTCACTTTTTAAAACCCTCAACCCTGTACTCAATCCTTGTATTTTGAACAAAAGCATTTCAATATACAAAGCAATTATGAGTATTATTATATGTTTGATCTATGATGATTGTATTTTTTTTGTTTGATCAATGATGATTCAATTTGCACTGATCATTAGAATCATTTTGTATATTTGATCCTAATCATAGAAATCAATCAAGGACAGATCAGGATTAATCTAAACTCGAGAAATATTTACAAACGGTCTCAACTTTTAGTTTATTTTCCTTCAATTATTCTTTACTTACTATGAGTTAACCCCTTTGTTTTTTTATAACTTGGACTGCTTATGTGTATACACATGTACGTAAATGTGTACATATTTACATATATAAACCCATTTAAAATTAAGCAAATATAATCAGTATATAGCAATTATTTACATAAATAATAACAAATTTTAGTATATACCATGCTTAAAACAATACCAAATTTAAATAAAAAAAACTATACAAGTACTAGTACAAGTGCTTTAAACATATAAACTCCCGTTTGGTTCATAAATTCACTTGAATTGAAATTGAAATTGAAATTGAAATTAAAATTGAAATTGAAATTAAAATTAAAAAATTCTCGTTCGAAATCATGTTTGGTTGTTCACTAGATGGAATTGAAATTAGCAAGTTTCCTCATGTTCATTGCAATTCATTTTCTTTCACTTACCCATGAAATATTCAATATATAATCCAATGAAATGTTCAAAATTAACATTTCAATTTCACTCAAAAATTTACCAACCAAACATCTTATCAATTTTATCAAGATCACATTTTAATTTCAATTTCAATTCCATTTTTATTTTTAATTTCTTATAACACATTCTGCCAAGTAAACGGCCAATGTAGTGAGAAACGAAAGAGGCAACTATGTGATTATATATCGTCTTATATAATAATGCTAAAACAATATCTAGTATTGTGCTTGTGGTTGAAAATGATGACATCCTTTTTGTTGAACAAGTGATTTGAGAAGGAGTAGCTAATTTGAAAATTTTACACATTTATAAAATGTCTCGTTACTTAACTAAAATTTTACCCCACACGATGCCGGGGTTTGCTACTTTCGTTCTGCGTGTTGCGGAAGAAACATATGAAGTTATAGTGATTCGGTTCCAAAAGCAGTTATCTAATGGTATTGATGTTTTTTGTTCGATATCGGTTCTATTTTACGATACTAACACGTTACCGTCAGTCAATTTATCTTACAATGCCAAAAAGACTTTATTTTATTACAATATTGTTTTTAAAATAAAAAAGTTTATGCTGGGAACATCAAGACAAAAAACTAAACACAACCATAGAAAAGTTTTTCAAAAATAGTTAACTAACGAAATTTATTGAAAAAAAAATCAAATTAGCAAAAAAAGAATAATGGGTTCAAAGCATGTATCATTTATACAATAAGGATAAAGTTAAAACTTTAACAATAAAAGGAAATTTAACTTTAAAAACTTTAGAGCTAAATTTTAAATTATAAAAAGTAGAGCCAAAATTATAAAAAATGCGGCCATCTCAAAACGGTGTGAGGGATTAAATAACTAAATATCAATTCCAAAAGTAATCGTATATGTTACACATCTAGTCCTCTAAAAAACCTTGAAACCATTATGACCAAAATACCTGTAATCAGTAAAATCTCACACTTTTCATAGTTGGCAACTTAGCACATCAAGTTGATGAAGAATGTCTATTTATTCTATATTACGATTACGGAAATATTTTAGATCTTCATTTTAAGTGACAAATGCTTGTTGATGATTGGACATACGTAAATAAACTAGTGAGCTATCATTAATGGCTCTTTATATCGATATGGTAATCTAACTCTACTAACTAGAGTTAGATCCATCTAAATTTCTAGTATATTCTTTTTTTTTTTAACTTTTAGCATGGACAACTTTAACTTGAACGGACAGAGTTACATAAATACAATGAATTTTCACACCTATATGGGGATGAATATACGAGTTTTTCTAGTGACATAATTACGATTTTGGATACTGACTCCATTAGTTATTAAAAAAATACATATAAATCAGAATTTAAAAGAAAAAGAATATGAGTTATTAATTAAATAACTAAATAAACTTACTAATGTAATTTTGAATGTTTCTGTAAGGCCCCGTTGACACCTCACAGTTGGTCATTCATTGCATCAAAAAGACATATTAATATACATTTCATCGAATAAACAGCGGAAATACGTTAGCAAAAGTCATTCTCTATTATTAATAGATATTGTTGTTAAGCAATACAGTGGAGTTTAAGTTATAAAAGATTGTTTAATTGCATTACAAGACAACAATATCATAACATAGGAATGGATGTCAGTCTTTTCCCGCCGAGTAGCTTCACCCTCGTGCCATCCTCAACAACAATTACCTGCCAACTGAAAATGTATAAAAGTCATCGTTGCTGAGTGAGTTTTAGTTTTAAAAGTATTAAAATACCTTGTGTAATATATTATATATGAAAATACTCTTTTTATAAAAACACTTCTCTTACTCTTGTACGTGAGCACGCATCAACTATATAACAAGGTAATGCTTTCTTTCTTTACTGTATGCCTTTGTTCATTTCGTACTCTTTAACTTTATCTTTCACTGTCTATGTGGACCAATGAACAATACCCTAAACTATATGCGCGGAGAAACTGGTGTTGGGCCTCTGGTCTATCAATAGACTATGATCACTGTACACAAGGCTGACCTAGTCACCTAGGGTATGCTGCAAATGTCCGCCAATCTCAATTGATTGACCCTATGTGCATCCTTTGGGGAAGCTAACCCATATCATAGTTGAGCTAACGACAACATGGTCCTGCACCTTCTATATGCTTGCAAGACTTTCATTATGTTAATTATGTACCACTTCTCTTTATCATTATTCTTTCACTTTTTTAATGATAATACTTGCTTTTATGATCATAAACACACCATATAAGTCACATAATAGTAATTACTATGATCATAAGAACAACTTATAATAATGCAATATAATAGCAATTAAAAACCTTAAGTCAACCTTGGGTCACACCTTAATGATTCTGTTTTTCTCAAAATTTCAGAAACTGTTCTAAGTGTTCTAGGCGCATGAGCACTATGCAGGCGCATGAGGCCTGTTTAGGCTCATGGGCACTATTTGTGCGTTTCAACACTTAGGCGTCTGAACCATTTCAGACGCATGGGCACTATTGGACGTTTGGACCATACTTAGGCGTCTGAGACTAAATCTTAGACGCATGGGCTACTGCAGGCGCATGGGCTTTCACTTAGAAATTCTAAGGCATTTTCTAGGCGCATAGGGCACTGTTTGGGCGGTTGGGCTCTGTTTGGACGTATGGGCTGACTTAGAAACTTTCTAAGGAAATTTTAGGCGGTTGGGGTACTGTCTGGGCGGTTGACCCTACTTAGAACATTTCTAAGGCAATTTTGGGCGCATGAGCCCTATTTGGACATATGGCCAACTTGCTGAACATATTTCTAAATTGTTTTTAGTCCCAAGCATCATATTATCCTGTTCTAAGCTTACTTATACCATTCTAAGCATGAACATAACATAAAACATTTTTGAACACCACATAAGTCACACAATAGTAATTACTATGCTCATAATAACAACTTATAATAATGCAATATAATAGCAATTAAAAACCTTAAGTCAACCTTGGGTCACACCTTAATGCTTCTGTTTTTCTTAAAATTTCAGAAAATATTCTAAGTGTTCTAGGCGCATGAGCACTATGCAGTCGCATGAGGCCTGTTTAGGTTCATGGGCACTCTATGGGCGTTTCAACACTTAGGCGTCTGAACCATTTCAGACGCATGGGCACTATTTGGACGTTTGGACCATACTTAGGCGTCTGAGACTAAATCTTAGACGCATGGGCTACTGTTCAGGCGCATGGGCTTTCACCTAGGCGTATGGGGCACTTTTTGGGCGGTGGGGCACTGTTTGGGTGGTTGGGCCCTGTTTGGATGTATGGGCTGACTTAGAAACTTTCTAAGGCAATTTTAGACGGTTGGGGTACTGTTTGGGTGGTTGACCCTACTTAGAACATTTCTAAGGCAATTTTGGGCGCATGAGCCCTATTTGGATGCATGGCCAACTTGCTGAACATATTTCTAAATTGTTTCCAGTCCCAAGCATCATATTATCCTGTTCTAAGCTTACTTATACCGTTCTAAGCTTACTTATACCATTCTAAGCTTGAACATAACATAAAACATTTATGAACATCATTATACATGTATGGGTACTTACAGGTACTTATAAAACATTTGTAAAAATAGTTTACATACATTTTCAGCCCCAAGAATTTATAAAACAAGTAAAAACACGGGGTCTAGAACTCATCTATGTTGCTCTCAAGTTTAAACTCTTCACTGGAGCTTCTCAGATGATTCTAACACCTAGAAACCCACCAAACACACATTCGAACACACATAAACACACATAAGCATATAACCGAGGCATATGCCGACTAAGAACAACTTAAAACAAAGAATTTTTACCTTGAAATTGAATTTTTCTTCTTCTTCTCTCTAGAAACCGAACTCTCTGTTCTTTCTCCCTCTAAATCCGAAAGCAGAAGGTAAAAAGTAACATGGCATGGGCGGCCATTTTACTTTTGTACAAAATTATATAATATTTTGTACTTTGGACATGTTTAACCCTCAACTTGGGTTAAATTACATTTCCTTCTTTTATTCTTCTTTTGCATCTTTTTTTTTCAAATATCCTGGTGTTACAAGTCCACACCTTATATAGATTTCGTCCCCGAAACCTATTATTCCTCAAACAGATGAGGGTAATGCTACCTCATCTCATCTTCGATCTCCCACGAAGACTCGGATCCCTTCCTGTGCTTCCACTGTACACGCACAAGAGGAACCACTTTATTCCTTAACCTCTTCGCTTTACGATCAATGATCGTCACTGGTTCCTCCACATAGTTGACCCTTTTATCAATCTCAAAGTCCTCCAGTGGTACAACCTTATCTTCATCAGCTAAGCACTTTCTCAGGTGAGATACATGGAATGTGGGATGAATTCCACTTAACTCATCTGCCAATTCAAGTCAATAGGCCACCTCTCCTACTCGCACGATGATTCGGAAGGTCCTAAGTATCTCGGGCTTAGCTTACCTCGCTTCCTGAATCGGATGATCCCCTTCCAAGGTGAGACCTTCAACATAACTCGATCGCCAACCTTGAATTCTATCGGTCTACGCCTTTTGTCAGCATACTACTTTTGTCTATCTTTCGCCGCCTTCATGATGGCCTTGATCTTTTCTAACTTCTCAGTCGTAGCCTTGATCACCTCGACACCTCCCAGCTCTTTCTGTCCAATATCTCCCTAACATATGGGCATCCTACACCTTCTACCGTATAGCATCTCGTATGGTGGCATGCCAAATTGGCATGATAACTATTGTTATATGAGAATTCCGCTAACGGTAAGTGATCATCCCAACTTCCTCCAAAATTGATCACACGCACTCGGAGCATATCCTCGAGTGTCTGAATCGTCCTCTCAGACTGACCGTTCGTCTGAGTATGATAAGTCGTGATAATGTGTAGACTTATCCCCATCGCGTCATGGAATATCTTCCAAAACTTCAATATGAATCGGGTGTCACAATCCGACTTAATCGACACCGGTACAACATGACGAGCTACAATCTCCTTGATGAACAAATCCGCCAGTCTCTCGGATGAATACGTCTCGCGGATTGGCAGGAGGTGAGCACTCTTGGTTAAACGATAAACAATCACCCAGATAGCATTGTACCCCCTAATCGTACGGGGTAACTTCGTAATGAAGTCCATGGTGATGTGCTCCCATTTCCACTCAGGTATATCCAATGGTTGTATCTTCCCGTAAGGTTTCTGATGCTCTGCATTCACTTACAAACAAGTAAGGCACTTACTCACATACTCCACCACGTCACGTTTCATACCCGGCTGCCAGTAGTCCTTCTTCATGTCTTGATACATCTTGGTGGCACCAGGATGAATGGAGCATCGAGTCTTGTGAGCTTCATCCATGATTCACTCTCGCAGATTTTCATAACAAGGGATCCACATTCATCCAAAGCGGGTTCTAACCCCGTGGGTGTTTCCTCCTAGTTCCACAACTAGACCTATCATTCGTTCTGAGTTAAGATGTTTTTCTTTTATCGCCTCATATTGAAACTCCTTAGCCTGAGTCATCACATCCGAGGTCATCACTAACTGATACGCTTGCACCCGAATCGGCTCGGGTCTCTTTTTTCGGCTCAGTGCATCCGCCACCACGTTGGACTTGCCCGGATGGTAGTGGATCTCACAGTCATAATCTTTGATGAGCTTTAACCACCTTCTCTGTCTCATGTTGAGATCCTTCTGTTCAAAGAAGTACTTTAAGCTCTTGTGGTCGGTGAAGATCGTGCACTTTGTACCATATAAGTAGTGCCGCCAAATATTTAATGTGAAAACCACATCCGCTAACTCCAAATCGTGTGTGGAGTAGTTGACTTCGTGGGTCTTCAACTGTCGGAATGCATTTGCTATCACCCTTCCACGTTGCATTAACACGCAACCTAATCCAGAATAAGAAGCATCCGAATACACCACTAAGTCTTCACTCCCCTCGGGTAATGTCAAGACAGGAGCTTGAGTTAATCTCATCTTCAACTCCTCAAAAGCACACTCCTGTTCTCGACCCCACATGAACTTTACATCCTTGCGAGTCAATTTGGTCAAAGGCTAGGCTATCTTGGAGAAGTCTTGAATGAACCTTCTATAGTAGCCTGCCAAATCCAAGAAACTACGGATCCTTGATGGCGTCCTTGGAGACTTCCATTGCATCACTGCCTCAACCTTTTTCGGGTCCACCATGACTCATTCAGTATTAACGCATGACACAAAAATTGAACCTCGCGCAATCAAAAAGCACACTTGGAGAATTTAGCATGCAACTTCTCTCTCCTAAGTGTCCACAATACCTCGTGTACGTGGTCGGCATGTTCTTCCTCGCTCTTAGAATAAATCAGGATATCATCAATAAACACTATCACTGATTTATCTAATATTGGCTGACACACTCGGTTCATCAAGTCTATAAAGGCAGTTGGCGCGTTAGTTAAACCAAAAGACATAATGAGGAACTCGTAGTGTCCATAACGCGTACGAAAAGCTATCTTAGGAATGTCTTTGTCCTTCACCTTTAATTGGTGGTAGCCAGATTGAAGATCTATCCTTGAAAACCATCTGGCACCCTGAAGCCGATCGAACAAGTCATCAATCCTCGGTAAGGGATACCGATTCTTCACCGTCAACTTGTTCAACTCACGGTAGTCTATGCACATCCTCATACTTCATCCTTCTTCTTCACGAACAACCCCGGAGCACCCCAAGGAGAGATACTTGGTCCGATAAACCCTTTATCCATCAACTCTTGCAATTGATCCATGAGTTCCTTCATTTCCGTCAGAGCTAGTCGATATGGTACTTTGGCAACGGGCTGAGCACCGGGTATTAAATCGATTTGGAACTCAATTTCGCGATACGGTGGCACGCCGAGTAAATCTTCTGGGAATACGTCCGGAAAGTCGCACACCACTGGTACATCAGGCAATTGCGGTACCGATGCATCCACATCTTTTACGTATGCCAGGTAGGCATTACATCCACGTCTCATGCACTTCCCGCCACCGCCATCGAAATCACCTTCGAGATCGTAGTAACGCGGTCTCCATAAATCGTCACCAAACTTCCATCGGGTGCAACTAATCGAATCATCTTCTTACGACATACGATGTTTACTTCATAGGTTGCTAACAATCCATCCCTAGTACTACATCGAATCCACCTAGGGGCATCACATGTAACTTAGAAGCAAACCTATGACCTTCTAGTTCTATGGCACAGTCCTCTATCATGTCAGTGATTCTAATAGACTTACCAATAGCAGTTTCTACATCGAATGGCTCACTAATACTCCTACTACTAGCAGACAACTTACCATAAAAGTAGTAGAAATGAAACTTCTACTAGCACCAGAGTCAGATAATACAGAGGCACAAGTTTAATTTACTAGAAACATACTTGACACGACATCGGGATCCACTCTGGCCTCCTCCCGGGTCATGGTGTAAGCTCTAGCACTTTCCCTCTGTCCTCCCTCCTCCGACTTCTTCCTTGCTCCAGAGCTATTCGCCCTCGGCTCGGCTTCTTGCAGCACTTGCTCACGTGACCCTCCTCGCCACAGTTATAGCACTTCAGCACCCTACAGTCTCTAGCGATGTGGCCAGGCTTGCCACACCTGAAGCATATATTCAATCCCAATCTACACTCACCGGTATGCTCCCTTCCATATTTGCCACACTTCCTCAGCTTGGGCTTGACGACACCTTACGACCATCCACCTTCACCTTCTTGTTACTTGGAGCGAAACCACCATGTCCAAACCTCTTTACGTTCCAGTTCTTATCACCACCACTCGTCTTCTTCACCTCTACCACTGCCTCTTCCCGTTCATCATACAACCTGCCCGCCAAGTCCACCGCCGATCGAAAGTTACCTGGCTGAGCAGTGATCAGATGCCTGCGAATATCAGCTGGCAGTCCCTGGATGTATCTCTTGATCTTCCTCGACATCGGCGTCACCTAATCCGGCACCAGCCTCACCATTTCATTAAATTTGGTGGTGTACTGCTGGTGGGTCATGGTTCCCACCTCAAGTTGCAGGAACTCTCTCTCGATCCTATCAAGTTCCCTGTGAGGACAGAATTCCTCGATTACTAACTACTTCAACTCCTTCCATCGTATCTTCCTGATGGCTAGCACCTTCAGCTTGGACAATGTTGTCCCACCAATACAACGTTGAGTCAATAAAAGAGTGAGTAGTGAACTTCACCTTCTTGTCTTCACGACACTTGCTGATTTCCAACACTGCCTCCATCTCCCTCACCCAGCGGTGAGCGGCAGCAGCATTGCCATTGCCATCGATGGTCGGGGGCTTGCACCTCTAGAATGTCCTATAACTGCACCCCTTGGTCGTCACCCCTACTAAATCATCCTCCTCTTCATCGGATAACACGGTCTCAGGCTCCGGTCATTCCTCCTCCCCCTTGCTTCCCTTGCCCGTTGACTCCTTCCTATCTTTCTTCTCCTTCCTCTCCTCATTCCTCACAGCTCTGATGACTTTGGTCACTACAGACGGTAAAACTATCTACATGACCTGGTGTACCTCGTTCGCAATCGCCTCCCTAGCTGAGGCATTCAGACTAGCATTCTCATTCTCCTCACTCCGATCATAAACCTCAGGGTTCTCGTGAGCCGTCTTAGGAGCTTTAGCACTACTCCTGGTCAACGTGGATGATCTCTTCCTCTAGAAGCCTTGGAAGAATTTTGTCCGGCCATTCCTTAAACGTTATAAGATTCAACACTAACACAGTCATTCAAGGCAATTGCTTAGTTTATGTCAAGTATAGTAAGTCCCTAATTACAGTGGCCAGTTGTGATTAGCCACTTACTTTACTCTTCACACCCCAAGCATTTCCTATCCTAACTACATCAGCATCTAAATCTACTAAGAACACATAAGTCAAATAGCACATGCACATAATACTGATTAACTTTAAGAACAGAAATACCTGATGGCACGTAGCTACTCGGGCTGACATCCCTATATTTGTCCCATTTTCAGTTTAAGTTTAGGTTTTGAAAATATTTTACCCAATTCACTTAAACTATGACTCTGATACCAACTTGTAAGGCCCCGTTCCCAGGCACCTCACAGTTGGTCATTTATTGCATCATAGATACATATTAATATACATTTCATCAAATAAACAACAGAAATACGTTAGCAAAAGCCATTCTCTATTATTAATAGGAATGAATGTCAGTCTTTTTTTCGCCGAGTAGCTTCACCCTCATGTCATCCTTTGCAACGATTACCTACCAACTGAAAATGTATAAAAGTCAGTGTTGCTGAGTGAGTTCTAGTTTTAAAAGTATTAAAATACCTTGTGTAATGTATATATATGAAAATACTCTTTTATAAAAATAATTCTCTTACTCTTGTACATGAGCACGCATCAACTATGCAACAAGGTAATGCTTTCTTTCTTTACTGTATGCCTTTGTTCATTTCGTACTCTTTAATTTTATCTTTCACTGTATATATGGACCAATAAGCAATACCCTCAACTATATGCGCGGAGAAACTGGTGCTGGGCCTCTGGTCTATCAATAGACTATGATCACTGTACACAAGGCTGACCCGGTCACCTAGGGTATGCTGCAAAGGTCCGCCAATCTCAATTGATTGACCCTGTGCGCATCCTTTGGGGTAGCTAACCCGCATCACAGTTGAGCTAACGACAACATGGTCATGCACCTCCTATGCGCTTGCAAGACTTTCATTATTTTAATTATGTACCATTTCTCTTTATCATTATTCTTTCACTTTTTTAATGATAATACTTGCTTTTATGATCATAAACACACCATATAAGTCACATAATAGTAATTACTATGATCATAAGAACAACTTATAATAATGCAATATAATAGCAATTAAAAACCTTAAGTCAACCTTGGGTCACACCTTAATGATTCTGTTTTTCTCAAAATTTCAAAAAATGTTCTAAGTGTTCTAGGCGCATGAGCACTATGCACGCGCATGAGGCCTGTTTAGGCTCATGGGCACTATTTGGGAGTTTCAACACTTAGGCGTCTGAGCCATTTCAGACGCATGGGCACTATTTGAACGTTTGGACCATACTTAGGCGTCTGAGACTAAATCTTAGACGCATGGGCTACTGTTCAGGCGCATGGGCTTTCACTTAGAAATTCTAAGGCATTTTCTAGGCGTATGGGGCACTGTTTCGGCGGTGGGGAACTGTTTGGGCGGTTGGGCCCTGTTTGGATGTATGGGCTGACTTAGAAACTTTCTAAGGCAATTTTAGGTGGTTGGGGTACTGTTTGGGTGCTTGACCCTACTTAGAACATTTCTAAGGCAATTTTGGGCGCATGAGCCCTACTTGGACGCATGACCAACTTGCTGAACACATTTCTAAATTGTTTCCAGTCCCAAGCATCATATTATCCTGTTCTAAGCTTACTTATACCATTCTAAGCATGAACATTACATAAAACATTTATGAACATCATTATACATGCATGGGTACTTACGGGTACTTATAAAACATTTGTAAAAATAGTTTACAAACATTTTCAGCCCCAAGAATTTATAAAACAAGTAAAAACACGGGGTCTAGAACTCACCGTTGTTGCTCTCAAGTTTAAACTCTTCACTGGAGCTTCTTAAATGATTCTAACACCTAGAAACCCACCAAACACGCATTCGAACACACATAAGCATATAACCGAGGCATATGCCGGCTAAGAAAAACTCAAAACAAAGAATTCTTACCTTGAAATCGAATTCTCCTTTTTCTTCTATCTAGAAACCGAACTCTTTGCTCTTTCTCTCTCTAAATCCGAAAGTAGAAAGGTGAAAAGTAACATGGCATGGGCGGCCATGTTACTTTTATACAAATTATATAATATTTTGTACTTTGGACATGTTTAACCCCTCAACTTGAGTTAAATTACGTTTCCTTCTTTTTATTATTCTTTTACATTTTTTCTAAAAAATATCTGGGTGTTACAGTTTGATTCATAATAAGTTCTCTACTAAAGACCAATTTCCTTTTCTAATTAATATTTCTTTCAAATGCAATAGATTACAAGTCAATTGAGCAAGTATCATAGTGTTAAACTAGCAAACTCAGCAGAGGATCTAATGATAGATAAGTGCATGAGTTGATATGAAGAATGACCTCGGAACTTATACATCACTTGTTAGTTTAATAAATTTGACCACACATTGTTAACTCATTAATATGTACAGATTAACATTCAAATTATTGTGAGAGTGATCAACCTTTGCTATGAGAGAACATCTAATTATGTTAAGTTAATTCTTCCCTTTTATCCGAAATTACATTAGATGTACCTTCAAAATTTTATGATAGATAAAGTTAAGATCAATTGTCTTTTAGCATTGTTTTCCTTTCTTATAAAATACAGGGACCACTTGTATTGTTTCCTTAATTTAAATCGAAAGGCTGATAGGGTAAAATGTATGTTAAGAGTTTGTTAGTTTGATTTGGATGATGGCGATTTGAATAAATCTTTTCTTTTTGTTTTCTCAATTTACTTTGCAATAAGATTTTCATCTTGATTTCAATGGTTCTTTGGAGGTGTATTGATTATAACAATTAGTATCAGAGCATTATTCCCCTCAAGCTCAAAAAAGGTGATTGGTTGAAGTCTTAGATGTCACATCTAGTGGAAGCGTAAAATGCTTAGATGTGACTTTTGGCTCAAAACTCATTGGCTTCAATTATACGTTCAAACAGATCAAATAACTAGACTTTCATTACACACACACACATACACACACACACACAGATATATATATATATATATATATATATATATATATATATATATATATATATATATATATATATTGAGTTACATCATACCATACAATACTAAACAAAATTAACATATGCTTCTACAACCCAAACATCCAAAAGATTCACCATTTTCATTTCATATTATTATTCAACTAAGTATGGATGTGAACATCTACAAAGAGGCTGAAATCCATCAAATCAACCATCACCCAAACACACAGTTGCCTATGTAATCATACCATTCATTGAATAAGTTGAACATGTAAACGAAATTATAAAACACTCTAATTACCTGAAAAAACACACTCAATCAGTCAACATAAAGTTGGTGATAACATAGGTTTAATAAACAACATAATGTTTCTTAATTGATGCAACATAAACAAGTCCATAACCAAACCTACTTATATGATGGATGATTCATAATTATCACAAATACAAATCATAGATTCAAATAATATAACATCACGACCCCTATTCGGTAGTCTCAACTGGGTCCAGTTGGTGTAGGAACATGTTCCTAAGTAGCGTTACCTATATTATCTGACGGTTTCTTATCGAATTAATGGTCGTGATCCATGACAGTTAATGACAGTAACTTATCAAAATCTTTATTTATATCAGCATCACATAAATATATTGGAAGTATGCTTTTTCCTACAAAAGTTTGTAAATAAAAAAAGGCTATGCTATTCACCTTTGTTCCAGCATTTGATAATTATTTCCTAAAGAAATAATTATTTGTTAGAATAAATACTTACTCTTTTAATAATTATTTATATTCACTTATATTTTAAAATTAGGCTCTAATTTTAAAACTATAGATTCGAGTGTCCAAAAACTAAAAATTTTTACCAAAAATAGTATCTTCATACCTAAATTATTATATAAAATTTCCAGTTAATATATCCTTGTTAGTATTTTTCTATAATTTTTACAATATTTCAATTTAATGGCAGAATATCTCTAATATTCTGAAAGTTATATAAACTACTTAATTCAATGTCTAATAATTTATATAAAATTTTTATGATTTTAGCTATTGTTTCGCTATTACTTTAAGTTTTCCTTCTTATTAACTGTTTTCAAATATAAACTTTATCATACTAATGAATTAATTCACAAAATTTATTCTGTAACTTAACTATATTATTGAGGTCATCATATAAAATTTTCAAATTTTTATTAAGTCCTGATCTTAAAATTTATATTTTTTTATTTTATTAGTTCGATTATATAAATTAACTAGTATTAAGCCCCCGCGTTGCGGCGGGGGCCTAAAACGTTAAAAAAGCCAAGTCAAAACGTTGTGGTAAATTCGCGCAGTGGATGTAAGAGAATCAAAACAAAGACATTGTTGAATACATTTGAAACTATATAAAAAAACGAAGTCGTAAAAAACCGTGCATTACGGCAAGACAGTCGTCGTAAAAAAATTTTATAAGTATTATATTAAGCCGAAATCGGTTCGCTCAAAATCTATACCAAATGTTGGTAAAATAAGTATTTGAAATTTTATAATAGATTATATTTTAAAAGTTATAAAATAGTTTATTTAAACTTAATTATAATATGAAAATATTTATGTATTGAAAAAGGATACAATGAAGAGTTAAATATTAACCCTAAAGTTTAACAAAATTACTTTTTTTGCCGTAACAAACCATGCATCAACGGACCCAACATATATAAATACATTACCAGCCTTTTTAAAAAAATAGTTTCTGAAAATAATTTTAAATCACCATCAAATAACCACCGTATATGACCGATTCCTCCACCACCTTCTTCCACTTCTCCACCGTCTTCTTTATCTCCTCCACCCTCTCGCCACCGTCCGTCACCACCTTCACACACCGAAATCTTCCCCTTCCTCACCACCATCACTCTGAATAAACAAAAGTTTCACAAACCCTAGATATATATTTCCCTTCTTGAAAGCTAAAATAAGAGTCAGATTTTATCAATGGAGCTTTATAACGCCAACTAAACCGGACATGAAATAGTTAAAATTATTAGTCTCATGGCTACCAACAACCAGCCTGTCAGAGAAATCAGGAGGAGAAGAGGAGTCATCTTGAGGGAGAAGTTGAATGAAAAAAAATCTCCCTAAGTTTGAGTTATTTACTTGCTTTGGCTACTTGTACCATATGCATAAAAAACTTTGGAGTTTGGCTTTAAAGTATATATAATATATTATATAAATTTTTCATAATTTCTAGTTTATTATTTTTATACATCCTTAACTAATTTTTAAAAAATTTTATTCACACAATCACATTCATTTAAGTATTCTACCTATTTTAACCTATTTATCATGTAATAACAACTACATGAATACTTTAAACCCTTTATTTTAGTTTAAAACTTTTTGTTTTTATAAAACTTTCAAAACTTTCTATTCATAAACTTTGTTATTGATTTATGTTAGAAATCAAAGAACTTTGTTGAACTTGTGTTGGAAATCAAAGAACTTTGTTGAACTTGTGATTGATGGTGAGCGTCATAAGAGTTTATATGTATGTTGAACACATAAAATTTTGTAAGCTTTAAATCATAAGATTTTCAAGAACCTAATCTTGATTGTATAGAAAGAAAGAGTGTATAGGATAGATAAGGAAATCTTCAAATCTTCAAGCTTGTGATGAATGTTCTTGAACTTGGATGATACCATAAAGATTGGTGGTTAGTAGATGATGATTTATAGTGGTGTTAGGGTGATGTTGATGGTGAGTTCGGGTGGTGTAAGAACCAAGAGCGAAAGAAGATTATTGGAGAGGAGAGTGATGTAGAGAATGGTGGTGGTTTGTGTGGTGTTAGCCGAGTGATTGGAGCAAGAAGGGGTGGTGGTGCTTGATGGTGATGGTGATGGAGGTTAGTTGAGGCCGAGAGACAAGAGAAAGAGGAAGATCATTTGATCTTCATGGTTACTCTTAAGCTTAGAGTTATGTGGTGTTAACCAGGGTGTAATGGTGTCAAAGGTTTAAGATGGTTGAGTGGCAAGAATGATAGGTGTCACTCACACACACTAATCACTCTAATGATGCTTCTTAGTCCTTAAACTAGTGATTAAGTTTTATAAACATTCTAATAACCCATTGATTAGGATTAGTTTGTGTAATATCTTAGTAATCAAGTGACAATTAATAGTTTAGGTTTTATGTTTCTTGGTAACTTCTTAATGTTATAATTTATTTGGTTAAAGTTAGTTTAAGTTTTGATATTGTTTCATTACTTAGTAGTAATATGTTTATATATCAAACGTCTTATTATGCACTTACATAATTTGGTAAATAACTTATAAAATTCATATCCCCAAATATTTACATACACACATAAATAATTATGCATGCATGCATGTTCATGAAGCATATACACATACTTACACATGCTTAAATATATATACAAATAAAACTCTTATAATTATAATCAGATAAAGTCACCTTACACATTTTTAAAGTTTTAATTTGCCTAACCTAGTTTTAGGGTTGTCATATCAGAGATTAGAGGATGGTGTCAACAAAGTTTGATATGGAAAAGTTTAATGATAAGAACAATTTCAGCTTGTGGAGGCTTAAAATGAGAGCATTGTTAGTTCATCATGGGGACACTACTCCCTAAGGAGCTGAGAAAGGAAACGCAAAGTCTTTTAGTTCAAACGTCCCCTTAACACTGATATCAGTATCACTACCAAAGACAACAATCCCTACATTCTCATTCTTAAGATTCAAGGCTATTCCTTTCACACCGCTGGCAAATATGAATGCTCTTACCGAAGAAACAATCTTACTAACGAATTTGACAGATAAAGAGAAGAAAAATGTAATGGAGAAAGCATACAGTGCAATAATTCTTTTATTAGGAGATCATGTTTTATGAGAGGTGTCTAAAGAAACTACAGCGGCTGGAATTTGGTCAAAACCAGAGTTTGTATATGATAAAGTCACGTAAATCGGTTGTCTCAAAAGAAGAGCTTGTATGCATTCTATAGGGTGCTGGTAAGATAGTAGAAGATCAGATAGATGAGTTTAATAAACTAATCTTGGATCTTTCAAATATTAATGTAACTCTATAAGATGAAGATCAAGCCGTAATTTTCTTGGCCTCTCTACCATAATCGTAGGAGAATTTCATTGATATGTTGATGTATGGTAAAGAATCTATTTCAATAGAAGAGGTCCTCGCTACCATGAATTCTAAAAAATTAAAGAAATGAATAGTTGTTCAACCTTATTTAAATGATGGTCCACATGTGAGGGGCATACCTGATTTTAGAACTAGAAAGTCAAAAGGGCATTCAAGATCAAAGTCAAAGTTTAAATTATGTTATGTGTGTGGATTTGAGAAGCACCTAAAGAAAGATTGTCCTGAGGAAAAAAAAGGAAAGTGATAATCCTTTTACAAAGAGATATAATAGCCATGTTTCAGAGTGTTTACCAAAGGGTATGAGAGCTCTAATGTGTTAAATCTAACTGATCAAGGAAGTAAAGAAGGGTGGATTCTTGATTCTGGTTGTTCATTCCACATGTCAACGCTCAAAGCAAACTTTAAAAATCTTAAGTTAAGAGACTATGGTAAGGTGAAATTAGGAGATGATTGACCCTGCAAGATCCTAGGTATGGGAACTGTCACTTTCAATTTAAAAATGGAAGTGAAATGGATGTATATCATATCAGGCATATTCTTAGCTCACTAAAAGTTTAATGTCCTCGGGTACCTTTGAGAAACATGGATATATATTTAGTTTAAAGATTATAAATCTAAATTAATAAAAGGATCCTTGGTATTATTAACTTGTACAAGGAAAATAATACTTGCCTTTTATATGTTGATGTTATTAACTTGTACAAGGAAAATAATACTTACCTTTTATATGTTGATGTGATCACTAGAAATGTGTTTGTTGCAATACCGGGTGAAATTAGTGCATTGTTATAGCATAAGAGGTTTGGGCACTTAAATGAGCAAGGTTTTATAAAGCTCACTAAGCATAAAATAATTGATAATCTAGGATTTTATACGATTTGTGTTCTTGGTAAGAAAAAAAGAGTATAGTTCAGTAAAGGTAAGTAGGTAACCTGAGACATTTTGGATTATGCTGATTCTGATCTATGGGGGCTTGCTAGGGTAAGCATCGTAGGTGGAGCTATGTATAATCTATCAGTTATAGATGATTACTCTAGAAAGGTTTGGGTGTATGTCATAAAAACTAAGAGTGGTGTTTTTTAAAAGTTTTTTGAGTTGAAGACATTGGTTGAAACCCAAACTAGGAATAAATTTAAAAGGCTTAGAACAGTTAATGGATTAGAGTTTTAAACTAAGTATTCAATCTATTTTGCAAAAAGAATGGAGTGGGGAGGCATTTAACCATTCTAGGTTGTGACAACCCTAAAAATAAATGGACAATTTTCTACCTTAAAAATTATATTACGACTAAATAAATATTATTATATCAAGTATATATATATTTCACGTATGCATGTTTGCATGCATGTATATATATGCATAAAATTTACATGTGCATGCATGTATATATATGAAAGTTTCGTATGCATGTTTGCATGCATGTATAGAATTTAAGCATGCATGTTTTTGCACGTACATATATATTCTACATGTATGTATATATATCTATATATATATATATATACGCATAAGTTAGACCTATGATTATCTATATTATTATATATGTGTATTATAAGTAAGCATGGTTGCATGCTTGCTAAAATTTACGTATGCATGTATGAATATACATCTATAAATACATGAGTTTAATCAAAACCCAACGAAATAACAACATAACATATTAAAAGAACTTAAACCTTAATACACCTTAACCTTTCTTTAAACTTAGCTTAAGGATTTAAGGAAATAATTAACACCTTATTCGACCCATGTTACTAAGTCCCTCGGCTAATAGCATCATTAACATCAAAACTGCCAATCACCTCCTCAATTATGCCACCTAAACTACCTAGTATTATGTGGCAAATTCTAAGGCTATTTGGATAAACCATCGGCCAACACTAGACACTAAGCATGAACTTTATGATGCCACATAACCACCTAAGAAGCCAACTAACCCAAGCTACAAATTGCCACCTTGCAAACCTATATCTAGACTTAATGATGAAGTCTCACTATTTGAAGACTCTCGGCCGAGGATCATTCCAATACAACCAAACTACATACCATTCAAATCACTATCTTAACTCACTCTCTCAAAACTCTCGGCCGCACCACATCCATCAACTACCATCACCTTTGTTTCCCTCTCTCCCGATCCCTTTGAACACCACTACCATCTCTTGATATCCTTGTATTCCCTTGATCCCAATCTCCATCATCATCAAAACCACATCTATCGACTACCATCACCTTTTGTTCCTTCTTCTCTCGGCTCTCACACAACAACCAACAACCATACCACATCATCACCATCACCCGTAACCAACACCATCACCATCCATCCACCACCTTGTTTTTTCTACCTCTCGGTTTTACAAGCAAAAAAAGCATCCAAGAACTCAAGACACCTTTCTCTTCTCATTACAAGGTTAAAAATCCTTCCAAATATTTATGATGCTAAAAATTTACATATGTGTTATAAACACATATAATTTGTTTTGGTACATGTATATGTACCAAAACTAATCTTAATAAATCTTGAAACCTTAATATCCATCAAGAACCAGTAATAAAATTAGATAAACTTGACAAAACGGTATATTTATGATTTAATGGAAATTAATCTTGAAATATTAAGAAAAATCTAGTAAAAACACTAAACAATTGCGATTGTGGGAATAAAAATTGTAAAATCTTTAAAAAAATATTAACTCATTATTCTGTGAATTTTAGTAAAAATATATTAAGTAAATAATTTATACAAATTATTTAAAAATAAAGAAAATACTCAAAAATACAAATAATCAGGAAAATTCTAGAAAAACCACAGAATGACTCTTTTGAGATATAAAAGCTCCAGGAATTATTTGGTATTTTATTTCCTTATTATGTTTGAAAAATAAATTTTTAAGTGATCTGTAGTAGAAAAATCTAAATAAATATTTAACTAGTATCATAAATCATGAACAATTTACTAAAGCTATGATAATTAGATTCAATAGATGGTATAAATTTCATAAATTTTGGAGTTATATAAATATTCTTAATGAATTTTGGGAATATTATAGGAATTACAGAAAATAATCTGTTGTGAATTGGACATCATAAATTTGATAAGATAATGTAAAGTGGAAATAATTATAAAAATTTTATAATTATTTTGGTGATCTTTGGATAGCCGTAGCTATTTTTGGTGATTTATGGAAACTTTAAAATAATTATAAAAATTTATATATAGTAAAGTGAAAATTGAGAATTTTATGGTGATGTTACTGATTATTTTACAGCTAAATTTCAGGAACTTGTTATATCTGAAGTTCTAAAAATTTTAAGGAATTTTTTATCTAACTTATGAATTATTTTATAGGTTACAATTTGGAGAAACGGTGAGACTCATAGCCCCATTTTGGTATTTGTAAAGTTTTTGGGGGAAAAAGCATACTGTTTATGTTGATGCATTATTTTTGAAAATATTTTGAGACTTACTGTCATTTGTGATACAACCATTAATTCGAATGACGAACCGTCTGATAATATTAGTAGCGCTACTAGAAGAAATTTTGCACCAACAGGATGAGTGTTGTGATGCTATTTGAATATTTTATGCACCAACCGAATGAGGGTTGAAATGTAATATTATCTGATCTTGTGAATTATTTTGTGACAATATGATTATGTGTGTGAGCAGGTTTGGTTGTAATTGGTGCATCAATAAAATGTTTTGTCTGAAAATAAACCTATGATCTCACCAACTTTATGTTGACTGTTTGAGTATGCTTTTTCAGGTGAAAATGACTAATAATATAGACTTTTCCTTTGATGTTTACAATGGATGGGGTGAAGTTGTGAGACGAGTATGTGTAAACCTAACAGGTAATATCTACGATGGCAGCGAGGTAGTGGATGCGCATTTTCATCGTACCTGAAGATGTTAGCTAAATAATATGTAGTAATAAGGGTTATATCAAATTTTGACTTATATGTAATGATGTAATCCATATTATGATATATATATATATGTATATATATATATATATATGAAGTATGTGTTTTATGTTTTCATATTATTGTGATTAAATTTCTTGTAATCAATTGCGTTCTGAACAAACAAGTCACATCCAATTATCGCTTCACGCTTCCACCGGGATGTGACAGGTTGGTATCAGAGCCATTGGTTATATAGAATTAGGTATAATGAAAATACTTAGACTATAACCATAAGCTCAATTAATGATAAATATATATATACTTGTGTGGTATAATTTTATGTGAAATTCTATGATTATATGCTTAACTTTAATAATTATAATAATATGTGACTAACCATTTTGTGAAACATTATAAATAAATTCGTGCAGTTATGAATTCAGATAGTTACCACAATGAGATCGATCCTTCCGGGCGTCCAGACCATAGCAACTCTAAGGAAATAACACCTGAACCAGAACCCCAACAAGCTATGGAAATTCCTCAACTGGAAGTGGAAAAAGAGCCAAAAATTTTTTTCGACGTGCACCCGTACATATTGGAGGGTATACAATTAAGACCCATAGGAAAAAGATACGACGTGGAAACAAATTTGTGACTAAGCAAACTGAGGATATAGAAATACAACATTCTGATTCCTCCAGAAATGAAGAAAAGATAACTAAAAGACAAAAGTTGGACTAAGTGAAGACAGCTCAGCGGACTCTTAGGAAACTCAAGAAAATACAACTAGGAATCTGAAAATCCAGAAGGATATCAAGAAACTCAGAACACCAAAGAAAAATATCCTCGCAAGGATTTGGGGATGGATTTGCAAGAACTAGAAAACTATAGTCTAACTTGTCAGAATAAAGAAATAAGAGCCTAAATGATATAAATATATGTACCTTTATGTTGAGACAGTTATTTGATATGTGCTTGTGTTAGAATATTTATTTATGATACTAATATTGTAATTCACTATAGTGAATCATGCCGCCAAAAAGAAACACTCAGCGGTACGAAGAACATCTCGAGTAGGACGACCTAGAACCCGACTTGGGGAAGAAACACCTATGACTACTGACACTAATGAAAATGATAGAATTTCTCAGATAGTGGGCCAACAAATAGAAGCTACCTTACCTACCCTGATAACCCAACTACAGCAGAATTTGAACATTGGAACCATCTCACACCCACAGGAAAGGCCTGAAAATATTAATACAGAGGAGCGACAAGAAGAAGAAATCTTGAATGGAGTCTCGAAAGGATGTTCTTACAAAACATTTATGTCTTGCAGACCCTGGGAATTCGATGGAAAGGGAGGAGATGTCCAAGCCTTAAGATGGTTAGATGAAATGGAAGGAGTCTTGGAAATCAGTAACTGTGCTGAAAATTACAAGACACTGTTTGCTTCGCATTCACTAAAAGGAGAGGCACAATCCTGGTGGAAAATGGAGGTACATACTAAGGGTAGACATATTATGAATAAGATAAGTTGGGAAGATTTTAGAAATCTAGTGATAGAAAAATATTGCCCTTATAATGAAATATGAAAATTAGAGGCTGAATTCTTAGCACTAGAAATGAAAGTTGCTGCACATCGGGAATATACTGACAGGTATAATGAACTGTCCAGGTTAGTACCACATCTGATAACCCCTGAATCAAAAAGGATAGGGAGATATATCTGGGGACTAGTACCACAAATAAGAGGGTTAGTGAAATCCGCAAGAACCAAAACCTTTCAAGAAGCAGTAATCCTGTCTGGGAGTCTGACAGATGGAATGTTCAGAAATGGATCATTAAGTCATCCACAAATAGGGGAGAAAAGGAAGTGGAATGAAAACTACTCAGGAAAAAGACCTGGAGAAAACCCTCAGAAAAGGATAACCCGACCTTCACCCAGAAATTTCTTAGGAGCAGCCCAGGAAAAGAAGATGGATAAACAGCCACAGTACAATATTTACCAAAGATATCATTCAGGAAATTGCATGACAGTGGTTTGTTATAACTGCAAAAAAAGGACATATCTCTCGAGATTACAAAAACCCTACAACCCTAAACCAGTTTGCTTTCAGTGTGGAAGTGAAAATCATTTTCGTAATGAATGCCCACAATGGAAAGGCAAAGCCCCAGTTAACTAGAACAAACCCCGTGGAAGAGCTTTCGTAATACAAGATGAAGAAGCTCGCCATGAACCAGAAGTGGTAACGGGTACATTCCTTATCAATAACCAGTACACAAAAGTATTGTTTGATACAGGAGTAACTCGTAGTTTTGTTTCGAATATCTTTAGACCATCACTTAGTTTAACATCTGAAAAATTAAGTCATAACTATATGATAGAATTAGTTGATGGTAAAGTAATAGAAGCTGATGAAATCATTCTTAACTGCATTTTGAATTTAGATTAATATTATTTTGATATAGATCTAATTCCTATTAAATTAGGAGGATTTGATGTCGTAGTAGGAATGATTGGTTAAGTAAAAACCATGCTGAAATTATATGTGATAAGAAAATGATAAAAATTCCCTTGATTAAGGAAGACAAAACTCTCTGTATATACGGTGATAGACCAAATAGTAGTGTGAAATTAATTTCCTGTGAAAAAACACAAAAATGCTTAAATAAGAAATGTTTAGCTTTTCTAGCTTATATAGTTGATACAAAACTTGATAAAGGAAATTGGAAAGTGTTCCTATTATTAATGAATACCTTGATATTTTTCCCGGTGAATTACCCGGATTACCACCCCCTCGTCAAGTAGAGTTTAAAATAGAATTAATACCAGGAACAACCCTTATTGCTAAAGCACCATATCATTTAGCACCAACTGAAATGAAGGAACTTATGACCCAATTACAAGAACTATTAGATAAAGGATTTATACGTCCTAGTGTATCACCTTGAGGAGCACTAGTTTTGTTTGTTAAAAAGAAAGATGGAACTTTTAGGATGTGTATTGATTATAGGGAACTCAATAAAGTTACTATAAAGAATAGATATCCTCTCCCTAGGATTGATGATTTATTTGATCAATTACAAGGATCTAGTTATTTTTCTACAATAGATTTAAGATCTAGATATTATCAATTAAGAGTACAGGATGACGATATATCAAAAACTGCATTCAGAACTAGGTACGGACACTATGAATTTCTTGTCATGCCATTTGGATTGCCCCAACAGTGTTTATGGATTTAATGAATAGAGTGTGTAAACCCTATTTAGATAAATTCGTTATAGTCTTCATAGATGACATTCTGATTTATTCTAAGAATAAGGAAGACCACGAACAACACCTGAGGTTAACTTTGGAATTGTTACAAAAGGAAAAGTTATATGCAAAATTCTCAAAATGCGAATTTTGGAAAAGAAAAGTACAATTCCTAGGACACATAGTTAACCAGAATGGAATTCAAGTCGATCCAGCAAAGATTGAAGCAGTCAAGAAATGGGAAGTTCCAAAAACCCCCAACGGAAATACGACAATTCTTAGGTTTAGCAGGATATTACAGAAGATTTATAGAAAATTTCTCGAGAATAGCTCAACCATTGACAGAATTGACCCAAAAAGATATAAGGTATATATGGGAAGAAAAACAAAATGAAGCTTTTGAACTCCTCAAAAATAAGTTGTGTAATGCACCCGTTTAGCTTTGCCAGAAGGGACAGATAACTTTATAGTATATTGTGATGCATCACGTCAAGGTTTTGGATGTGTTTTAATGCAAAAAGACAAGGTAATAGTATATGTATCTAGACAACTTAGGGTAGTGAAAAGAATTATACCACCCATGATTTAGAATTAGGAGCTGTAGTATTTGCACTAAAAATTTGGAGACATTATCTGTATGGAACTAAGTGTATTATATATACAGATCATAAAAGTCTAGAGCACATCTTTGATCAGAAGATGTTAAATATGAGACAGAGAAGATGAGTAGAATTACTAAGTGATTATGACTGTGAAATCAAGTATCATCATGGTAAAGCAAACGTAGTTGTTGATGCTCTAAGTAGGAAAGAAAGGACTAAGCCATTATGGGTACGTGCTATGAGAATGGAACTACGTTCAGATTTGTTAAGACAAATCTGGGAAGCCCAACAAGAAGATGTGTTGAAACTAAAAGGACAATTAAAGGACATGAATAAGAAACAGATGGAATTCTGAAGTTTAAAGGAAGAATTTGGATACCTGACAATAGCATGATTAGAACAATTATCTTACAAGAAGCTCATAAGTCAAGATATTCTGTGCATCCAGGGAATAATAAAATGTACAAGGATTTGAAAAGCCAATATTGGCGGCCAGGCATGAAAAGATCAGTTGGAGAATTTGTGGAACAATGTGATGTCTGTTTAAGAATAAAAGCTGAATATCAAAAACCTTCAGGATACCTACAGCAAGCAGAAATTCCAGAATGGAAATGGATCAAATTACAATGGACTTCATAACTAAACTACCAAGAACCAGAAATGGATACGACACAATTTGGGTTATAGTAGATAGATTGACTAAGTCAGCTCATTTCTTACCCATACGAGAAAATTATAAGATTGAGAGACTAGCAAGAATTTACATAAAAGAGATCGTGTCCAGACATGGAATACCTGTATCCATTATATCAGATAGAGATAGTAGATTTACATCCAGATTCTGGCAGACTTTACAAAAAGCCTTAGAACCCAAGTAAATTTAAGTACAGCCTATCATCCACAGACTGATGGACAAAGTGAGAGAACAATACAAACACTAGAAGATATGTTAAGAGCTTGTGCTATAGATTTTGGTGGAAATTAGGACAGTCACTTACCATTAATAGAATTTTCATACAATAACAGTTATCACTCTAGTATTGGGTTAGCTCCATTTGAAGCTTTGTACGGAAGAAAGTGTAGATCACCCTTGTATGGAATGAAATAGGTGATAGACAACTCACAGGTCTTGAATTAATCCAAGAAACCACAGACAAGATCACTGAGATTAAAAATAGATTGAAAGCAGCCCGTGATCGACAGAAAAGTTATGTAGACAAACGAAGGAAACCACTGGAGTTTCAAATTGGAGACATGGTTTATCTAAAGATATCTCCCTTAAAAGGAATCTTCTAGTTTAGGAAACCAAGTAAGCTAAACCCTAGGTATGTTGGTCCATTTAAAATTCTTGACAGAATTGGTCCTGTGGCATATAGGTTGGAATTAACTCAAGAATTAAGTGAAGTGCATAACACCTTTCATGTGTCCAACCTCAAGAAATGTCTAACCAATTAAACCTTAAAGGTACCGATTCAAGAAGTCAAAATAGATAGGAAACTTTATCTTGTGGAAGAACCAGTAGCTATTATGGACAAAGAAATAAAGAAGTTAAGAAGGAACAGAATCCCCATAGTGAAAGTTAAATGGAATGCAAAGAAAGGTCCAGAATACACGTGGGAAAAAGAAGATGAGATCAAGAAAAAATACCCCCACTTATTCAGAGGTAATGATCAGTTAAGTTTTTCTAAAATTTAAGAAATCATACTCCAAGAAATTTCGGAACGAAATTCTTTTAACAGTGGAAGAATGTGACAACCCTAAAAATAAATGGACAATTTTCTACCTTAAAAATTATATTACGACTAAAGAAATTATTATGTCAAGTATATATATATTTCACGTATGCATGTTGCATGCATGTATATATATGTATAAAATTTACATGTGCATGCATGTATATATATGAAAGTTTCGTATGCATGTTTGCATGCATGTATAGAATTTAAGTGTAACATCCCGTATTTTTATCAATAAAAAGTTATTTTTTTATTTATTAAGTTAAATACGTTATGTTAATTACAATAATTGCAATAGTCATAAAAAATTATAATAATAATAATATAATAATAATAATAATAATAATAACATCATAATGATAATAATATTAAAAATGGAAATTTATAAAAGAAAAACTTAACTCTATTAAAGTTTTGGGTTAAAAGTGTAATAATTGAAACTTATTTATGAATCTTATGCATGAAATAATAAGCAAACCAAACTTCAGGGGGCAAAAGTGAAACTTTATTTTAAAATCCACCCCCACCGTCGACCTTTCCCCCTCTCCGGCCACTATTCCGGCCGTCCCTCCGGCGAGCCATTACGCCCAAAACCACTTGATCTTTGACCGAATCAACCATCCCGACATTATCGCATGCGGGGTTCGAACTATACCCCACTTCCATGAAAATTCAAGTGCGATTAGCCACTAAACCACTCACCTCACTTTCGGCCAAAAGAACCGGCCACGATCGCCCACTGATCGAAATTAAAATCAAATAATGGCGCACAAACGAAAGTTAAATCGATTATAGTGTTCCACGGAACTCAATTCGTATAAAAACATGCACTAACACACCATTTGAACACCACCATTACCCGCGACCTGCAACCTACTAGAACACCACTCTCCGACATTGTAACTAGCATTTACAAAGGGCTTTGCAACAAGAACATCACACGAATCTTCACACGAAGTTAATTTGATTTCCATAAACGTTTGCACACGAATTGGATTCAAACTCCATGCGACTTGTTCATCATCTGTGTTCATCAAATTTAAACATTTTAGGTAATTAAACACATCCTCACACTTGATTTCATATGGGCAATGAAAGCCCTAAGTTTAAAATCAATAACAGGAGCGAATTGGGGATCAATTTTGGATCTGTTCAAATTAGGGTTCATGGCAATTTGGGGGTTTCTATTATTAGTGTTTAAAATCAAATGGTACCGTTGTTTATCACGGCTTAGGCCTTTGTTCCACCGGTTCAATGCACTCATGTCTAGCAGGAGGTCCCGGGTTCGAACCCGGGCAGCCTCATTTATTTTTTTAATTGCTTTTTGAGCTTTTAAAAATTACAGAAAAATATCTAAAAATTATAAAAAACCATTTTTATAAACTCTGTTTATTTTTAAATTATCAAAAATATTTGCTGCAATTTTCTTTAAATTAAATATTTATAAAACAATATAACAAGAATTAATTTAGTCATTTCTTATAAAACGGATCTATTTATTAGGGTTAATTTAATAATTCCTAATGCTACATTTAGTTAAAGTTAAAATAATTATTGAATTATTTACACTTTACATTAAACTTATCCGTCATTATAAAAACTTTAATTACGTAACAGATTTGTGAAACGCGAAACATACGACTCTTACACTTGTAAAACAATAACTAACATTAACTATGTTCATACTAACGAAACACAGGTTAACTGAAATTCTAATCGTCGTGCGAACATTATTTCTTTGCAACGCAATCAAGGTGAGTTTTTACGGCCCCTTTTTACTTTCTTTTCTTTTGGAGAACAACATGCAAACATATTTTATGATGGTTTTAGTATTATTGATATCGTCTGTTACGTTAGTGCAAACACACAAACAGTCCTGACACTCTCGAACCGTTTGTAATGGGATTAGCGAGGTAATTCTGAGTAGTACTACTGGGTCTGACAAACCCCGCCCGGGCTAGTCGCGCTAGCTTGATTGGAGGTCAAACGGGTGCATTATTGACCTAACATTTGTCACTGTCTTGCGAGATGTGACAGGGAAACAACAAACATATAGGAAACACAAACAGTCAGCTTCGGTTCGAAACGCTAAGTAACATGATTATAGGCTAGCTACCTATCGATATGCTTTAATTACTAAACCATTCGAACAGTCGAACAATTACAAACAGTCGAACAGTTACAAACATTTTTATCTGTGATAAAACCTGTGAACTCACCAACTTTATGTTGACGCACTTTAGCATGTTTTCTCAGGTAACAGGAACGCGTAATCTCATGATGCACGATTAAGGAACGCACTCAGGACATGCATTCATCAGATCCATTTATATTGCATTAAACATTGTTTTGATTTAACATTTCAGACTTTTAGTATTGTTTATATTTCGTTATTTGCTTCCGCACTGTTATTCATTTCTGTTATGTTACTCTGATTTAAGTCAAACGTATATTTTAAACTCATATAGTGTCGTTTGATATGACCGTGTCTGAGATCCTGGTATGTCACACGCCTAACGGTAAAACCCCGTTTGTGGAAATTAAGGGTGTGACAGATTGGTATCAGAGCCACTGGTTATAGAGAACTAGGATTGCATTTGCATCTAGACTATAGCCCTAGACACGACACTAGTACTGCATACACACTCTTACATGATTGCAACTATTGTACGAACATTCTCCTGGTATGCTAACAGTACATCATAGAACGATCAAACATTACCCATTTGTGTGACACATAGACACCTGTATTCTGGATTCTGGCAAAAGGCCTCCGGGCTAAGGCAAGCATATCGCATAAATCTCATTGCGAGACCAGTTATGCTTACCTGGGGATTTCTGTGATGAGTGATAAATTATGGTCAATATACACAAATATCTATGTCACCTGTATCATCCTCGACTAACAGAGGGGCAGGGAGTCCCGCTCGCTCACTTCCAACATCTATATATGGTTCTTCACTCTCGAAGTTGAAGCAACGACAACTTGAATCTAACATCACCACTTGGGAACACGAAACTCTTTTCTAACACACACGATAAACCTAACGATGACAAACAAGGAGAACAACATACATTACGTTTCTAACTCTGCTGTACTTGTTTCTACTACCAACATGCCCTATCATCTTCGCTAGTCTTAAAAGATAGTACTTGGTACTTGACAAAGTATGTTATCATGAATGGGAGGAACTATGAATGACCATGCAAAGCAAATTAGAATCACGGGTGCACATGTAATTGTAATTTGTCATGCATGAGAATTCTGGCAACTCTATAGGGTGATAACGGTCATAATCAGTACAAATTCTCATTTCTAAACTTGGAGACATGAGGTCTCGGTTCTCATGAAACCTCACTATCGATATGCAAACAAATCCTCCATTCCTACTAGTACGAAACAGATTATTGTTATCAATAGTATTATTCGATAGTGACTATCGTGTATTGTGAATTGAAGAATCATGTCTGGAAGAAGACCTGGACGCCCGAGGGGACACGGAAACATCAACCTGACTCAAGCTGAGATGGATGCCATCATCAATGAGCGTGTTGCTGATGCGCTCGCAGCCTATGAACAGACCCGCAACCAGAACCAGAACAACCAGAATCTGAATCAAGGAGGCCCAACAGCCTGTACCTTTAAGATGTTCATGGATTGTAAGCCTCACTCCTTCAGTGGTTCTGGGGGTGCTGTCACCTTACTTCGCTGGCTGGAGAAACTCGAGTCAGTTTTCGCTATGTGTAACTGTCCGGTGGGAAGCCGCGTCATGTACGCCTCTGGCACCCTAGAAGGACCAGCTCTGATGTGGTGGAACTCACAAGTCCAGACCCTAGGACTTGAGACTGCCAATGGTTTACCGTGGGAAGACTTCAGATTTGATGAAAGAAGAATATTGCCCCAGAAACGAGGTCCAGAAACTAGAAGCAGAGTTTTGGAATCTCAAAATGACTAGCTCTAAGATTGAGGAATACACGACTCATTCACACGAGTTGGCTGCTTTATGTCCTCAGATGGTGACCCCGACATACAAACGGATTGAGAAGTACATTGATGGTCTAGCTCCTCAAATTCAAGCTAGTGTTATGGCTGCTGATCCTGTCACTATTCAGCAGGCTATCCGGCTAGCTCATAAGCTCACCGATCAGGCAGTGGCACAGGGTATCTTTCCTAAACGTGGCGCTGCATCTGGCTCATCTGACAATAAGCAAAAGTGGGATAGTACTACTAACAAGTCCTCAAACTCCAACAACAACCACAACAACAGTTCAGAAAGTTTGATTCATCTAGAAGCTTCACAAACAATAATTAGAACAACAACAATAATGGTCAGGGATCGAGCAACTACGCGGGCAGATATCCAAAATGCAACAAGTGCAACTTCCACCACCATGGCCAGTGTGACCGCATGCGTTGCCAAAGGTGTGGAAAGATGGGTCATGCTACCAAAGATTGCAGGGGCGAGCTGATGACTCAGCAACAACCTCAACAACAACGCTAGGGCGGAGCGACTAGGGGTTGTTTGAGTGTGGTAAGGAGGGCCATTACCGGAAGGATTGCCCATAACTGAAGAATGGCAACAGGGGATATAACGAAAACAACAATGGAAATGGCGCCAGAGGTCGTGCTTTTGTGATTGGTTCTGGTGAAGCAAGAAACGATCAAAACGTAGTTACCGGTATGTTTCCTCTGAACGATTGTTTTGCTTCCGTGTTATTCGATACCGGTGCTGATAAGAGTTTTATATCTACTAAGTTTAGCAAGCTTTTAGATGTAACCTTGACTGAAATGAACCCTAGTTATACGGTAGAACTAGCTGATGGTAAAATGATCGAGGCAACTCATATTCTTAAAGGATGTAAACTAGAGCTATCAGGACACAAATTTGGGATAGACCTTATGCATGTTACACTGGGTAGTTTTGACATAGCGTTGGCATGGATTGGTTATCTAAAAAACCAAGCCGAAATTTTCTGTCACGAGAAAATCATTCGTGTACCACTCCCTAGTGGCGAAGTCTTATCCGTTCAGGGTGAGAAAAGTGGTGTCGTTTCTAGCATCATTTTGTATATGAAAACTCAGAAGTACTTACGCAAAGGCCATACTGCTATCTTAGCTATGATCACAGAGAAGACCCCGAAGAAAGAAGATTGAAGATATTCCTGTTGTACGTGATTATCCTGAGGTTTTCCCTGAAGACCTACCTGGTCTCCCACCGCATCGCCAAGTCGAGTTCCAGATTGATTTGGTACCTGGAGCCGCACCTATCGCAAAAGCACCGTACAGATTAGCTCCAAAAGAACTGAAAGAGCTGTCTACGCAATTACAGGAGCTATTGGATAAAGGATTTATTAGACCTAGTTCATCACCGTGGGGAGCTCCAGTCCTGTTTGTCAAGAAAAAGGATGTAACTTTTCGCATGTGTATTGATTACCGTGAACTGAACAAAGTGACGATTAAGAATCGTTATCCTCTTCCGCGCATCGATGATTTGTTCGATCAGCTTCAAGGGTCGAGTTTCTATTCCAAGATAGATCCGAGGTCAGGATATCATCAGCTAAGGGTTCGAGATGAAGACATTTCAAAAACTACGTTCAGAACTAGGTATGGCCATTACGAGTTTCTGGTTATGCCTTTTGGGCTGACCAATGCCCGAGCAGTTTTCATGGACCTCATGAACCGTGTCTGCAAACCTTATTTGGATAAGTTTGTCATTGTCTTCATTGATGACATACTAATCTACTCCCGTAATAAGGAAGATCATGAGGGACATTTGAAGACCATACTGGAATTGCTAAGAGATGAACAGCTTTACGCAAAGTTCTCAAAATATGACTTCTGGATGCGTGAAGTGCAATTCCTTGGGCATGTAGTGAATGAAAAGGGTATACATGTTGATCCTTCAAAGATAAAAGCAATCAAGGAATGGCCGGCACCAAAGACGCCTACTGAGGTGTGACAATTCCATGGTTGGTAGGCTATTACCGGAGGTTCATCGAAGGATTTTCAAAATTAGCGCAACCTTTGACTGCCCTAACTCATAAGGGAATAATTATAAGTGGGGCAGCAAGGAGGAAACAGCGTTTCAGGCGCTTAAAGACAAACTCTGCAGCGCACCAATCCTAGCCTTACCAGAAGGAACTGATGACTTTGTTGTTACTGTGATGCATCCATCCAAGGTTTGGGATGTGTACTGATGCAACACGACAATGTCATAGCTTATGCATCCAGACAGCTCAGGTGCATGAGAAGAACTACACCACGCATGATCTGGAACTAGGAGCTGTAGTGTTTGCTTTGAAGATCTGGAGGCACTACTTATATGGAACCAGGTGCACGATCTATACAGATCATAAGAGCCTCCAGCACATATTTGACCAGAAAGAATTGAATATGCGGCAACGACGGTGGTTAGAGTTACTCAATGATTATGACTGTGCGATCAAGTATCATCCGGGTAAGGCTAATGTGGTAGCCGATGCCCTTAGTCGTAAAGAAACTTTAAAGTCTCGTCGGGTGCACGCATTACAAATGACTATCCACTCTGACCTACCAGTGCAAATCAAAGTGCTCAATCTGAGGCCTTGATAACGGAGAATCTCAAAGCAGAATCCATGCGAGGCATGGAGAAACAGTTAGAGGTTAAAGCTGATGGAATCCGTTATTTTAGGAAACGGATCTGGGTACCACCGTACGGGAATTTGCGAGAGCTGATAATGGATGAAGCTCATAAGTCACGTTACTCGATTCATCCAGGTTCAGACAAGATGTATCAGGACCTGAAAGAATTTACTGGTGGCCGAAAATGAAAGCGGAGATAGCCACATACGTAAGCAGATGCTTAACTTGTTCCAAGGTTAAGGTGGAATACCAGAGACCATCTGGTTTTTCAACAACCGGAAATTCCAGTGTGGAAATGGGAGCAGATCTCCATGGACTTCATCACAAAGTTACCTAGGACTCCCAGCGGATGCGATACCATTTGGGTTATAGTATCGCTTAACGAAATCCGCACACTTTCTGGTAATCCGAGAGACTGATCGAATGGAGAAGCTGACACGTATATATTTAAGGGAAATAGTCTCTCGGTATGGCGTGCCGATATCTATCATTCTGATCGTGACGCTCGGTTCACTTCTCATTTCTGGCAATCATTACAACGATCATTGGGAACGCGGCTGGATATGAGTACCGCGTATCACCGCAAACCGATGGTTAAAGTGAGCGTACGATCCAGACACTGGAAGACATGTTGTGTGCCTGTGTGATTGATTTTGGCAGCAGCTAGGAAACTCATTTACCATTGATTGAGTTCTCCTATAATAACAGCTATCATACCTCGATCAAGGCAGCTCCATTTGAGGCACTGTATAGGCGTAAGTGCCGGTCACCTATTTGCTGGGCAGAAGTTGGAGAAAGTCAACTTATTGGTCCTGAACTTGTGCACGAGACGACTGAGAAGATCGTGCAGATCCGTAACCGTATGACAGCAGCCCGTGACCGCCAAAAGAGTTACGCCGACAAGCGTCGTAAACCATTGGAGTTTCAGATTGGTGACAAAGTACTGTTGAAAGTGTCACCTTGGAAGGGTGTGATTCGTTTCGGGAAACGTGGAAAACTAAACCTAGGTACGTGGGACCGTTTGATATTGTCAAACGGATTGGCCCCGTAGCCTATCAGTTGAACCTACCTGAAGAACTCAGTGGAGTACATGATGTGTTCCATGTTTCAAACCTGAGGAAATGTCTTGCTGACGAGACTCTCGTCGTTCCGTTAGACGAGGTACATGTTGACGAACAACTACGTTTCATCGAGGAACCAGTGGAAATTATGGACCGAGAGGTCAAGACACTCAAACACAGTCGTATCCCTATTGTCAAAGTCCGATGGAACTCAAAGCGTGGACCAGAGTTCACCTGGGAACGTGAGGATCAAATGAAATCCAAGTATCCTCATCTTTTCGTTTCAGCCTCCTCGTGAACAAATTTCGGGATGAAATTTCCTAAAGTAGGGGAGACTGTAACATCCCGTATTTTTATCAATAAAAAGTTAATTTTTTTTATTTATTAAGTTAAATACGTTATGTTAATTCCAATAATTGCAATAGTCATAAAAAATAATAATAATAATAATAATAATAATAATAATAATAATAATAATAATAATAGTAGTAGTAATAATAATAATAATAACATCATAATGATAATAATATTAAAAATGGAAATTTATAAAAAAAAACTTAACTCTATTAAAGTTTTGGGTTAAAAGTGTAATAATTGAAACTTATTTATGAAACTTTATGCATGAAATAATAAGCAAACCAAACTTCAGGGGGCAAAAGTGAAACTTTGTTTTAAAATCCACCCCCACCGTCGACCTTTACCCTCTCCGGCCACTATTCCGGCCGTCCCTCCGGCGATCCATTACGCCCAAAACCACTTGATCTTTGACCGAATCAACCATCCCGACATTATCGCATGCGGGGTTCGAACTATACCCACTTCCAATTGAAAATTCAAGTGCGATTAGCCACTAAACCACTCACCTCACTTTCGGCCAAAAGAACCGGCCACGATCGCCCACTGATCGAAATTAAAATCAAATTAATGGCGCACAAATGAAAGTTAAATCGATTATAGTGTTCCACTGAACTCAATTTCGTATAAAACATGCACTAACACACCATTCGAACACCACCATTACCCGCGACCTGCAACCTACTAGAACACCACTCTCCGGCCTTTGTAACTAGCAATTTACAGAGGGCTTTGCAACAAGAACATCACACGAATCTTCATACAAAGTTAATTTGATTTCCATAAACGTTTGCACACGAATTGGATTCAAACTCCATCGTGACTTGTTCATCATCTGTGTTCTTCGAATTCAAACATTTTTAGGTAATTAAACACACCTCACACTCGATTTCATATGGGCAATGAAAGCCCTAAGTTTAAAATCAATAACAGGAGCGAATTGGGGATCAATTTTGGATCTGTTCAAATTAGGGTTCATGGCAATTTGGGGGTTTCTATTGTTAGTGTTTAAAATCAAATGGTACCGTTGTTTATCACGGCTTAGGCCTTTGTTCCACCGGTTCAATGCACTCATGTCTAGCAGGAGGTCCCGGGTTCGAACCCGGGCAGCCTCATTTATTTTTTTAATTGCTTTTTGAGCTTTTAAAAATTACAGAAAAATATCTAAAAATTATAAAAACCATTTTATAAACTCTGTTTATTTTATAAACATATTTTATGAATGGTTTTAGTATTATTGATATCGCCTGTTACGTTAGTGCAAACACACAACAGTCCTGACACTCTCGAACCGTTTGTAATGGGATTAGCGAGGTAATTTTGAGTAGTACTACTGGGTCTGACAAACCCCGCCCGGGCTAGTCGCGCTAGCTTGATTGGAGGTCAAACGGGTGCATTATTGACCTAACATTTGTCACTGTCTTGCGAGACGTGACAGGGAAACAACAAACATATAGGAAACACAAACAGTCAGCTTCGGTTCGAAACGCTAAGTAACATGATTATAGGCTAGCTACCTATCGATATGCTTTAATTACTAAACCATTCGAATAGTCGAACAATTACAAACAGTCAAACAGTTACAAACATTTTTATTTGTGATAAAACCTGTGAACTCACCAACTTTATGTTGACACACTTTAGCATGTTTTCTCAGGTAACAGGAATGCGTAATCTCATGATGCACGATTAAGGAACGCACTCAGGACATGCATTCATCAGATCCATTTATATTGCATTAAACATTGTTTTGATTTAACATTTCAGACTTTCAGTATTGTTTACATTTCGTTATTCGCTTCCGCACTATTATTCATTTCTGTTATGTTACTCTGATTTAAGTCAAACGTATATTTTTAAACTCATATAGTGTCGTTTGATATGAGCGTGTCTGAGATCCTGGTATGTCACACACCTTGGAAATTGAGGGTGTGACATTAAGCATGCATGTTTTTGCATGTACATATATATCTACTTGTGATATATATTCTACATGTATGTATATATATATATCATAAGTATGTATATTATATATATACGCATAAGTTAGACCTATGATTATCTATATTATTATATATGTGTATTATAAGTAAGCATGGTTGCATGCTTGCTAAAATTTACGTATGCATGCATGAATATACATCTATAAATACATATGAGTTTAATCAAAACCCAACCAAATAACACCATAACATATTAAAGAACTTAAACCTTAATACACCTTAACCTTTCTTTAAACTTAGCTTAAGGATTTAAGGAAATAATTAACACCTTATTCGACCCATGTTACTAAGTCCCTCGGCTAATAGTATCATTAACATCAAAACCGCCAATCACCTCCTCAATTATGCCACCAAAACTACCTAGTATTATGTGGCAAATTCTAAGGCTATTTGGATAAACCATCGGCCAACACTAGACACTAACCATGAACTTTATGATGCCACATATCCACCTAAGAAGCCAACTAACCCAAGCTACAAATTGCCACCTTACAAACCTATATCTAGACTTAATGATGAAGTCTCACTATTTGAAGACTCTCGGCCGATGATCATTCCAATACAACCAAACACATACCATTCAAATCACTATCTTAACTCACTCTCTCAAAACTCTCGGCCGCACCACATCCATCAACTACCATCACCTTTGTTTCCCTCTCTCCGATCCTTTTGAACACCACTACCATCTCTCGATATCCTTGTATTCCTTGATCCCGATCTCCATCATCATCAAAACCACATCCATAGACTACCATCACCTTTTGTTCCTTCTTCTCTCGGCTCTCACACAACAACCAACAACCATACCACATCATCACCATCACCCGTAACCAACACCATCACCATCCATCCACCACCTTGTTTTTTCTACCTCTCAGTTTTACAAGCAAAACAAGCATCCAAGAACTCAAGACACCTTTCTCTTCTCATTACAAAGGTTAAACATCCTTCCAAATATTTAAGATGCCAAAAATTTACATATGTGTTATAAACACATATAATTTGTTTTGGTACATGTATATGTACTAAAACTAATCTTAGTAAATCTTGAAACCTTAATATCCATCAAGAACTAGTAATAAAATTAGATAAACTTGACAAAAGGTATATTTATGATTTAATGGAAATTAATCTTGAAATATTAAGAAAAATCTAGTAAAAATATTAAATAATTGCGATTGTGGGAATAAACATTGGAAAATATTTAAAAAAATATTAACTCATTATTCTGTGAATTTAGTAAAAATATATTAAGTAAAATAATTTATACAAATTATTTAAAAATAAAGAAAATACTCAAAAATACAAATAATTGGGAAAATTCTGGAAAAATCACAGAATGACTATTTTTAGATATAAAAGCTCCAGGAATTATTTGGTATTTTATTTTCTTATTATGTTTGAAAAATGAATTTTTAAGTGATCTGTAGTAGAAAAATATAAATAATAATTAACTAGTACCATAAATCGTGAAATCTTTACTAGAACTATAATAAATCATATTAATATATGGTATAAATTTCATAAATTTTGGAGTTATATAAATATTTTAATGAATTTTTGGAATATTATAGGAATTACATAAAATTATCTGTTGTGAATTGGACATCATAAATTTTTTAAGATAATGTAAAATGTTGAAATAGTGTTTTGTAAATTTTTGATGATTTTTCTATAATCGTAGCTATTTTTGGTGATTTATGGAGACTTTAAAATAATTATAACAATTTATATATAGTAAAGTGAAAATTGAGAATTTTATGGTGATGTTAGCTGATTATTTTATAGCTAAATTTCAGGAACTTGTTATATCTGAAGTTCTAAAAATTTTAATGAAATTTTTATCTAACCTATGAATTATTTTATAGGTTACAATTTGGAGAAACGGTGAGACTTATAGCCCCATTTTGGTATTTGTAAAGTTTTGGGGGGAAAAAGCATATTGTTTATGTTGATGCATTATTTTTGAAAATATTTTGAGACTTACTGTCATTTATGATACAACCATTAATTCGAATGACGAACCATCTGATAATATTAGTAGCGCTACTAGGAGAATATTTTGCACCAACGGGATGAGTGTTATGATGCTATTTGAATATTTCCTGCACCAACCGAATAAGGGTTGAGATGTAATATTATCTGATCTTGTGAATTATTTCGTGACAGTATGATTATGTGTGTGAGCAGGTTTGGTTGTAATTGATGCATCAATAAAATGTTTTGTCTGGAAATAAACCTATGATCTCACCAACTTTATGTTGACTGTTTGAGTATGCTTTTTCAGGTGAAAATGACTAATAATATAGACTTTTCCTTTAATATTTACAATGGATGGGGTGAAGTTGTGGGACGAGTATGTGTAAGCCTAACAGTTAATATCTACGATGGCAGCGTGGTAGTGGATGCGCATTTTCATCGTACCAGAAGATGTTAGCTAAATAATATGTTGTAATAAGGGTTATATTAAATTTTGACTTATATGTAATGATGTAATCCAAATTATGATATATATATATATATATGAAGTATGTATTTTATGTTTTCATATTATTGTGATTTAAATTTCTTGTAATCAATTGCGTTCTGAACAAACAAGTCACATCCAATTATCGCTTCACGCTTCCACCGGGATGTGACATAGGTACACCTCAACATAATGGTCTTGCATAGAGGATGAATAGGACCTTGTTAGAAAGAGTAAGGTGTATAAGATTAAAGGTTGGATTAACTAAAGGTTTATAGGGTGAGATTATAGATACTATGGCATATTTGACTAACCGATCACCTTCTAGAGCATTGGGTATGAAACACTAGTGAAGAAGTGACTGGAGAGAAACCAGGTTGCAGTCATTTGAAAGTAGTCAGTTTATGGCTTATGCTCATATAAGTTAAGATAAACCAAATTCAAGAGCACAGGAATGAATCTTTTTGGTTTATCCTCAAGGGTCAAAGGTCATAGGTTGTTGAGTTGAAGTATATGTACTCCTATAGTTATAATCAACAGGAATGTCGAGTTTTAATAAGGGGAATTCTATTAAGATGTGGTTGGTAATACAAGTTCTCATATGAATGAAAATGATCAAATTAAATATTTTCATTAAAGTGGAGCAGGATGAAGCGATTTGATGATTTGTAGGCTGATAAAAGAGGTGATCAAGGTTTAGTTGATGCTGGTACTACTAGTCACAATATCGTTGCATATAGACCAGGAGAACAATTGTACCTCCACTTAAATATAAGGATGATTCTAATATGTCTGCAGTGGCATTCATTTCATCTAAACAAGAAAGTATTTATGAAACTTTATCTTATAAGGAAGTGCTAATATCCAAAATAATGATAAACGAGTAGCTGCTATGAAGGAATTATCAGATGGAGGCTTGTAAGCTATTGAAAACATCCCTTAGCATCTTATTTCAAGTTACCTTAGCATCTTATTTCAAGTTATCTTCTAAAGATGCTCCTAGTAATGTTGATGGGTAGAGATACATAAAGACTGTCCCATATGCAAATGTAGTTGGGAGTCTCATGAATCTTATGGTAAGTACAAGGCCTGATTTGGCCTTTCTAGCTAGTGTAATTAGTAGGTTCTTATCAATGCCTAGTAAAATACACTGGTCAGCTACAAAATGGGTATTAAGGTACTTGAAAGGTACTAAAGATTGGGGTTTAAATTTTAGTGCTAATGAAGAAGAATGTTTATGTAGAGTTGAAGGTTTTGTTGATGTTGATTATGCCAAAGACCTAGATAAGGGAAGGTCACCAATTGAATATGTTTTTTGAGTCTATGGGAATGTTGATGGCTGTAAATATCAATTACAGCATTTGGTAGCTCTATCTACAACTGAGGCTGAATACATAGCTCTAACTGAGGCTGTTAAAGAAGGTCTTTGGTTGAAGAGGTTGACTTTGGAATTGGGTTTAAAGCTGTCATCTTGCTTGATTGGTTGTGATAATCAGGGTGTTGTTTAGTTGTTAAGGAATAGTGTATTCCATGAAATAACAAAGCATATCAATGTTAGGTTACATTTTGTTTAGGATGTGACTTTCACAAAGAAGTTAGAGGTTGAGCAAATAAGTACAGATGATAATTTGGCAGACATACTAACTAAAAGCTTATCTTGTGATAACTTTTAATACTATATTAGGAAGCTTGGAATTGGTTAATGATTTGATGACTTTGAAGGTAGAGATTGATAATAGTTAAAGTATCGGGACGACTTGTAATGTTTCCATTAAGTAGTTTGTTAAGAGTTTATTACTTTGGTGTGAGGGTATAACTAGGGATTGTGATTTAGAGATGATGGCAATTCGATTAAATCTTTTTTCTTGTTTTTTCAGTTACTTTGCAATAAGATCTTCATCTTGATTTCAATTCTTCTTTGGAGGTGTATTGATTACAACAAAACTGTTCATAGCTTTTACAGTATTATAATGAAAAGGACCTATATTAATTCTGCAAGGCCATTACAATAAAACCAAATACTTATGCATATTGCTCTTATTTTTTAAACTCTTCTTCAAAGTATTGCGAAACGTCTTCTGAAGTAGCTCACCTCATTCAATTGCTACAGCTTTAAAACATAAGGACTCTAGTAGAATGATCCTTATCAACTTGCATCATTGATGGAGAGAAAATGTTCCATGTAAGGATTCCATGTGATGAATTTGTTACTTATGAGAAATGGTGGTTTAGTGTGGTTGAGCCCATGTTGTGAACATCCATGTTTAAAGTAAAAAAAAAAAAAAAAGGGCGTACCCGGTGCATGAAGCTCCCGCTTTGCGCAGGGTCCGGGGAGGGGCCGGATCGCAAAGCGATCTGATGTACGCAACCTTTCCTTGCACAATTTTGTGCAAGAGGCTGCTTCCACGGCTAGAACCCATGACCTCAAGGCTGTTTCCACGGCTAGAACCCATGTTTAAAGTAAACAGAGTTTAAAATACAACGGAGAGGATGCTCCTTTCCGCTAAACTAAAATCAAGCAATAATAGAGTCTGAATTCGATAGTAAGGTAAAACTTTAACAAATCTAGCTTTGATATTAATTATTGTGATCAACAAGTAGCGCATATCAAATGATTTCAAACAAAGTAGGTAATTAAGCTTTTGAATAATAACAATAATGCAATTATTATTAATACAATGAAAATAAAATAAGAACATCATCACAGATTTCATTTAACATCAATATTAATTACAAAATCCAAGAGCTCCCTCTCAGCCTAACCTCTCAATCCTCTTTGAATGTGACGGAAAGTTTCACATAGGTACACACACTCAATTCCCCAAATCACGTCACATACATAACTACATGAAAACATCATGTAACAAACTTTTTCAATTTGGTTAGATTAATATGACGCCATAGATTATGACTAACTCAAAAATACAAACCATTTGTGACTGATACAATTAAACAACCTTTGGTAAACATCAGAGGATTCTTTAATTAAAGGTTTAGTAGAATCCTCACCAGTTGAATTTATATGCTATCGCTTTGTCATTAGTAGAATCTATCACCTAATCAATTAATTAATTGAAAGTCTTTAGATGAATCTTTATAGGTTCTGCATTCATTTGGTGTATCCGATCGGAGGATTAAATGTATATACTCACATCAAAATAAATCATATAATCCTAAAAAGTGTAATCAATAGCATTTTGATTTTTAGAAACCTAAAATTATTAAAATAATAGAACTGTTATAACTATAGTTGAGTGTTATCGAATGATATTGTTCATTTGTTGGTAGTTTGAAGGATAAATAACATGACTCTTGTTTTATATTTAGAGTTGTCTTTAAGATTGAATTCTGGGTATTGTGAATTTGAAGGGTAACTTTTAATAGCACATCATAAACCCATGCTCGTAATAATTAACGAGTATTCAAAAGTTATGGAATATGTTTTTTTTTTAATTTACTAGACCAAAATTGCTCAAAGTGAATTTAACTTTTTTCCACCACCAAACTATATGTACTCTAATTTACACATATCATCAAACTCTCAATTTTTAAGATTTAAACATATAACCATTTGATTACATAATATACAGCTTTAGAACTAGGATGACACTTCTAAACAAAAATGAATCCTATGCCAATATTCCTTAGATGAACCTATAGCTAGTAGTTGGGGTTTGTACCACCGGTGGAAAAATATAACAATTCTAAAAGAATATAGGATATATAATTGTGCTAGCTAGTGGTGATATAAAGATGTGCTACTCCTCAATTCCAACACAAATGCTACTTAACTAATTAGCTAGCTAGTGGTGTTGCAATTAAGTTGATTGGAGTATGTTGGTACCCTCCTTGGTCCATACTATATGTTCTATTATTTCTTATCCATTTACAACTCTAATTTATTATCATACTTTACTTTTCTATACACTTTTTAGATACATTTAATTGTTTCATGAACTTTAATAAATGTTTTGATAGGTGATTTAAACCTTACAATCCATGTACAATAAGAGTCGTATATTTGTCATTCAATAAAAAATAAACTTGTTGATTTGCAAGCAGCGAAACACAACGCGTCACGAATGGATCTGCGGGTTATTTTGTGCCATAACTTAGAAAAGCAACGAGATGTGGGGCTGTTAAAAAGAAGAAAAGACGAAGTGATGATTTTGAGCCATGAATTGAATGACGTATGTACTTAATGATTGTAGTCTTTATCAAAGTAGATGTGCTTTCTAACCGTCTGCTTAAAGAAGCAATACCTCACTTTCGTCCAACCACATTTTCCTTCTATTAATTTTTCATAATTTGGAATTGATTGCGAGATTAAATTAATTGTGCTTTAAAATTATATTTTAAGTTATCCTAGATTATAACGGAACGAATTAAAATCATATTTTAAGTTATTCCACATGTAAAGGGACAAAATGAAAGTTTAAACTATTATTTACATTGTTTTGAAAGACGCATCAAACTGCCCTGTCCGACCGGGAACTGACTCCGATCCGGTCCGGTTTGATGCTTAAAACCGCCCTGGCATTGAACCGGTGGTCGGACCGGTCAAACCGGTTAGACCGGCGGTCGAATCGGGAACGGGACCGGTTGAACCGGGGGTCGAACCGGATGAACCGGGGATTGGACCGGTCGAACCGGTTTTTCATATATATATTTTATTTTTTAGTATTTTTGACATATATATTCATAAAATAATTATAATTTTATCCGGTTCTTATAATAGGTCCGTCCCGTTGAACCGGTCAGACCAGTGAACCAGTAAAACGTCCGCTTCATTGTCCGATACAATTCTGAAAACATTGATTATATACGTATTTTTAGAATTACATATGTTGTTAAACACAATTAATTAAAAAAATTGATTATTGCTACTTTATCAATAATGGTTTATAATGCGTGATTAGTAACTTATCTTCCTAATATAATAAAAAGGTATGTAGGAGGGGCACATGTCAACATCATATTCCTACTCATCAATTTTTTATCGTTGCTCTCTGCTATTTAATAATCATATTAATTACTAATGATATTATTTAAGCCTATTATATATATATTAAAGATATAACGTTTACCTACAGTAGTACAGTAGTCGGCGCTCTCCCTCTCGCTCTGCTCTCTCTCTCGCCCAACGGGCGACCACCGCACCATCGCCCCCCACCGGCGACATAGCTCGGCGCTCTCCCTCTCGCTCTGCTCTCTCTCTCGCCCAACGGGCGACCACCGCACCATCGCCCCCCACCGGCGACATAGCTCGGCGCTCTCCCTCTCGCTCTGCTCTCTCTCTCGCCCAACGGGCGACCACCGCACCGTCGCCCCCCCACCGGCGACCTTCGCACCGGCGACCGTCGCCACAACGGGTAAGCGACCCTCACACCGGCGTTTGTTGTTGCACGAGGTTGGTTCGTATTTCACCAGTTCGCTATCATCTGGGGTCCGCAGTCTACAATCCAGGTGATTTTTGTTTGTATTTTGCGATGCAGAGTTTGATTTTTAACCATGATTGATTCAATTCACGAAGTTTCTTGTATGAAATTATGATTCTGTGACTTGATTGAACAAATATGGAGGGGGATGGTTGGTATTGAAAATATGCATACTAGATGCTCGATGAAATGTCTGTGTGAGGATTGAATGATAATTTGCTATTTTTTTTTGCTTGATTGTTGTGGTTTGAGGTTTTGATATATGGGTAGCTTAATTTGTTCACTTTCTTGGATTTGTTTTGAAGATTATATATCCTTTGCCTATGACTGATATACTGTACATTCATGCTGCCAGATTTTGGAGTAGACAAATATGAAATAGAACTGCATTTGTTTATCTTAGAGTTTACATGGTTTGGTTTTCTAAGAGAATATTAGCAGTTTATGAATGTAAGTGTACTACCATCAAAATCTTGCAAGTTAAGTGTTCTGTGTACTAATTCGTGTTTAAAGTTAGAGTTTTGTACCTGCTTCTTTGTGATAATTGATTTATGGGTTGGTTGAACATAAGCACACCAGACGCTGGACGTATTGTCCAAACAATGTTGGTTTATGGTTTTGGTTTCAACGTCGGAGCTGTGTATATGATGAAGTAATTGGTCAGTTTAGTTGCACCATCATGTGCTTTTGGAGTCAGTTTTGGCTCTGCACCTCAATTAGTACTTGCATTACGTTTAAAAACATGAACAACCATGAGGTATAACCGAATGACCAATTCAAATACAAATAACACCAGTTTTGTGGCTTTTGCAGATGGAGTTTCCTCAAAATTATCCGAATTCATTATGGTGAGAACAAGAAAAAGATTTTATGGTGAAGGAGTCGTCTCACAATCTTCATCAAATGTAAGTCTTGCACTCATAATCTTCATCAAATGTAAATATCTGTTGTTGTTCGATTAATCTACATTTCTTTCAAATAGTAATTGCTGTTGATTACTTGATTTTATTCGACTTTTCTTTGATTTTATTTGACTTTTCTTTCTACACTGTGGTATAGCCACACTAAGCCGTCACTATATGCAACCGACTTCTGTTTTTTGGTAGGAGTGAGGTTTAAAAGAGTAGAATAACAAACTTGGTAGTCATGCTTTTGGTATCAACTGATTTCATGTTGAATGATTTAAAAGTTACAAACTTTGTTGTCATGTTGAAACTATCAATGGGTCAATTTCTGTTGAAAACAGGAAATGGGTTTAAATTCCGCAGTCTATCTATGCTTGTGCTATAATGCTTTGTATTCTATGTATTAAAATAGAATTAAGGTATAAGTGAGGTCTATCTATGCTTCTGTTTTTTTGGTAGGAGTGAGATTTAAACGAGTAGAAGATGAATTACAAACTTGGTAGTCAAGCTTTTGGTATCAACTGATTTCATAGGGTGTTGAATGAGTTAAAAGATACATGTTGTCATGTTGAAACTATCAATGGGTCAATTTGCTAAGCTACTTTTGTAACGTTGGGTTACACTCTTTTAAGTACCTGATAATTTTTATTTTGTTTCCCTTTTACAGAGCCAGCACACCAAAAGAAGAAGACTACGAAAAAAGTAAGTCCATAGATTTCAATATAATATCCTATATCAATAGGACCATTATCTACCATAGGAGTACAAATATTTCGATAATTCCAAATTTGAGATCATAGGAGCACACATATTTTGGAGGAATGAATCTTTCTGTTGAATGAATATTTATGTTTTTAGTTTTGTTTAAATGTTTTTTTGAAAGAGTGTCATAGTTTTGACTACAGTAACAATTCGTCTCATTCCTCTCTCTCTAGAGACTCCTTTTGTTTCTCTCTCAACGAAGACGAAGAAGAAGAAGACAACAACAAAGAGGCACAGGATATATGGTCTCCACGCGTCGCAGTGGATCTATACCCAACAACAACAACAACAACAAGCGATCATCGTCCTCTGACACCGTCTCCCAAACGCCACAAGGTATCATTATGCTATTTCCCCCTTCAATTTCATCTCGATTGGTTGAATATGTTTTCCATACCAATAAAATGATTTTTCAAGGCATATTGTAATTGTTGGTTCATCAAAAGCTTTTTCAAAATTTTCGTAACAATGATAATTTATTGAATAAAATTGCATATGCTATGAAATGGTGTACAAAAGCAAAGTAGAACCAGAGCCATTTGGGATGTAATCCAAATGTTAGAAGCAGCCATACGTAAATAATTTTTTTTTTGCGTAATAAACGATTCCCCCGCAGCATCGCGCGGGTGGAAAGTTACTAGTTTTATATTAAAATAGATTTTTAATAAATTAAAAAAAGATTTTTTATTTATGTTATTTCTAAGGAAATAATTTTGCATAAAATTAGAAAATGTTTTACAACATCAAACTTTTTAAAATATAAATATTTTAGAAATGGTGTTTTTAAGAAATATTTTTTATAAATAAAAAATAATTAAAATTGAGAGTTATAATAAGAAAGTTTTTAAGTATGCTATTTTTTTTAAAGTTTGTTTTGAAATTAAAAATTTTATTTATTTATATTTAAAATATCATTTATAATTAATAAATTTTCATTCTATTTAATATTTTTTTATTTAACTCGAGTAATACACGAGTTTATTAAAGCTAGTGTAGTATAATTTTGTCGCATGTACTAATTGTTATATGTTTCTCTTTAAGCATCAACTCCGGTTCCTCCCTTTGTTTTTCTTTTCCATGTTTTTAGTCATTGAATTAAAATATAATTACAAAAATTGGACTCACTATTTAAATGAAGGCAAATTTATAAAAGTAACTAGTATTTTCTTCGCGCTACGGAACGAGAGTATGGTCATCCTTCCAACATGTAATGTTGTGTTACATTGGTCGTCATCCGTTGGCTTAATTGTCGGAAACCATAAAAGCTAAGTCTTGTGCCAAAACTCTAAAATTGAAAACTTTAATGGTCAGACTAGAAAAATATGTGGGGCGGTCATTTTCCCACACGCAACACCACGTTATTTTGGTCATTATCGTTCCGCATTGTCAAAAACCACAAAAGCAAAGTTTGGTGGCAGAACGTACTCTAAAATACTAAATTTTAGTGGTCAAAGTCAGACAAATAAAACTTCACTATAAATACCTTGGTGGCTGAACTTTAAGATCCTAAACTTTAGTGGTTAAAGTTCAAAAAACAAAACGCTGAGCAAAACATAAAATACTAAATTTAGTGAGCAAACTCGGAAACAAAACACGACTATAAATAGTCTGGTGGTCAAACTCTAATATCCAAACCATTTGAGGCCAAACTCAGAAATCTAAAGAATATTATTCCTTTAGTTTGTAAAATAATATAGTAAATAATATAATTCTATCTTAGTTTGTTGAGCTTATGGGATTCAATTGATTGATCTTGCTTTCTTTCAAGAGCAATGTACAATGATAGATTCGACACATATTTTGATCTGTGCTTAACTATCATTGATAGAAAAAATGTTGACATCGTTTTGGGCATTTTAATACTTTATCTTTTGATTACACGGTGACATTTTTTGTGTAACGAAACCTAGTACTGCTAATAAACTTTGTATTTCAAAATATATAATAAGTTTTGCGCAACGCGAAGAGAATATCTACTTGCTAACAATGTAAAGTGTGAATAGTAATTACCCAACCAATCTCCTTTAGCCACCTACTTCTACGTTCTAATACTCCAAGTTCATTTTGCCTCCTTAATAAAACAAGTTGGCATTGCATGTATATTATAGACGTGAGGTCAAACCTCGTTTCCTCAACCTATATTAATTTTATTTTCCAGATTTAGTGGTTTGTTATGTGTCATAATGAAGGAATTAAAGAGTAATTAAACCAAATTCATTGATACTATTATAGATTTTAAATACTATATAGGAGTAGCTTTAAAACTACTTTATGGATTGTTTTCATAATAATGTCTCAAAACTAGTATTATCTTGAGATCTATAACCAAGGTACATACTAGAGCTTGATTGTATGACTCTTGCTCTTTTACCAGGCAACGTAAGGAAGAACATGATCTTTAGGCTCCTTGTTGATTTAATCTAATCTAATTGCATGGTCGTTCTTAACTAGGTTTGTAGATATCACTTTGAATCTCGATCGAGAAAAAAAAATCTATATGGTTGTTTGATATAAGTTTAATTGTTTTGTCAAATATGAAAACTCAGAGTTGATTAGAAATATATGTTGGATATAAGCGTAATTAAATATTTAAAAAACAGATTTTTTTTTTCATTTTGATGATCGGAACTGAAGTAGTTTCATTAACATTAGATAGAGAAAATAAGCAACATGAATCGAAATGATCATTATTATCTAATACTGATCATCACATTAATGAAATATTAATTCAAAGTACATACATCATTTTTAGCTAATAAATAAGTAAATTATCGTTTCACGTGTTACAATATAACGAGTGTACTATTCTTTTAACACTTCTCAATCATTATTAAGTATATGTAGATTACGGTTATTGATTTTAAAAATTTCAACTTTTATTTATTGGCTGAGATTAATCATAACTTAAGAAATGTCTACAGATACTCTCATCTTTGAACTTATAGTTAACATCGTTAGTTTTTTAATGACGTGAACTACTTATATGGATAAAACACTAAGTAGAAAGTTGAAATCAACCATCAGGTCCGTCAATCTGAGAGTTTTGCGCCCTGAAACCCGTTAATTTTCACATTTTGATCTGAACCACTTGACTCGTTGAAGGTGGATTCCAGGTGACGATATTGGCTAGACACAGAAAAATAGACCTGATAGAAGTTAGGAGGCAGTGGAGTTAAATATGGCTCAAAGTTTGCCACGTTTCATCAAAAAAAAACTAACGGTAGTTAACTCTTAGTTAGTAACAGATTATTGGTGGAAAATAAACTCAAAGTTGAGAGTGCCAGTAAATATATTTTGAGTTGAGTTTAATCATTGTCAATAAATAAAAGTTGGGATTATTAAAATTCAATAACCCTTTATATTATAACTATTTTCTTCTTCAACTTTTACATTGATAATTAATATGTTATTATTTTATTACAAATTTTAATAATCTTTTTTTTATTATTTGTATTATGTTCTATTTTTATATATATGTATTTAAAATTTATTTCTTATATTTTACAGGTTTACCACCTATTGAAGATCAAATTAAAATTTGACTTTATTTAAGAATAAACTTTTTTTCTGATATTTTTTTAAATTTTTATTACTAGCTATTTAAGTTTTTATTTATTCGGTCTGTGTCATATAAATTGTGAACCATACAAAAGAGACAGATTTACGGATTCAATAGTCTAATAATAATGATCCTCATATTAAAGAGAGTTGTAGGTTACATATTCCAACTTGTAATGCTCTGTGTAACATTTATGTCCATAGGTTGTGACACCTTGAAGTATTGCAGACCCAATGTTTTGAAAATAAAGTATTATATTAAAAATAAAACTGAAGTGAGGGATTGTGATGGGAAAAGTAAGGGAATAATGACGCATAAGAGTTTTTTTAAGAGACTAAACACAAGGATTCTAAAAGGACCTAGGATTACCGAAAATAAAAACGTATTAAGGTCATTTATAGTCGTTTCGTTTTCCCTGGTTGTCATTTGCATCATATCAATAGTTTCCTTATTTTTTTCATTTCACTTGTAACCATTCCCGATTTACATCATTCTTCCCGTAATATTATATAACAATGGGTGTGTTTTTGGTAGTCAGAGTCGGTGATAAATAGTAATAAGACATCTTTTTTGGTGTCCAACATCTTCACATTATTAGAGTTCATATGATGTTTGATATGGAGATTCCTAAAGTTTATAAAATTCGGGAAAAGCATATCTGCTTATTTATGCAACTTTTAAACATATAAGAAACTTGAGATCAGTACTCAATCAAACTTTTGGTTATAAAGTAATTTAGATGTATGGGGTAGCTGTCTTATTGAGAAATTACTTGAAAAAGGTAACAAAATGTATATGTATGCTTGTACTTTTTATAAAGAGATCTGATCGAAATAAATCATATGTAGCATATATGGCCGTACTACAAAGGAGCTTCCTATTGCAAGTGAACACTTAAATACTAGATTTGTGATGAAATGAGTTAGAAAAACAAATGTTTATCTCAGGTTATAAATCAATTATTTTGAAAATAGTCACATACTCACATCCACTTAACACTCCATTTGTTGTGGTGTCATATGATGTTGAAACAAGAAGAGAAAATTGTTGTTCCATAGTGTCATATTTAAGTATAATAAAGGCGTTGATGTTACATGTTAGCATTTTTAATCTTCTAATGGCTTTTTATCTTAGTGGCATCTTATGTTTATTGTCATCAAAATTATACGTTTTCAAATCTTATAAAATGAGCAACAGATAGATTTAGGAGTATATTTTGCAATGATAATTACAGGTGGATATCCATATCAAGTACGTATTATTTAGACGAGTTTAAACCAATTAAACGATAATCTTTTTTGGGTAATCAGTTACCACTCCAACTTCATGCTATAAGCATGTCCACTACGAAAGATCAATGGCAATTCTCTCTCTCTCTCTCCATATTATTTCTAACATTTTACTGAAATACTACAAATATTAGAGTTACAACTAAAAATCACACCCTTTATATTATCTTGTTCTTTCCTTTCCATTATGAGACCATTTCGAACCAACTCAGTTCCATTTAAATAAGAACTTCTCAGATTGGTTCGGGATTAGACCTGAAACCAACCTTTGGTCCAACCTGAACAAAAAATTTGACTAATTTGTAGAGGTGTGTAGTCAAAACCATATAAGTTAGGGACAGTCCCTTGACAAATGGATCTCATACTAACATCCGTTTCTAGACCTTTGGGCCACTCGCCCGCCTCTTAGCAGCGAAAACTTCACTCAATAATCACATACACTTGAAAGAAACCTAATTCGAGTTAAGCCTAACACCGTCATGTGGGTCTCAAGCTCGTTTCTAGCCCTCCTACCCAAATCTCCAGCAATATACAACTTAACTACAATTTTAACTACAATTTTAAAGAATTGTTCACAGGTTGGCATAACCCAAACCATTTTTGACTTGTTAAATGACCCGCCCGACCCGTTTATTTGGCATCTGCAACCTTAACTACAATTTTAAGAGAACTCAGGAACATGATTTTGAACCTTCAAATGGACGGTACAAGCGGGACAGGCAACTTCTTTCATCCACCTGTTAGACCCTTCAGACTTGAAACCTGTTGGCTCAAATGCTAAACCTTAAACGATAAAAAACCTAAATTCTTCTTCATATCTTGTAATTCATTTAGGAATTAGGATGATGATATATGCACTACCAGATATTAATATATTATACTTCATTACAAAATTAATAATAAAGTTTTATACATCTCGATCCATTTCAAGTGCCAAGTATAACATCAAATCATCAACAATTCTAATTATCATGATGTTAAAATGGCATAAACAAAGAACCTTATTTGTGCTCAAGTTAGTAATTTTTGGCATATTATTACATAAAGATGGGAAGAAAATAATGGTTAATTAAAAATATAAAAAGGTATGTAAACTAGAAAAATGATTTTTTTTATTTATCTGAATCTAATCATAGGTAGCAATCCTTAGCAAAGCATACTAGTAGAAAACCCCAAACATGGGAATAGTTTCAAATTTATTCAAGATAATTGTTTCATCCATCAACCCAAAAGGAGCTCATAAATAAACATGAATCAGAGTATAATATTTATGGCTTAAGTTGACCTGAAGTTTCTTTGCAAGATCTTCATGACTCTGCAATCCTGATGATCTTCTTGCAGCAGCTTCCTTAGCACTGTTCAAACGATGAGTAACCTCCACCTGGAAATAACAAAGAAAAGTTAAAATTATAAGTTCACAAAATAGTATAACCACAGAATTTTAAACTATGTTAGTGTGTTTATTTTATTATTAACAGAGACCAGCTGGAACATGTGAGTTATAAAGCAAACATTTCCATGAAGAAAAATAACAAACTTTGGATAATGTTTGACAAACAACCATGCTTAAGCTTGTTAGACATGAGCAAAATATAGAGCAGAAAATTGAAACTTGAAAGTTAAACAGGGACACCGTATAGTAAATATAGATGGATCTGTTGAACTAAAATATATCACAATAGTGTTACAGAAATCACACCATGCAACGATCACAAACACGAACTTGTGGAGCATTCTCCTCAGATGTACGAGCAATTCTGCCATGGGTGTACTTGTCACAAAAAATATATCCACAGTTCCGGCGGTGATGCTGCATATTCAAGAAATAGCAAATAAAAACCCGCCATTGAGAAAATAACAAAATACTTGAAAATTTAGCCAAAAAATTAGTCTTTTAGAAATTAAAAGGATAGATTCCACTAACCTTCCTATTAAAAGCACTAAAGTCAGATCCACAACCAGTACACTCTGTAACAGCTTCATCAGGTACCTATAGAAATATTGAAATAACCCACAAATGAGTCAAAGAACTTATTAGCACACATGGACAAAAATGAAGTAACTTGCACATATATTGCTATCAACCGATGGGAAAAACAGCACCGACAACAAGATCACCAACGGTAAATTACGAATGCGGAAGCGTAACTTCGTTTGACCTAAAAGTTTTCCCGAACCCGTATGAACCTGTGAGGATGTAAACAAGTAGATATACAAAATAACCAAACAGAGACACCAAAATTTTTAGCGTGGAAAACCTCTCAAGGGAGAGTAAAAACCACGGGACTACTAGAGCCGCTTAAAATCCACTATCATCAAATTTGAGCAATACAAAGTCTTCCCTAGATACACTAGAGGCATACACAAACCATCATACACTTAGAATTAACAACATCAAGCATATGGAAACTAACCCAAGACAAAAGAGAAGAAAACACCCAAACCCAGCAGCTCTGTTTCACGGCTGTAGAACCTGACCTCCGGACATGATAAACACAAACTCACCGTTAGATGTGATCACCAAGATGTTAGGAAGACCCTGTTAAAATTTAACAACGATCCAACGGTTCAATCTCCGGGAAACTACCGGTTTCTGAGCTGCTGTAATGAGAAAAACGAAATTCTTCACTTTCTTTTCTTTCTGCTCGAATTTATTTTTGTATCTCAATTATTGCTCTGACACTTATCGATTGCTGAAGAAGAACAGAAGGGGACAAAGGATCGACTTTCCAAAAAAAACAAACGGTGGTAGTGGGTGGTGGTTCCCACTAGACAAAAACCACTCAATAAATCTCCCCCTTTTTGTCTATGTGGAAGAGTTCGCCATCCCGGCGATTGAGCAACAAATCTTTAACTTCTCCCTTGCTAGAGCTTTGGTCAACATATCGGAACCATTATCATCGGTGTGGACTTTCTCAAGCTCAAACAACTTATCTTCAAGTGCGTCCCTAATCCAATGATACTTTGTATCAATATGTTTTGTTCGCTTATGATACGTAGAATTCTTAGCAAGGTGAATTGCACTTTGATTATCACAAAGAAACACGTAGCGCTGTTGCATAAAGCCAAGCTCTTACAAAAATCTTTTCAACCACAATAGCTCTTTGCATGCTTCTGTTGCTGCCATATACTCAGCCTCTGTAGTAGACAACGCAACACACTTTTGCAGCCTTGATTGCCATGACACAGCTCCCCCTGCAAAAGTCATCAAATATCCAGAAATGGATTTCATGTTGTCTTTGTTACCTGCCATATCAGAATCTGTATAACCCACAAGCATAGGCTCACCATCTCCAAGTGTGATATCCAGGTTGGAGGTACCACGTAGATATCTAAGAATCCACTTAACTGCTTCCCAATGCTTCTTACCTGGATTAGACAGAAAACGACTAACAACACCTACTACATAGGCTATGTCAGGTCTTGTACACACCATGGCATACATCAAACTACCCACTGCTGAGGCATATGGAACTCTATCCATCTCTTCAATCTCCTCTTCGAAGAAGGGCAATCTCTATCAGTTAACTTAAAATTGGGAGTAAGAGGGGAACTCACCGCTTTGGCTTTAGCCATGTTGAATCTGCAAAGCACCTTCTCAATGTATTGCTCTTGTGACATGTGGAGTTTCTTTGAAGCTCTATCTCTAGTAATCCGAATGCCAAGAATATGTTTTGCTGGCCCCAAGTCTTTCATAGCAAATGACTTGCTCAAATCTTTCTTCAGCTGCACAATCCTCCCTGCATTCTTACCAACAATCAACATATCATCAACATAAAGCAATAAGATAATGAAATCATCAACACCAAACTTCTGATAGAAAACACAGTGATCTGAAGTAGTCTTTCGATAGCCTTGCTTCCCCATAACTGACTCAAACTTCTTGTACCACTGTCTTGGTGCCTGCTTCAACCCATAAAGACTTTTCTGAAGCTTACAGACATAGTCTTCTTTACCCTTAACCTGAAACCCTTCAGGTTGCTCCATGTAGATTTCTTTATCCAAGTCACCATAAAGGAATGCTGTCTTGACATCCATTTGCTCAACCTCAAGATCAAGGCTGGCAGCTATACCAAGAATCACCCTAATAGAACTCATCTTCACGACTGGAGAGAAAATCTCATCAAAATCAATACCCTTTCTTTGACTGAACCCTTTAACCACCAATCTGGCCTTGTACCTAGGCCTTGACGTATGTTCTTCAGTCTTGAGCTTATAAACCCATTTGTTTTTCAAAGCTCTCTTGCCCATAGGCAATTTTACCAACTCAAAGGTATTGTTCTCATACAAGGAATTCATTTCATCTTGCATGGCTTCAACCCACTCTCTTTTGTGTTCATCTTCCATAGCCTCTTCATAACACTTAGGCTCTCCCCCATCAGTGAGTAAAACATGCTCATCAGCAGAATAACGGGTGGAAGAATGACGGTCTCTAGTAGACCGCCTAAGTGGGACAAATGATGGCATACCTGGTACTGGTAGCTCTGGATGAAAACCCTCATCAAACTCATTGTTCGTTGGATCCGTATCATTGTTCACTGGATCTGTATTATTGCTATCATCAGTGTCAAGATCTTCACTTTGAGTGTCATCTCCATTTTGTGATTCAGATTGTCGAGGAGGAACTGGATCCAAATCAATAAGATCATTACTACATTGAGGAACTATGTTTGACTTCTCAATGTCTTTCAAACCTTGATCTTCTACAAGCACAACATCACGACTTCTAACAAGTTTCTTCAGAACCGGATCATATAACCTATACCCAAACTCATCTTGCCCATAGCCAAGGAATATACATGGTCTGGTCTGCACATCAAGCTTTGACCTTTCATCTTTGGGAATGTGCACAAAAGCCTTGCATCCAAAGACTCTCAAATAATCATATGAAACATCTTTGCCACTCCAAACCCTGTTAGGAACATCAAAAGACAAAGGAACACACGGGGTAAGATTAATAACATGTACTGCAGTATTTAAAGCCTCACCCCAAAAAGAATCAGGCAATTCTGCATGTGAGAGCAAACATCTAACTCTCTCCATCAAGGTTCTATTCATCCGTTCTGCTAAACCGTTCAACTGTGGTGTCTTTGGAGGAGTCTTCTGGTGTCGAATTCCTTTCTCTCTATAATAGGCATCAAAAGGACCAATGTACTCACCTCCATTATCTGTCCGAATACACTTGAGCTTCTTCCCAGTTTGTCTTTCAACTAAGGCATGAAACTACTTAAACACATCCAACACTTGATCTTTAGACTTCAAGTTGTAAACCCATACTTTCCTTGAATGATCATCAATAAATGTGACAAAATATAAGCAACCCCCAAGTGATCTAGTCTTCATCGGACCACATACATCAGAATGCACCAAATCAAGTATCTCGTCTCTTCTAGTAGGAGGATGACTCTTAAAGGAAACTCTTGTTTGCTTACCTTCCAGACAGTGAGAACACTTTTTCAAATGAACATTACCAACACCGGACAAGGCATTCTACTTTGAGAGTAAAGACATCCCTTTTTCACTCATGTGGCCAAGTCTTTTATGCCACAACTCTGACATGTCAGTATCCACCAATGAATGAACTGAATCTTTAGAGATCTTCGGATGTGTCATGTAAAGCTTTGAGCTTCTTTTGCCTCTTGCCACGATCAAAGAGCCACGAGTGAGTTTCCAACTACTATCACCAAAGAAATTATGGTATCCATCATTATCAAGCAAACCTGCAGAGATCAAATTAAGTCTGATATCCAGGACATGTTTCACATTATGTAAAACCAATTCCACCCCAGTGTCAAACTTCAAACAAACATCTCCAAAACCAATGATCTTAGATTCCCCCTTGTTACCCATCTTAACAATCCCAAAATCACCAGATGTATAAGATGAGAAAAAATCCCTTTGTGATGTCACATGACAGGTAGCACCACTGTCAACAACCCAACTCGAGTCATCAGATGTAATATTCACCATATCATGATCATAACAAATAAAGAACTCTTCAGTAGCAGTATTAGCTTCATTAGTGTCATTGCCACCATCATCTTTCTTATTATTTTTCTTTTGATTGTTGTAATTAGCTTTCTTGTTCTCCTTCTTCAACTGTCTACAAAACTTAATCGTGTGCCCTTTTCTACCACAATGATAGCACTCAAAATCAGCAAACTTTCCTTTAGACTTACTATGATGTTTCGTTCTATTACTCGGACCTCTGCTTTGACTTCTCCCCCTGCTTTCTGTAACTAAGACATCTGAACTTGAAGAGGAACCCTGTGACTTTCTTCTCATCTCTTCATTTAAAACACTGCCTTTAGCCATTTTCATAGTAATAACACCATTTGCTGCAGAGTTGGACAATGATGTCCTAAAAGTCTCCCAAGAATCCGGTAAAGTGCCAAGGAGCCACAAACCTTGTACCTCGTCATCAAACTTAATACCCATACCTGAAAGTTGATTAATGATCCCCTAAAAAGCATTCAAATGATCAGTAACTGGAGTACCATCATGGTATTTTAAGTTTATCAACTGTTTAATCAAGAACAACTTATTGTTCCCGGTCTTACGAGCATACAACTCCTCAAGCCTTTTCCACAAAGTGCGAGCATGAGTCTCCTCAATAATATGGTTCAAAACATTATCATCAACCCACTGCCGAATATACCCACAAACTTATCTATGCATAATCTTCCATTCTTCATCTGTTTTGTTTTGGGTTTCTCGGTATTAATGACGGGCATATAATAATCCTTCACATAAAGGAGATCTTCCATCTTTCCTTTCCAAATGTGATAATTAGAACCATTCAAATTTACTATCCTACTTGTACTAACATCCATCGTTCAAACGAGTGTTAATCTTATGAGAAGATTCAATATCAAGAGCCAAGGACAGGAACCAGTGGCTCTGATACCACTCTGATGGGAAAAACAGCACCGACAACAAGATCACCAACGGTAAATTACGAATGCGGAAGCGTAACATCGTTTGACCTAAAAGTTTTCCCGAACCCGTATGAACCTGTGAGGATGTAAACAAGTAGATATACAAAATAACCAAACAGAGACACCAAAATTTTTAGCGTGGAAAACCTCTCAAGGGAGAGTAAAAACCACGGGACTACTAGAGCCGCTTAAAATCCACTATCACCAAATTGAGCAATACAAAGTCTTCCCTAGATACACTAGAGGCATACACAAACCATCATACACTTGGAATTAACAACATCAAGCATATGGAAACTAACCGAAGACAAAAGAGAAGAAAACACCCAAACCCAGCAGCTCTGTTTCACGGCTGTAGAACCTGACCTCCGGACATGATAAACACAAACTTACCGTTAGATGTGATCACCAGGACGTTAGGAAGACCCTGTTAAAATTTCACAACGATCCAACGGTTCAATCTCCGGGAACCTACCGGTTTCTGAGCTGCTGTAATGAGGAAAACGAAATTCTTCACTTTCTTTTCTTTCTGCTCGAATTTTTTTTGTATCTCAATTATTGCTCTGACACTTATCGATTTCTGAAGAAGAACAGAAGGGGACAAAGGATCGACTTTCCAAAAAAAAAAAAACGGTGGTAGTGGGTGGTGGTTCCCACTAGACAAAAACCACTCAATATCAACTTCCGGCACAACTCAGATAGCATCATTATTCGAGCTGTGGCCAATAAGTTTTTAGGTAACAGGATCTCATGGTTACCAAAAAAAAAAAACTATATCGTGGCCAAACATCAATTGTATAAAGGTACCAAGTATGGATGTTTCAAACTACTACCACTAGTTAAATTTGCCACATCAACTAGAAATGATCAATTACATTTTTTAAAATGTTTATCCTTGCAGAGCTAGTTATGCGTGTTCAAATAAATTATAAGAACGATCCTCCAAATACACAGTCATTTAAAACAAAAGCTGACAGAAATCACATACAAAGGCATACCCAATGATCTTTCTCTTCATTTACGGGTTTGATTATGTTCATCCACTCACCCAAACCTTTTTTTCTTTTCAGTTGACTGCTCGGTAACTTTAACTGCATCAACAGGCCTGCTTCTTCCACCCATCTCCTTAAACTACAGTTTTCAAAAGGCAATAAATATATTGTATCCAACAATTGGTTTAAAATCATGCATGCAATAAATTTTCATATTGAAAATTTTAACCTGAATGGTTGCAGCTGTTATTGTATCCAACAATGTGTTTCTCGTGTAACTGTTGGATTGCAGCCTTATACGTTTTGGCTCGATGTCTACAGAACTCTTGGACCAAAACGCCAAGGTAGATGAATCATACACCTATATAATACATGAAAACAGTTCAATAATATAAGATAGAAAAGGTAGAACAATAAATAATAAGGATAAAACAAAGAAAGAACATACTTCACATCTAATTACAGTGTCAAGAGAATATATTCTCAAAGTCCGACTGGTAGATGGATCAAGCATTCGGATTCCATCCAATCCGACCTAAGGAAAAAAACAAAGCATTCAGTGCCACTTTAGAATAAATGGAATAAAAGATGAATGATCATGTATCACACATGGACTACTGGATATAAGAAAAAACAAAATCCTATTATAAATCCAGAAATCAATTTGCATATATATTACTGCATGTTATGATGAGAACCAGTGCCAGCTTTGTTGATATACAAAATCGGTCTTATGTGCCAAAATATGAAATCTGTCTACATTCTACATTAAACACCACAAAAATTAAGTGAACTTCCAACTTAGAAAAAGTAAGCTCGATGAGATAGGTGCAATCAACAAATCAAGTGATCTAAGAGGGGGACTTAACACAAGAATAATGTCTGCTATCCAACAGTTAATAGTTAATAGTTAATTCAGTTTATAACGCATTTCGTGAAAACAGTCTTTACAGTCAACAAAAGTCTTGTCATAATCAAATATATGGAAAAAAAATTACCATGTTAGCCCACACCCTAAGAAACAAGTGTAATAATGTAAGAATACATTTACTAACATTAGAAAATATAGAAATCATGTCACCTTTGCGGTTTTTATGTGGGCCCAAGTGTGGATGAGCAAGCTTTAGCCTTTTTGGAGGCCCAAGATCGCTTATCAAAAGGGGCTTCACTGAAATGGGCATAACTTGGGCTAGAAGTCTCCGTTTCAGGCCCGGGACCAGTCAATACAACCGTTGGACCGAGGAGCACGTTTTCACAAACGCCGTAGACGGTTTGGGTCATCCTTTCGGCCCAAAAACGGCTTATTTTAGGAGTTATTTCAATTTTTGTCTTATTTTTACATTTTGTTGGACTTTGCATTTGGCCCAGTTTTGGCCCTTTTATGTTTTGTGGCACATTCGAATTTGGTTTTATTTCTTTATATGTTTGTAAGAGTTGGGGGAAAGATTATTGAAGTTTATAAAAAAAATCGGTTTTTTCTCTCTATCACAGTGTGTGTTGAATCAACGATAGTTATGAAAAAAACCCTGATTATCGGTATTCTTTGTGAATCAACGATAGTTAGAAGAATTGTTCCTGGTATTCTTGTTGAATCAACAGGCTCAATTATCTATCTCTCTGTTTCCGACTGCATCAGTTTTAATGTTCGTTGTAAAATATAATAAAGAGTGACAAAACCCTCTCACCAACTCAGACTTGCTATACTACTGTGATAAGTTGCATAAACTCATGACTCATGCTTAAAGAAATACAATTATTAAGCAGAATGTAAGACGGCAAATGGTAAAATAGGAACTCTTGAATGATAAATTTGCAGTATTTCATATATAAGGCCTCAAGAAATAAATACGTAATCCTGATTTAATGACAGGATTTAATGTCCTGATGCAATTTTGCAAACCCCCAGTGTCAAAATAACTGTAGTGAGCTTGTAATTTACTAGTTACCAAAAATGACATTAGGAACAACGAGTTTGTTGTAATAAATAATAAGAAATTAGGAGATGATGATTGACAACAAACTACGAATACAAGAAATTAAGAATACAAATATGACTTTGAGAATGCCAAACTGTAGAGAGTTAATAGCATCAATCCTCTTCTGCTGCAAAATGTCCGGCAGTACAGTACTACATAGCTTACTTTTTCATTGCACTCTCAAACCAACAGCAAAATTAACATCTTACGATATTAAAAAAAGGGTCATGCTGGGGACAACGCAGGGGTTTTTAGGGAGAAACCGGATCAAAAGGTCACGGTTTGGCCAAACCGTGACACTTTGGGGAGAAACCGGATCAAAAGGTCACGGTTTGGCCTTTTGAGATATTTTTTTGAATCAAAAGGTCATGGTTTGGCCTCCAAGTGACCTCTTACACACACGGTGCTCGAGGGGCAGATGCACTAATCGAGGGGAAATCAGATTCAAAAAATATCTCAAAAGGTCACATTTTGGCCTCCATGTGACCTCTTGCTTTTTTTTGTATTATTATTATTATTATTGTTATTATTATTATTATTATTATTATTATTATTATTATTACTATTATTATTATTATTATTATTATTATTAACCGTAACCTTTTATTTTCTGGATATACAAAATAATACTATTATTATTATTATTAACTTTAAAATTATTACTTGAAAGCTAAAATACATTAATTCATATTTCTTGAAAATTAAAATACACTAAAAGTTACTTCTTTAAAGCTAAAATACATTAATTCATATACACTTAATAAAAATTGACGTTTATAAGTTATATATGTATGTAATTTTAATATGTACGTAATACTAAAAATTTTAATAAAAGAAATTTTGAATCCTATAAAAATATTATAAGTTACAAATTGAATAAAATATCTTACATTTTTATTATAAAAAATTAAAAATTATACCCAATATGTCACGGTTTGGCCAAACCGTGACATATACACTTAATAAAATTTGACGTTTATAAGTTAGTTTTTAAGTGTTAGTTTGTTTGTTATATATGTACGTAATACTAAAAATTTTAATAAAAGAAATTTTGAATTCTATAAAAATATTATAAGTTACAAATTGAATAAAATATCTTACATTTTTATTATAAAAAAATTAAAAAAATTAAAAATTATACCCAATATGTCACGGTTTGGCCAAACCGTGACATATACACTTAATAAAATTTGACGTTTATAAGTTAGTTTTTAAGTGTTAGTTTGTTTGTTATATATGTACGTAATACTAAAAATTTTAATAAAAGAAATTTTGAATCTTATAAAAATATTATAAGTTACAAATTGAACAAAATATCTTATATTTTTATTATAAAAAAATTAAAAAAATTAAAAATTATACCCAATATGTCACGGTTTGGCCAAACCGTGACATATACACCACAAGAAACTCACTCCCAATAATTAACCCAATCCCGAGGTGCAGAACTTTTTCTGAAGCCCAATATGTCACGGTTTGGCCAAACCGTGACCTTTAGCCTTCAATATGTCACGGTTTGGCCTCCATGTCACGGTTTGAATTGGTTTTTTTAAATTTTTTACGGTGCGCCTAAAATTCCCAAAAAAAAAAAGCAAGATGCAGAGCAGTTGGAGCACAAACGCAATTACAAAAGGAAAAGATATGAAACCACAACAGCAGTCAGGGCAAATATAATCATAGCAATAGAAAGACTTTATTGTGGCCGTTTGACACAAAAGCACACCGACAAACAGAAGAATAAACACAAGTGCATGTAATGCCAAGATTTCAATATTTTCTACTTAAATGCACAACTTATCATATTGGATGAACAGGCTGTTACAAATTTTAATGATTTGGGATCGACTTTGTGTTTTTTTAATTATAAGTCATAAAGCAGTTAACAGATGTCTTGTGTTTCAATTTCACAGCTTAATCAAAATTTGACCACCTAACTTTTCGCTTAAGAGATGTCTAAATAGGCTAGGCAACCAATTGACCCATCGTTTGGTGCGTCATATATTATCACTCAATCACATGAAGTCTTGTGACAGTGGCAATTGTTGAAGACACTCTTCTCGACCAGAGTCTTATCAAGAGGCGAGTCAAAAGGAGGAATGGGTGGCTGCTATGAAATCAGAAATGGATGCTCTTGTTTCAAACCAAACATGGGAGCTAGTTCCGAAACCTCATGATGTCGACCCGGTGTCTTGTAAATGGGTCTACAAAGTGACGAAGAATGCTGATGGAACCCTTAACAGGTTCAAAGCTCGTTTGGTAGCTCGAGGTTTTTCGCAACAACCGGGGTTAGATTACGAAGATACCTTTAGTCCGGTTGCAAGAATTACAACCATTCGGGTACTTCTAGCTTTAGCAGCAAGTAAAGGCTGGAAACTATGGCAAATGGATGTCCACAATGCATTTTTATATGGAGAGCTTGACCATGTCATCTACATGATGCAACCGGTGGGATTTGAAAGTCGAGAACACCCAAAACACGTGTGTAAGTTGAAGAAAGCCATTTATGGTTTGAAACAGTAGCCAAGAGCATGGTTTGGTAAGATCGCAGAGTTTTGGAGCAGAACGGGTATCATATTACCTCAGCCGATCCTAGCTTGTTTGTCAAAAAGCTTGGTGCAAAGGTTGTGTTTATACTTGTGTATGTAGATGATTTAATCATTTCAGGTGATGTGCATGAAGAGGTCAAACTTTTAAAGTCAAATCTGTCCACTCGTTTCAAGATGAAAGACTTGGGAATACTTAGACACTTCCTTGGATTAAAGCTGAATTATGATGTGGATGCCATGGTGCTACATCAGAATAAGTACACAAATGACTTGTTACATAAGTTTGGTCTTATGTCATGCAAACCGGTAGTAGCCTGATTGATGTCGAAGTATCAACCAAATAAGATGTAAAATGTGTGTTCCTATTCACCTTAACTAGTTAGGGTAAGTAGGGTTGTCGAACTCGTGGAATTAGTGGTCGGTGTGTTGTAAATTGATTTATAAGAAACGATTACCCAAATTATCAAATTATTTAAACTATTGCTTCTTGGCTGTAAAATTTGGATTTTGGAATGATTGAGAAATTAACTAAGAAAACAAATTGTAAATGACTCAACTTGATTAAGAAGACAATTAGGAAAAGGGGTAATCCACCCCGGGATTCAGGTTCGGTTCTCGGTCATTGTTTAGCTCAATTGAGTAGAAAATCCTTAATGGGGATTCTATATGTGTAATGATTAAGTGATAATGATAACCAAGACTTAACGGGTCTTGGTACACAATACCAATTGGATTAACAAACAAAACCTTGCAACCACACAACTTGCGCACAATTGTATGACATTCAAATCAATATTCACTAAAACAATTGTTTAAACAATCAAAACACAAGTTAAACTGAATAAAGAACTTAACAGGTTCTAACGTTTAATCCCAACACCAATTGAACACGAACAAAAACCTAATAACACGAAACCTATTACCCGAGGTAGATCACGCAGAGTTTAGCCTTGCATCTTTATGAATTCACAAACAAAATCGGATTGAAGCATGATTGGATGGATTGAAATGATTTAGAGAAGTAAAGAAAACCTCCAAAATCGCCCAAGTTCGTCCCTTTCTGCCTCTGCTGCGGATTAGGGGTTTACCCCTAATTCTCTTCCTTAAATGTGGTCAAATTCCGAAGATTCTGGTCAAACCCGGGATAACGACGTAAGCTACGTCCATAAGGACGTAAGCTACGTCCATAAGGACGTAAGCTAAGTCCTCTTCACTAATTTACGTCCTGAGCTACTGTCTTACGTCCACAAGAAGGGGTGAAAACATAGGGACGTAAGCTACGTCCTATAGGACGTAAGCTACGTCCCATGCATATTTTCGCCTTCGATCTTTCTTTTGTTGTCTTCCCGCATTCCAGATCTCATCCGTCTTTCTCTAATGCTCGATTTCCTTCCTTTTAGCTTCATGTACCTGCGTTTCATAAGCCGAACAAAGTGATTCCGTTCGATAGTAATAATGTGATAATAATGCATAATTGAACACTTAAACGCATATAAAGCATGAACGCATCACATCCCCACACTTATCATTTGCTTGCCCTCAAGCAAATCACTGATACAATTAGCTCCTATTGTGTACCCATGATCTCATGATATTTCTCTGTAATGTCCGTTAAGGTCCCCCGTCATTATCAACTCATAATTCCCCTAAACAACATTACTTTTTAGATCAAGATTCTTCTATCCAAGCCTAACGAGCTGCCCAATTTTTCCTATGCATGTAATCACACCTCTCACAATTTTCACTCCTCTCGGTTTAATATTTAGCCTAGCAAAAGGTGTGCTAGTATGTCAATGTAATACTCTCAACCAAAAACAACTCATAATTACCATATGCTTACACAATGATCGCAACTCCACCAATTAACACAAACCGTGCACACATCAAAAGGTCTTTGAAGGGTTGTAATGTAAGGCTTAGGTTCTGGGTGAGGATAGAGAACTTAAAGTGACTAAAGGTGATGAAATCCAAATAAAAAAACGTTGAAGCGTACTAACCAATAAAGCAGCACTACACAATGGACTTGGATAAACTTGACCCATTTTCGCAATTATTACCACTGAATCATGACATTGATATTGTGGTCATTTTGACCCATTATTGACTCATTTTTTTTTGCCTTTTTTTTTATTGATGATTATATCTAAGCAATTCACTGCTTCTAACAATATTATATCAAAACTTCAAACAATCCTTATCAGATTTCATCACATGGGTTTAAAAAGTAAAAATGTTTGAGAAGGCTAATGGGTTGATTGGGTTTAAACAATTAAAGAGGTTAGGGGCTCAAACTGGCGACTATAGGATCATTGTAGGGTAGGGTAATACAATTGAAACAGGCTAATCAAACAATGGTTTATCCTAATGCCTTAATCACATGTGTGCAACAGTTTGGTTCATGATCTCAAAACGTATCAATTGTGCAAGTTCTAGAATTAAGCAGTTGTTTTGGTAAACACACATGAAAGGAAAGTGAGCAAATAACCTAATGTTGTTCTAAGCTCATGTATAGGCTCAACTCTCACAGAAAACGGTGGTTGACAGGCTAAGGGTGTGCAAACATGCATAAAAGGTCTATTGTCTAGCTCGTTACACTTAGTTAGCTATCACTTATCAGTTCTTAGAAATTTCCTTTTGCCCTTGAGTTGAGCATGAGTCAGGACCTCTACTTACATTACACAATAACACTTTCATGAGTCAGCTTTTTATTTATTTATTATTATTATTTTTTTTTTGTTTTTTTTACTGTCCCTCATCCCCACACTTAAGTCATACATTGTCCTTAATGTAAGTTTTAGAGCTTGTATGTGGGAATTAAAACAACTTCCCCCTACTTAAGTCATAGATCATGCTTCCCAAGAATTACCCCCCAACAACATCAGTTTAACTCATTGCCATCACATAACACTTAATACACCACCAAACACACAAAAGAAAATAATTGTCTTGACCGCACCATGAAACAACTAGCCTAAAGCAACAGAAAAGGAAAGAAAAGAAAACAAAGGACACACAAAAACATAAAGCATAGTTCAACATAGATAGGGTGGAGCACATGGACCTGATCATAGGATCAGCGAGTGCGTCAATAACCACCAGATGGTGGTCCTGGATATGGCTGCCCGAAGATACTCTCAAAGAAGCCTCGCCTCACATCTCCCATGTCGAAAACATCAGCTTGAGTTGCATGAGATCCACTTGGCTTGTCTGAGGGTGCGGTGGTAGTGGGGAGCCAAACAGATGGTGTAGATTGTGGGTAGTATGAGGCTTGTTACGTCTGACTATAGGGAAGAAGATCGGGTGACTGCCAATCGGTGGAAGGTGGTGTGGTTGTATAAGGCATCCTTGCATGTAATCCTCGCGATGACGAATGTTCTCCCTATACATGTAATCCTGGTTGCGATAAAATTCCTGGGAATGCATCATATGTTGCATGTACATCCTATTTCTCTCTATTTCCTCAGATTGTCGATCAAACATCCGTTGTTCTGGCTCTGACCAACGTGTAAATCCCACAGGATGAGCTTGAGCCACTGCAACCCTTATCATTCTATGATACGGATCATCATCATCTGCCACATCATTTCTCACTGGGCTATCGCGTCTTCTCCCTTCCTCCACAAAAGAATCCCCTTCTCGAATGCCAGAGATCCCGTCTTGCACTTATAAATATCGACCACTCCTCTTATCTACTAACTTGTGAACACCCGCAGACCTCTCATAAGACCACCCCGGGGGTAAATTGCTAATTTTGAATGGCACATGGGTTACTTTCTTCTTCTGAGCCCTGCTTGGTAAAACATTTTGTTTCCTGAAAAATTTGACAACAGTCGGCAATGTGGGATGATTTTCTGTCTGATTTCTCCCGAGATTCCCAATACTCCACAAGATAAGATACCGAGCAGACAGAGTTGGTTTTCCTATAACTAATGCATGTAAAACCATCACCTCATATAACCTTACCTTCGCCTTGTCACCCATTCTGGGAAGCACATTCTGATTCAAGAAAATCAACAACAGTTTGGGCAATGGTTTCAGATTTGCACGATCAAGAGACCATCGTGACACGTTAGTTCCTTCAGGTACTTGGAACATCTCGTATATCATACTTCGCCACACATCTTCCTTTGCAACTTTGCATGCTAGCATTGCATCGGTGGGGTATGTATATGGGGTTCCATCTGCTGTTCCTGTGTCAAAGTGAGCAATCCTATTTAAGTTAAAGAAGGATAGACTCACTGTCTTACCATTCACCTTTCCCGTGAGTTGTGTTGTGGCGGGGGGATTATCTCCTGGTTCCTTCTTCAGGGTAGACATCCATTCCAATATTGCATTCACATAGATATCCTCAACGCCATCATTGTTGAAGCTTAAATGTTGTTCCCAACCCAATCTGGTGAAACATTCAACTACTCCAAACCTCTCAAAATCCGACCGGTAAATCTGTCTTTCACAAATCATCAGTTTGTCCGTAGATACTTGACTTGCCTTCATCTTTTTCAAATACATCTCTGCTTGCACATCTGCACCCTTAAAAGATGATAGACGTCTATTTTTTCTCCAAATAGGAAGTCCATCATCCCCATAGTCCTCCTCTTCTGAATCGACTGCTTGTGCAGAATCATTGTCAGATTCGTTTTCAGATTCAACATCTTGCATTTCAACTTCCTCGTCCTCAGACTTCATTATAGATCACTCTTCCCTTTTTGCCCGGGAGGACGAAGCAACCTCCTTTCCTTTTGATGCTCCTGCTGCAGTCTTAGTTCTCACCATTTACCTACATTTACATGACCAAAGTTAGTGGAACACCATCACACGATCAACATCTATTTCAACACATTGCAACAACATTAAATTATCAATCACTACTTCTATAGTCATGAACTAGTTATAGGCAAACTAGATCCATTAGCACCCAATACCCAAACTACTTTCAATTCATGAAAGAATCTGCGTTTATGTCTATTCCTCACAACTTTCTTCTTCTAAACTCTCTAACTTTACCATTTCCATCCATAATCACACACACAATATCACCATCTACCTACATTACCTTCAAGATGTTCCTATGCATAATCAGTCTCATAACATCTGATGAAGGAAGGAAATACACGTACCTTGATGCTTGAAAGTGTGTAAGATGAAGAAAGATGCAAACTTGACTCTAAAACCCAAAATCCCCACACTTTTCCGGAACCCCTAACCCTTCGAAATCACCCAAACCACTGCGATTCACATAAAATCACCACATGGGTTGTGTTCCTCTCGAAAAATTAAGCCATTTGCACACATGATATGCGAGATTTGGTTAAGAATTAAGGAAGTTAGGGTTAATGGAAGTTAGGGTTTTGTAGTGGTAGGGAAGATGAAGTGAAGAAGATGAAGAAAAATGTGTGAAAAACGGATGTGGTGAGGGGGTTTCAGTTAAAAGTGTCGGTTTTGAAAATGTGGTTGAGAATTACCCTAAAATACGTGCTGAAAACCGGTGCCACTGCACCCTGCGCAGACACGACGTAAGTTACGTCCTATTGGACGTAGCTTACGTCCTCTTCAAAGATGGGTTCTTTTGACTATTTGAACATAAGACAGTAGGGTCGGGCGTAAGGGGCCTTTGGGACGTAAGCTTACGCCCTTAGGACGCAAGTTACGTCCATTTTGCATTTTTTATATATAAAATAAAAGGACGTCACCCCCTCGAAAAAGATAAAGTCGTCCTCGACTTTAACAGACCACCACCAAATTGAAAGTACATCAAAGTAAAAATGAAAAAAGAAAAACGACACACGGGTTGCCTCCCGTAAGCGCTAAATTTTTACAAGTCTTTAGCTGGATTGCGTGGTGGTATCAAACATTGAACTCAAAGCTTGGTGAAATTAGTAGCAATTTCACCGATTCTTCTGACATTGGATTTAACTCCTTGTCTTCTAGGTATGGTTTCAACCGATGACCATTCACCACCTGCCTCAGATGATCGTCAAAATCTTCTATTTCGATATCACCATAATGCCCAATGCGCTTAATCAAATAAGGTCCTGTCCCTTGCTTTTAAGCTTCCCTGGAAAAAATTTTAAACGTGAGTTAAATAACCAAACTTTCTGGCCTACCTCAAATGTCACACGTTTCAGTTTGGCATCATGGACCCGTTTCATCCGTGCCTTATATGAGCTAGTGGACTCGTACGCCTCGTCTCGTAATTCTTCTAATTCAGTCAAGCTCAACTTCCGTTGTTTACCTGCAACATCATAATTAACATTAACTTCCTTCACTGCCCATAACGCACGATGGACCAACTCAACAGACTAGTGACACCCCTTTCCGTAAACCAACCGATAGGGGGTAGTACCAATAGGCGTTTTATATGCAGTACGATACGCCCACAAGGCATTGTCGAGTTTTGTAGACCAATCCTTGCGATCGGTTCGTACTGTTTTTTGTAGAATCTCTTTGATTTGCCTATTTGATACTTCCACTTGTCCACTTGTTTGTGGATGATATGGTGTTGCCACACGATGATCGACACCATATTGTTTAAGAAGATTTCTAAAATTGAAGTTTTTTAAATGTGATCCTCCATCACTTATGATCACACGGGGGATACCAAATCTGGAGAAAATGTGACTCTGAACAAACTCACAAACAACCTTGTGATCATTGTTTTAGTGGCAATCGCTTCGATCCATTTAGATACATAGTTGACTGCCACTAAAATGTACAAATTACCAAAAGAATTAGGAAATGGGCCCATGTAATCAATTCCCATACATCAAAAATATCAACAACTAAAATAGGCTGCATTGGCATTTCGTTTCTTTTAGAAATGCTACCCATTTTCAGGCAATTTACACAATTCTTAGCCAACTCATACGCATCCCGGAATAGATTGGGCCAGAATAACCCTGCAGATAACACTTTATGTCCTGTTTTCTGGCCACTAAAGTGACCGCCACATGCAGATGCGTGTACAAGCCCTAACACATCCTTGATTTCAGAATCCGGAACACATCGTCGGATAACCTGATCGGGGCTACTTTGAAAAGATCTGGTTCATCCCATATTACTGCTTAACCTGAGACATAAACTTTTGTTTTTCCATTTCTGCCAATGTTCTGGAATAGCACCTGCAGCATAATAATTAACAATGTCAGCAAACCAGGGCAATTCAGAAACAGTAAACAAGTGCTCATCTGGGAACATTTCATTTATCTCCACAGTTTGATCGGAATCATGATGCACAATACGGGATAGATGATCAACAACCACATTGTCACTCCCTTTTATCTCGAATTTCTAGATCAAACTCTTGCAACAGGAGGATCAACTAGTGACGTGCGTTACTTAATGGAGAAAAAGGATGCCAAACCCAGGTTGATTAGGTGGATCCTCCTGTTGCAAGAGTTTGATCTAGAAATTCGAGATAAAAAGGGGAGTGACAATGTGGTTGCTGATCATCTATCCCGTATTGTGCATCATGATTCGATCAAACTGTGGAGATAAATGAAATGTTCCTAGATGAGCACTTGTTTACTGTTTCTGAATTTCCCTGGTTTGCTGACATTGTTAATTATTATGCTGCAGGTGCTATTCCAGAACATTGGCAGAAATGGAAAAAACAAAAGTTTATGTCTCAGGTTAAGCAGTATATATGGGATGAACCAGATCTTTTCAAAGTAGGCCCCGATCAGGTTATCCGACGATGTGTTCCGGATTCTGAAATCAAGGATGTGTTAGGGCTTGTACACGCATCTGCATGTGGCGGTCACTTTAGTGGCCAGAAAACAGGACATAAAGTGTTATCTGCAGGGTTATTCTGGCCCAATCTATTCCGGGATGCGTATGAGTTGGCTAAGAATTGTGTAAATTGCCAGAAAATGGGTAGCATTTCTAAAAGAAACGAAATGCCAATGCAGCCTATTTTAATTGTTGATATTTTTGATGTATGGGGAATTGATTTCATGGGCCCATTTCCTAATTCTTTGGTAATTTGTACATTTTAGTGGCAGTCGACTATGTATCTAAATGGATCGAAGCGATTGCCACTAAAACAAATGATCACAAGGTTGTTTGTAAGTTTGTTCAGAGTCACATTTTCTCCAGATTTGGTATCCCTCGTGTGATCATAAGTGATGGAGGATCACATTTTAAAAACTTCAATTTTAGAAAAACTTCTTAAACAATATGGTGTCGATCATCGTGTGGCAACACCATATCATCCACAAACAAGTAGACAAGTGGAAGTATCAAATAGGCAAATCAAAGAGATTCACACAAAAACAGTACGAACCGATCGCAAGGATTGGTCTACAAAACTCGACAATGTCTTATGGGCGTATCGTACTGCATATAAAACGCCTATTGGTACTACCCCCTATCGGTTGGTTTACGGAAAGGGGTGTCACTTGCCTGTTGAGTTGGTCCATCGTGCGTATGGGCAGTGAAGGAAGTTAATGTTAATTATGATGTTGCAGGTAAACAACGGAAGTTGAGCTTGACTGAATTAGAAGAATTACGAGACGAGGCGTACGAGTCCACTAGCTCATATAAGGCACGGATGAAACGGGTCCATGATGCCAAACTGAAACGTGTGACATTTGAGGTAGGCCAGAAAGTTTGGTTATTTAACTCACGTTTAAAATTTTTTCCAGGGAAGCTTAAAAGCAAAGGGACAGGACCTTATTTGATTAAGCGCATTGGGCATTATGGTGATATCGAAATAGAAGATTTTGACGATCATCTGAGGCAGGTGGTGAATGGTCATCGGTTGAAACCATACCTAGAAGACAAGGAGTTAAATCCAATGTCAGAAGAATCGGTGAAATTGCTACTAATTTCACCAAGCTTTGAGTTCAATGTTTGATACCCCACGCAATCCAGCTAAAGACTTGTAAAAATTTAGCGCTACGGGAGGCAACCCGTGTGTCGTTTTTCTTTTTCATTTTTACTTTGATGTACTTTCAATTTGGTGGTGGTCTGTTAAAGTCGAGGACGACTTTATCTTTTTCGAGGGGGTGACGTCCTTTTATTTTATATATAAAAAATTCAAAATGGACGTAACTTGCGTCCTAAGGGCGTAAGCTTACGTCCCAAAGGCCCCTTACGCCCGACCCTACTGTCTTACGTTCAAATAGTCAAAAGAACCCATCTTTGAAGAGGACGTAAGCTACGTCCAATAGGACGTAACTTACGTCGTGTCTGCGCAGGGTGCAGTGGCACCGGTTTTCAGCACGTATTTTAGGGTAATTCTCAACCACATTTTCAAAACCGACACTTTTAACTGAAACCCCCTCACCACATCCGTTTTTCACACATTTTTCTTCATCTTCTTCACTTCATCTTCTCTACCACTACAAAACCCTAACTTCCATTAACCCTAACTTCCTTAATTCTTAACCAAATCTCGCATATCATGTGTGCAAATGGCTTAATTTTCGAGAGGAACACAACCCATGTGGTGATTTTATGTGAATCGCAGTGGTTTGGGTGATTTCGAAGGGTTAGGGGGTTCCGGAAAAGTGTGGGGATTTTGGGGTTTTAGAGTCAAGTTTGCATCTTTCTTCATCTTACACACTTTCAAGCATCAAGGTACGTGTATTTCCTTCCTTCATCAGATGTTATGAGACTGATTATGCATAGGAACATCTTGAAGGTAATGTAGGTAGATGGTGATATTGTGTGTGTGATTATGGATGGAAATGGTAAAGTTAGAGAGTTTAGAAGAAGAAAGTTGTGAGGAATAGACATAAACGCAGATTCTTTCATGAATTGAAGTAGTTTGGGTATTGGGTGCTAATGGATCTAGTTGCCTATAACTAGTTCATGACTATAGAAGTAGTGATTGATAATTTAATGTTGTTGCAATGTGTTGAAATAGATGTTGATCGTGTGATGGTGTTCCACTAACTTTGGTCATGTAAATGTAGGTAAATGGTGAGAACTAAGACTGCAGCAGGAGCATCAAAAGGAAAGGAGGTTGCTTCGTCCTCCCGGGCAAAAAGGGGAAGAGTGATCTATAATGAAGAGTCTGAGGACGAGGAAGTTGAAATGCAAGATGTTGAATCTGAAAACGAATCTGACAATGATTCTGCACAAGCAGTCGATTCAGAAGAGGAGGACTATGGGGATGATGGACTTCCTATTTGGAGAAAAAATAGACGTCTATCATTTTTTAAGGGTGCAGATGTGCAAGCAGAGATGTATTTGAAAAAGATGAAGGCAAGTCAAGTATCTACAGACAAACTGATGATTTGTGAAAGACAGATTTACCGGTCGGATTTTGAGAGGTTTGGAGTAGTTGAATGTTTCACCAGATTGGGTTGGGAACAACATTTAAGCTTCAACAATGATGGCGTTGAGGATATCTATGTGAATGCAATATTGGAATGGATGTCTACCCTGAAGAAGGAACCAGGAGATAATCCCCCCGCCACAAACAACTCACGGGAAAGGTGAATGGTAAGACAGTGAGTCTATCCTTCTTTAACTTAAATAGGATTGCTCACTTTGACACAGGAACAGCAGATGGAACCCCATATACATACCCCACCGATGCAATGCTAGCATGCAAAGTTGCAAAGGAAGATGTGTGAAAAACGGATGTGGTGCGGGGGTTTCAGTTAAAGATGTGTGAAAAACGGATGTGGTGAGGGTGCTGCAATATTGGGGCTTCAACTAGTTTTTGTTTTAAAGTTGTAAAAGATTTAGACACTCTTCATCAAATACAAATGACACATCTTTTAGCAGCAAATTACAAGGTGGTTTAGTGATGGTACTAAATCCTTTTATAAATCGCCTATAAAACCAGCATGCCCTAAGAATGATCTAATACTTTTACATTTGTGGGAGGGGGTAATGTTGAAATAACTTTAATTTTTGCATGATCAACCTCTATCCCACGTTTTGATACCACATGTCCCAAAACAATTCCTTCCTTTACCATAAAATGGCTTTTCTCCCAACTCAACACCAAATGTTTCAACACATCTTTTAAAACCTTTGTTAGTTGAACAAGACAATTATCAAAAGAGGGACCAAAAAGGAAAAGTCATCCATGAAGATTTCTAAAGACTCCCCAATCATATCCGAAAAGATACTTATCATGCACCGTTGGAAGGTGGCTGGGCCATTACAAAGTCCAAATGGCATCCTCTAAATGCGAAAGTACCATAAGGACAAGTAAAGGTAGTCTTTTGCTGATCATCTGGATGAATTGCAATCTGATTGTATCCTGAATACCGTCTAAAAAACAATAAAATTTCTGACCTGATAGCTTCTCGATGATTTGATCAAATGAAGGGAAGTGAAAAATGATCTTTTGAAGTGGCGGCATTCAACTTCCTATAATCAATACATACTCGCCATCCGGTTACTGGCCGTGTGTAGCTACATGTCACCATCTTCACCTCTATAATTGGATACCGGATTTCTTCGGTACTGTTTGTGTCGAATTAACCCACATGCTATCAGAAATTGGATACACAATTCCTGCGTCCAACCATTTGAGAACTTCCTTCTTTACCACTTCTCATGTTTGGGTTTAGTCGTCTTTTGGTGTCTCTCACAGGTTTGACATCAGCATCGGTAATGATTTTATGCATCACGATAGATGGGCTGATACTTTGAGATCTGCAATTGTCCATCCAATGGCTGCTTTATGCTCCTTCAATACGTTCAGCAACAACTCTTCCTGGTCGCTTTCCAAATCTGATGCAATGATGCCGGGAGAGTGGAGATTGATTTTCCCAAAAACACATATTTCAGATGTTTTGGGAGCTCTTTCAGTTCCACTTTCGGGGGCTTTCTAATGATGGCTTTAACTGAGAATCAATGTGATCAGGTAAGGATTCCACTTGATGTGTCCATGGCGGTCTTCCTTCATGCACAACCGATACGTCAAGTTTCCGTTCCTCTTCATTCAGATCATATGCATGCTCAACATTCAACTGTAACAAAAAACACACGGCTCCTCGATATTATCTTATTGTCATAAGGTTACACCCGTCCATAATGTCCGCCATAAGCATTCATTATCAACAGAGGAGTTAGTTACTTTGTCATATACATTGACACTTAGTTTACGGTTACCAAAAGTCATGTCAACTGTTCCATCTCGACAATTAATTTGTGCATTAGCAGTTGCTAAAATGGTCTACCAAGTATGACATTAGATTGTTTGGTTTTGTCAAATGACGTAATCGAGAACTAAGAAATCAATGGATAGTAAAATCATCCACCTTGACTATGACATCTTTACTATGCCACGAGGAGTTTTAATGTGAGATCGGCTAACACCACCGTGGTATTGGCTTTTTAAAGGACCAAAGTCATATTGGTCATATAAACTCCCTGGTAGAATACTAACTAGCTCCAAGATCAAGTAGCGCCCGTGCGACTTTAAATTCACCTACTTGAATAGAAATAATGGGCGCTCCTGGATCTCAAAGCTTAGGTGGAAGAGCACCTGACAAGATAGCACTTACATTGGCCGGAACATCAAGTTTCTTAGGAAACTTGTGAGTTCGTTTTTGAGTGCACATATCTTTCAGATATTTGGCATAAGCAGGAATGTTTTATTGCATCCAAAAGAGGTAAGTTCACTTTAACTTGTTTAAAAATCTCTCATATCTCCTCTTGTTGTGGGCCTCTTTTGTTTACTACTTTCTTGGGTTCAATCAAAGCTGAAGGATAAGGAATGGTATTACCCTCCATTCCTTTGTCCTTGCCTTTTTGCACTTATCTTTTAAAAGTGGTTTAGTTATCTCTTGAAAGGTTACCTTTTTGTTGATTTTGGTTTATAAAACAAGTTCTTGTTCATTTTCACTATCACTATTGACATCCTCCACTACCCCTCTACAAATGGTGGTGGAGGGAACAACTTGTTGTCATATATCTTACACTACGAAGAGTACTTACCTGGTTGATTTGCACATTCCTCACGTTCTTCGTGTTAGCTCCCTGATGTTGAGGATTGATGGTGGTATCACTTGGTAACTTTCTGGGGTTTCGCTTGATTTGAGCCAACTCAGCTAATTGACCCACTTGCTTGTTTAAGGCTTCATAAGCCTTATCGCTGATTTCATTTCTCTCTTATTCTTGCATATTCTCTTCATCATGTTCATTAAAGCATCCAACTTTGCATTTGTAGAATCCTCGTTACCGACTTGTCTGATGAAGGATTCCCTGATAGCTTCGTGATAAACTCCCTTGTTGACCCCATGATGGTAGTTCCTTGATTGTTTCCTTGAGAATATGAGGTTCTTTGATAACCACTTGGATTGTAATTCCCTTGTGTTTGGTTTTGATATGCTTGATCGCCTTGACTATTGCCTTGAAAGTTAGGATTCATTGATTTGAAGCATTACCATACTTAAAATTTGGATGATTCCTAGTCTTGGATGATAGGTGTTGGAACTCATGTCGAATTGCTTTCTATCTCCATAGATGTGATTGACTTCCTCACTTCTTCCCATACCATGGGACATGAGTTACCATTATGACCCATTTCACCACATTCCTCGCACACATCATATCCTACATTTGCAACCTCCTTCAGACCTGTTCTTCCTAGCTTTGATAATTGTTTCTCCAATGACGCAATTCTCTCTTTAGTCTCATAATCAACTGTGGTTGACCTCACTGAAGTAGATTTTGACCGCCTACTAGCAGAAGCTTATGCTTTAGAGTTTCTACACATCCTCTCTAAAAATTCCCAATCTGCATCTTCATGGTTAGAAAGAAATGTGCCATTGCTTGTAGAATACAAATACTTCTCTCCTCATTGGTCAATCCATCCGAAAAAGCCTAATCAATTCCCAGCGGCAATTCCATGATGTGGGCACATACGGATCAATTCTTTAAACCTTGTGAATGCCTCATGAAATTGTTCTCGACTTGTTGTTGAAACGAGCGAATAGCATCTTGCATCACTGGTTTTACCATAGTAGTAGTAGTATCATCCAGAAAGATTTGTTGCATTTTCTGCCATTGTGAATACTATCGGGCAACGTGAGGAACCATTGTTAGCTCTATCTTTCAAAGTAAACTGGAACAATCGAAGCCTTACTTCATCTGGGGTAAAATGATTCCCACCAATAGTGCTGCATATGGCATCAATTCAGCAAGATGCACATATGGTTCTTCTGTGGCAGTGCCTCTAAACGCAGGAAGAATGGTGAGATAATGAGGGCGTACATCAAAAGCTCTTCCTCTATGATTTAGAGGTGCAATAGGGTTTGGATTTTCAGAAATGGCCGGTCTAAATGGCTATCCACACCTTGTACATGCGCTCTTTGAAGCCTTCTTGGGTAATTGACATTATTATTATTGACCCTGCCCGTTGTTGATTGATGGGTGGTGCATTCCATCCATGTTGATCATTTCCAATTATTATTTTCGTTGTATCCATCACCTTCACCAAGATTTCCATCCCAAGCATTGTAATTTACATCATTATAGGGTTCTTCATTGTTGTTCCATTCATCTCATAATCTTCATCACCCGTGTGAACACTATGCATGCTTACATGATCAAAATCATCTCCTTGATTGGGGTTATTTGGATTCACATTATTTTGGGTGGTGGTTGATTCAGGTTGTTATGACAGTTGTTATTGGGTGGAGGGGGTGGAATTGGGTTTTGATTTTGGTTATTGGGAGGAAGGTTGGGATTTTGAGGTGGTTTGGTTATTTCGGTTGAATCAGACGAACTATTAGCTGCTTGATCAATAGCTTGTGAAATTGATGTAGTTGGTAGCCCTGATCGATGCAGAACACGATTATACCTTGCTGATTTCTCTATCTCTGGATCGAATATTAGTGGTGATTTCCTACCCGAGTATCGAGTATGCATGCAATCTGTCACCTGCACACTGAAAAACACCAAGCGTAACAAAGAAATAAAACAAATAAACACAACTGAATAACGAAACAAATCAAATAACAGAACACCAAGCGCACCGATCCCCGGCAACGGCGCCAAATTTGATCGATGTCGAAGTATCAACCAAATAAGATGTAAAATGTGTGTTCCTATTCACCTTAACTAGTTAGGGTAAGTAGGGTTGTCGAACCTCGTGGAATTAGTGGTCGGTGTGTTGTAAATTGATTTATAAGAAACGATTACCCAAATTATCAAATTATTTAAACTATTGCTCTTGGCTGTAAAATTTGGATTTGGAATGATTGAGAAATTAACTAAGAAAACAAATTGTAAATGACTCAACTTGATTAAGAAGACAATTAGGAAAAGGGGTAATCCACCCCGGGATTCAGGTTCGGTTCTCGGTTATTGTTTAGCTCAATTGAGTGGAAAATCCTAATGGGGATTCTATATGTGTAATGATTAAGTGATAATGATAACCAAGACTTAAACGGGTCTTGGTACACAATACCAATGGATTAACAAACAAAACCTTGCAACACACAACTTGCGCACAATTGTATAACATTCAAATCAATATTCACTAAAACAATTGTTTAAACAATCAAAACACAAGTTAAACTGAATAAAGAACTTAACAGGTTCTAACGTTTAATCCCAACACCAATTGAACACGAACAAAAACCTATAACACGAAACCTATTACCCGAGGTAGATCACGCGGAGTTAGCCTTGCATCTTCATGAATTCACAAACAAAATCGGATTGAAGCATGATTGGATGGATTGAAATGATTTAGAGAAGTAAAGAAAACTCCAAAATCGCCCAAGTTCGTCCCTTTCTGCCTCTGCTGCGGATTAGGGTGTTTAGCCCTAATTCTCTTCCTTAAATGTGGTCAAATTCCGAAGATTTGGTCAAACCGGGATAACGACGTAAGCTACGTCCATAAGGACGTAAGCTACGTCCATAAGGACGTAAGCTACGTCCTCTTCACTAATTTACGTCCTGAGCTACTGTCTTACGTCCACAAGAAGGGGTGAAAACATAGGGACGTAAGCTACGTCCTATAGGACGTAAGTACGTCCCATGCATATTTACGCCCTCGATCTTTCTTTGTTGTTTCCCGCGTTCCAGATCTCATCCTCTTTCTCTAATGCTCGATTTCCTTCCTTTTAGCTTCATGTACCTGCGTTCATAAGCCGAACAAAGTGATTCCGTTCGATAGTAATATGTGATAATAATGATAATGAACACTTAAAACGCATATAAAGCATGAAAGCATCAGCCCCTAGGATCGGAATGTTAAATATGCTACTGAGGCAGGAAGTTAGATGATCCAACGATGTATCGGAAGATGGTGGGTAGTTTAATTTATCTTACCTTGACTAGACCGACATTGCGTTTGCGGTTGGGGTGCTTAGCGGTTTATGCAGGAGCCGAGGAAGCCACACATGGATGTTATGAAGGGGGTATTTAAGTACTCAAGCCACGTTGGTAAAGGCATTCGATTTGGAAAAGAACTCGAGCCCAAGTTACATGGGTTTTGCGACTCTGATGTACGGTGGGATTTAGGCGGGAGAAGATCGAATACCGGGTATGTTTTTATGTTTGGATCAAGCCCGTGTATTGGTGTAGTAAAACTTCAAACACAGTGTCGTGTCATACTGAAGCGGAGTATCGGGCCGACTATAGCTGCTCAAGAGTGTTTTGGTGGTTGAGTTGTTAAGGAATAAATCAAAAGATTGATTATACAGTCTTACTGCAGGTGACAACATTTCTGCAATTAAACTAGCTCCAAATCCAGTGTTTCGGCACGCAACTAAACAATCGAGGTCGATTACCACTTCATTAGAGAAAAGGTTTTGAAGGGAGAGATAAACTTGGAGCATGTTGAATCTAGTGAGCAAATTGCAGATGGATTAACAAAGAGCTTAACTGGAGCGTTGTTACTGAAGCATAGCAAGAGCATGGGAATGGTGGATCTTGATATTTAGAGGGGGTGTTAAATTAAATATTTCTCCACGTAAGGTCCACTTGGTCAATTTATTTACTATTTTATTTCCAATTGAATAAGTCAGTAGAAGGGGTCTAGTATTCCTATTTTCTTGGTTTGTTAGCTAAGTTAGTGGTTAGTGGAGTTGCACGTTGGCACTCAATATCTTTCCTATTTATGTATGTTTATTCTCATTGAATGCATCTAGAAAGCTTTTGTTCCAAAAAGTGTGTGCAAGTGAATTGTGAGTTCCATTATTGTATCTTACCAATTCAACATTTTATGTAAACCACCCTTGCTTAGACTCTACTAAAAGTTTTAGTTCTTAGGAACTGAATTATAAGGGAACAATTTTCAAAATGACCCATAACTACAATGTCTATCTACATAAAAATAGCATAGATATAACATAAACACCGTCCAACACTCCAATTGGTGTTCCCAAGAATAACTAAAATATAAGTTAGTCATATTTTAACAGACATAAATAAATGCAGCCACACAAAACTCGCAAAATTTTTCATCAAGAAGTCTGAAATAACTGAAACATTACTTCTTCTAGAGCTTTTAAAGTAATTTACCATTTGCCCTCCAGTAATAATAACAAAGTACTTGCGACTGTGTTTCGTTGCGCAATGTACACTCAAACCCAAATGTGATTGTAGTGGTATTCTAAATAGTTAATTACCAGTAAACTGAGAACATATTTCCAGAAGCGTAAAATGTTGCATACGGAGCAGAATACTAAAGTGTCTGATCAAGGGTTACAAGCACCGCTATAAATTCTGAATCCGTAAATGCTGCCTGCTTTGACTATAGGAGATACAGTAAGAAGCTGTGACTTGAATGAATAAGTCCTAATACCTTCTCACCTAAACGTTTACAACTGATACAAGCATGAGAAGAGAAAGCCCACAGATCAAAGAATATAATTCCCCTATGATTCTATATCTTTGTTCGAACTCAGTATCAGTACCACAATATGTTTAACAATTTAAGTACAATATCATTAGCTAAATAATTCCACACCAACATGATATCACAATCAATTTTGAATTCCCCCTAAAATTTATAGAGCATTGTGCCTTCTACTTCACAAAGATCGACAGAAACATCATCCCCGGCTGCTACACCCTAGAAATCTAAAGAAACACATTTATGATGATCAAGACTGCTACCGAAATGCAGATGAAGTCTTATGTCAATCATCAAGGTATAAGCCGAATTGCCTAGGATCACTACAAGATAAGCCATAAAGATATTCATAAAACGGGTCATGTAAAAGTAATCCTATCATACCTGACAAAGAACATCCATGGTGCTTGACCCCACTTTCAGCAAACAACTTAACCTGAACTTGTGCACCCCACCATGACATCTTCCCTCGTCACCGCCTTCGGTACAGCCTTCACAACCTTCGAATTCGACCACGACGACAAGTCCTACCAGGTACACCAATAGGCCTCCCAAAATCATCAAACACCACCTGCTCCTTCCAAGTTGAAGACTTTGCAGCAGTGCCCCTAGCCCATAAGGCTCAACCTTACCCCTTGATAAGCATAAACACATCACCGCCATAATAATCAACAGCCCACCGCCTATATCCGACCGGTCCGACCATAATTGCCACCGTAACAGCTTCGTAAGAAGTCTCACATGCAGGAGTCGGAGCCGTAGATGGAA